>VXBB01022663.1:11748-40321 GCA_013399915.1 Illadopsis cleaveri
ATGCCTTTTATCTAGTAAATGTCTTGCATGTCAATGTAACATATAAATTCGTTGTGATGTATGTTTCTGATCATTTTGTTGTGTCTTATGGAGTTGCGTGTATTTTATGATCTTCAGTATTTTTCATGTTCCTAACAAGGTTATCAAGTGTCAAAGTTTACTGTTGTCTTGAGGACACTATATGTCTTTTCTTGAGTAAATTTAGCTTCTATGCTGATCTGCTATGCTTTAGCCATAAAATAAATCTGCTAGTGAATCCACACATCAAGGACCTGAAAATAAGAAGAGAAATTTTTTTCTAGATTTTTTTAAATTTTATTTTATTAAAAGTTACATTAGTGTCATGGTGATTACTCTGTATATGGGGATTCACTTCTGGGAAAGGCAATTTCCAGTCGATGAAATAACTGGTATCAATATCACAGCTAATGAATGAAACAAACCCCCTCAGCCTCCCAGGGCTCCTTTGCTAGCTCAGTTACTTGAGAGGCTTTGGGGGAATATTTCAGGGACAAGACAAAAGATTCCAAAAGAGGCTCTTACCCCAGCATATGTTCCAAGATGTTTATTCTCAAGGGGTTCCAGGGGAGTAAGAGAAAGAACAAGGAAGGAGAGGGCGTTTATCTAGTCTCCAGCCAGGGAAAGATAGCTGGAGCTCAGCCAATTAGGTCAAGAAAGGAAGGAAGGGTCAAACTATATGGTTACAGGCTACAGGGGTCCTGGGGAAAAACTATTCCCCAGAGAAATACAACAAATGAAGACTAAATAAATTTCTACTGACTGTTGATAAATCACATTTGGCACGTTAAAAATAATGTTTCCCCATGTGGATCCTAAATTAAAATAGAAAATACCTTCTCAAAACCAAAGGATAGCTGTCTCCCATACTTTACATATTCCGGTCAAATTGGCACAGGAAAATCTCATGAGTAATTGTTTATCTGAACTAGAACTAATATCTGAACTAGGACTAAGAAAAGATACGTAAAGCAAACTGCACCTACAAATGTTGCTTCCCTGAATTATACACAGAAAACAACTGTTGATAAATGAAGACAGAAAACTATCCTTTCTTAATTGTGGAACTTTCATTCTGGAGGCTGTTTAGAGGTGTCAGAGTGCTCTCTAGTTCTGTTATCCCTGGAATGGCTTTCCCGAATGCCTAAGTATAAATTGAAAGCCTAATAATCCCAATGGGTTTTCCTTGAAACCTATGTGGAGGTAAGCACATACAAAAGAATGACACCAAAATGTACATAATGTCTGAGTTTTATCTCTCAGATTATTTTCATCTACACTAAATAATGCCTGTGTAAAATATTATCACATTTCTGACAGCTTTTATCCTTATTTGATAGGGCACGTTTCAAATTACACATCCGATCACAATATCTGCCTATCAGGTGTTAAATTCTTTGCTGTTAGCAGAGATTATCACACCCTTATTCATGGGAGTTAGAATTGAAATAAGGAAGAATTCTCAAGGTGCAGAGACTATTCAGCTTGCATGAGGGAAACAGACTACGGCTTGTGGGTGATGCATTTTCTTGTGCATGAATTAGCATGAAGGATAATCCATTGAAAACATTCACAATCAATTTTAGAAGAGTTACTTAAAGCCATACAGATGACAAATCACTAAACTTTACTTAACCTATAACAGCAGGAAATACTGTGCTTTCAGAAACAAAATATCCCGAATTATCACTGTTTCTTGTATTCTTAAAAAGTCCCCAGACTCCTACTTTACAGAGGTCTACCCATCTCTTTGGGTAATGATTTCTGCTGATGACTTCAAGCAAATAAATTAGTATCCTTTTCTTTTGCAAAGACAGACATTAAGGAAATACTTTGAATCTAAGGTAGTGAGCTTAGATCTTATCTGTAAAACCAAATGTAAGATGTCAGTACCAAGGCAGTAATTAGACAGAAAAGAGAAAGACATCTTGAATGTTAACAAGGGCATATATGGCAACCCAGACTGTGACCCCTGTTGCAACACAGAGGTTTTGTGGATCCAGGACCCACCTGAGACATGGCACAGCTTTATAAGCTTAGCTCAGAGTACTAAGAAAGGCCTGTCAAAAAGTCTGTTGACAGGCAGGAAATGCAGATGGTAATCTGAGGGACACGATTGTTATGTTAGGAGAAAGTACTGAGGCAAATCTGACAGTCCAAGTAAGGTTATGGTGCTGCAGCCCTATGCCCCGAGGTCCAACAATTGCCACTTGTAATGAGGCATAAGGTCTTCCCTCCGCCTCCCAGTTCCTTCAGCTACTCATTATAAGACTTGTGCTCCCAACCCTTTACGAGCTCTGTTGCCCTTCTCTGGACACACTCCAGCACCTCAATGTCCTTGTAGTGATGGGTCCAGAGCTGGACATAGTGTTGAGGTGTGACCTCAGCAGTGACGACTAAAGGGGAACAATCACTGCCCTGGTCCTGCTGGCCACTCTTTTGCTGATACAGGCCAGGATGCCCTTGGCCTTCTTGGCCATCTGGGCATATGCTGAATCATATCCAGCCAGCTGATTGCCTGCATCCCCAGGTCCTTCTCCACTGGCAGCTTTCCAACCACCCTTCCTCAAGCTGTAGTGTTGCATGAGGTTGTTGTGACCCAAAGGCAGATTGTAGCACTTGACCTTGTGGAACCTCATTCAATTGGCCTAGGACCACTGGCTCAGATCCCTCTACAGAGCCTTCTTACCCTCAAGCCATATCTTAGAGGGCTTTTAAAAGATGTTTCCTGAAGAGTCCGAAGTGTGATCTCCTGAAATGCAGTGATATGTTGTCTTATTTTTTATTTTTTCTCCCTCTTCTCAGGAGATCATATTGTTGCAGTAGCCAAAGCTGCCTTCAGTGTTCACACATTCAATACTGAGTTTTTGTTTGTAAGTTTCAGGACCAGCATCAAGTCTTCATTTATCAGTTCCTTAACCACATGTGACAGGAAGATGTTGTCAACATACTCCTGAATTGCTTTTGTCTTTCTGTGCTATCCTTTCAGAAGAATTCAGGATGGTTATGCCACACATGAGAATCAAAGATTGCGACTGTGATATATCTCTTTCTTTATGATTAGGTAGTCTGCAGAAGATAACTGCAATATCACATCACCCCTGCTCCTCTGCTTGCCAGCCCTGACTCATAAAGTCTCAGCTGGCTCGTCATCTGTCCCTATGCAAACCTCCATGCATTCCTGCTTCTCTCACACATAAAGAACAATTCCCTCTTTTCCCCTACTCCACATGATTATTCCAACCAAAACCTTATTTCTGACACCTGCTGCACAACCAGTTATTAGACCTTTCTCTCCTCTCTGGCAGGACTTATGAGAAAAATATCCAGGTTTCCAAATTCCAGAGGTTTCAGCAATCCTTTTCTGTAATCAAGTCATGGACCCTATTCTGTAGTTAGGACTCTGCAGATGGAATAGGCACTGTTTTCCTGGTGCCAGAAATCATGAACTTCCAGGCTTTACTGTCACAGGAATCTCTGTTTCTGTTCCTGAAGCTCAAATGTTGAAAAAAAATAAAGAAAACTACTTCTGAGTTAATAGCAGGAGGACAAGACTATATCATGCCACTGTAAACTAGTAATTGGATAATGGCTATGACAAAGAATGAATGGTCAAAATATTTTGAAACTTTATTTTTGCATGGGAATGTTGTAGGAGAATACTGGGTAGTAATACCGAATACTGGAGAGGATACTACAGAAGTCCTAAGGCATTTCAAGATTCATTGATTTGATGGAATATGGTTTATAGAAATTATACCTTTCATAAAGGTATATTCACTGAGGGAGAGAGAGCAAATGATTTTTTAAGATGTTCAGAAGAGGCAAGCTTCTAGGCATTTTAGTGAGATAAAGCATGTCATGGAGCTTGGGATCTTTGACTACACCTAAATAAAACACACAATTAAAATTTGCTCATTATAATGAGGCTTATTTAGACTTCTGTTTTCCCTAAACCAGCATGATTTATTTTATTAGTTTTCTAAAAAGAAGACTTGTTTAATCCATCCACATGGCAAATAAAATCTTATCACTTACTAAATTGAGAAGCTAATGGACAGAAATGAAAGTTTGAAGTCAGTCCCTTCATAGAGAAATGCCAAACTTGGTGAAATGGAATATCATCTATCTTAAATGATTAAAAGTGAATTAGAATAAATACTAAGATGAAATTATAACTTGTCTCCTTCCTGGATAGGTATATATTTTTGAATCTCATTCCGTAGAAGAAGTATTGTGTGGAGTCAGTCACTATACGGAAACAGACAGATTTCCTGCAGCTAAGCCACAAATCTTCAGTTTTGCAAAATTTTTGATTGTGAAAAATACCTGTGAAGTTAATTTATTAAAAAAAAATTGGCATTTTTAGTGTTAATAGATTTGATCATAAATAGGTATTTTATTAATTAGACCCATATGCTATTAAAATCAATGGGATCATGCATTATTTTAGCAGTATAAAATGGAAGACAAAGCTGTAGGCAGAGAGGACTACAAAGAAATACATTGCAGTTACACAGAATAAAAACAAAATGAAAAAAAAACCCAAACCAAACCAAACCTAACCAAACCTAACCAAACCTAACCAAATGTAACAAACAAACAAAAAAAAACCCAAACAAAATCAACTAACTGACCAACCAACCAACCAAAAAACATCCCAAAACTCCCCAACAAATAAACAAAAAACAACCATCCAAAAAGAAGCACAGTGTTTGGACTTAGTGGTGTTTTAGATCTCGATTTTATCAAATAATTTTTTGTCAGTGGCACTGTCGTCTAAACATGGGATTCTTCTTGAAGAATAAAAACTGCTTGGCACCAGCTGTGGGACATCTGTAGGGTTGGTAATTTTTGAATATGGGACAGTGGATTTTGAAGATGTTCTTTCCTGCTGTGTCCACCATCTTGCTAAAACAGCCCAGAGCACAGCTGACCTTTTTCCCTCCATGGGCAATTCCTGGCTCATGTTCATGTTCAGTTCTCAGATCCTTCATTGAAAAAATGTTTTCTTGACAGTTGACTCCAGCTTGTATTGATACATTGGGTTATTCTTCTCTAGGTACAGGACTTTACAATTCCCTTTGTAGTTTGCATTCCTGGCAGCCCACTTCTCCACCTTGTTGAGATCTCTTTGAATAGCACTTTTGTCTCTTACTTCTTTCTTTACATGCCTCCCTATCCTTAAAAGAGAAAAATGAAGCAATTGTTACTTTTTAAAGATTTTAAATGTAGAATAGTCTTGTAAGTAATGAATGTGAGTTTCAGGCTGAAGAGAGAAAAAAGAAATGACTCTGTGGCATATTTTTCGTTGACTGATTTTGGCATTTTTGTAGTATGGTACTGGAAGTTGTGAATAGCATTAGTAAACTAGAAGCTTTGCCCATTTTCTATTTATGAAACAAAGATGCTTGTCTTTTGAATTCTCCTCCAGGAGACAGACAATTTCTTTTGAATTTTTATAAGTCTGAAAATTTTAAACATAAGGGCCTTTGGCTCTTTATCTCACTCCTGATTTAAACTACATCTGGCTTTTATTCTGCAAAATATTTTCAGCTCATGGTATGGATTGGAAAAAATACTTGAATGCAAAAGGTCTTTCCCTTGGTTCCAACCCAGATGTCTTTAGATTTATTTTAGTTATTGACCTAGAAAAAAGGATAAATTACCTGAATGCAGTTAGATGAGTAGATGGTTAGTGCTTATTTCCACTTATATTAAATTTTTTGATGCATTACTTACATTAATGTACCTAAAATGCCATGATTTTGATACACAGTAAATTCAGATGCAAGATGGACTTGTAGAACAACAAAGAAAAACAAGGTGTGTTAGCAAAATGAAAAAAAAAATTCCAATCTGATTTAGGAGGAAGAAATTAGAAGCCATTATTATCATTACATCTCTCCTAGCAAATTATTTGAGATGCTGACCACTCTATGTAGACTCATCCCCCCTCTCATTTTTTCCCCCATGGAAATGACTGTTCTTAAAACTTTCTATGCACTGAAAGTGTGAAGGAGGGTTTTACCACAACTATAAATTATTTGAAATGTGGATGTAACTGGAAAAAATAATTGGAACTGAATAGTGATAAAAATATTTTCTACATAGCTGTGGAAGAGTCTTTAGAAAACAGCAATTTTTAATTAATATTTTGTCAGTTCATAATATTGACATTATGGATTATCTTATGGATGATGTTGATCATGGATGATCAACACTGACTACTGATGGATTCCACTGATAAGTCATGTTAATAAATCCACAGATCATGAATCCCAATTTGTTTTAAACTATATTACTTGATATATGCAGAAAGATACTTGAAAATCGCAGAGATAATTCTTTGTTTTGCTGTAACTTTGACTTTAGTTTCTCAATTAATCAGAAACCTGTGTAGATTCAGTCATCCCTCTGAATATTTCTTACAATACATCAATAGATCTTTGTACCATTCTGGGTCTTAGATGTCAGGTTTTCCACTGATGTGGAAGTATAGATCTAGTCTAATAATGTTACTTATAATTTGAAGGTAAATTCCTTCACCTTTCTCCAGAATCTTTCTCAGTCTCTTGTTTGGAGAGAAGGCAAGCAGCCTTCTTTGACTTGTAGCCCTGGTGTAAAATAGTATATAAAAGAGAAACATCTCAAAAATAAAGGAGTAATTTTCAACCTTCTGAAGCTCAGAGTCTGTCATTGTGGTGTAAAACACCGTCATTGACTTACTGGTTTGTAGTCTCTGCCCTGGCTTGAACTGTGGAAGGTAGTTCTTTCATGAGGCCTTTCTCTTCCTGCTTAGTTTCTAACCGTGATCCCAACAACAAAAAGAACAAAAGAAGTTTCATGCAAAGTTTTTTTTTTTAAGTACTATCTAAGACATACATGTAAAGAAAACAATCAAAGCTACTTCTACTTAAAATTATGTATTTTTGCTTTAATGGGCCGAGAATACTGATTTTATTCATTTTTTGCATCATTTAATCAAAATAGTAAATATTCAACAATGGTTAAATATATTTATATTCTACATGTCTTTTTTATTTGATGAGTAATGAGACCTATGCCATAAGCATAGGCAAAATTTAAGGTAAAAGTGCTGGAAAAATAGGATGATTAGAGAATATTTACAGTATAGCATAAGTATTATAACAACGCTTATCTGTGAATTTAACTGCAAAGTGACTTTCACAGCCTGAGGTTTTGGTTGAGAACTCAATGTTTTGTTTACTGCTAGCTAATCAACAAAACCAATTTTGCTGCACACACTACAGGACATCTCTGGTTTTGCTTGCTGAGAAAATTTGTCTTTATGGAAGTATCACACATCATAAACAGTGTGATAGCTGCAGTTGATATTCTAGTGATTTTACATAAATTCAAAAGAGTGCATATGAAGCCATTTGCTAATATTTTTTGTGCTGTAGTTAATGAACCATAGAAAGGTATTGTTGGAGCTAAGAGAGTTGGATATTGGGTATTTTTTAACATGCTTTAATGTATAAAGACAAAAATTACATTTCTCACTGAGCTGGCAATAAGAAATCCTCTATGCTGTGGTGAAGCTACAGACTCTCTTGTTGAGACTAGAGTCACAGAATTTAGAAGCTTTGCACTCTTTTTGGGCTAAATATTAGTCTTCTGAACATCACATGCACTCTACCACCAATAAAGGAGAAAAATGTTATGCTACAGAGATAGGCAAGTGAGTGAGCCACTGACCTGGCTTGATATTAAGCCGAGTGAACAGGATATGAAAAACTACTGGTTGTGACATGAAAAATTTTTGGATGTAATAGATAACAGTGCAACAGCTGGCAAATGTTAATGATTGCACTATGAAGGACCATCACATTTCACAGTTACTTAGGGGGCAGTTATGTGAAAACTGACTAAATATCACAGACTGCTGGCAGGGGATACTGGGGACCTTTATAGAAGCAGGATTTTCTGATGTCAACAGCACCTTAATAACTAGATCTGTAATACCGTAAAGGTCAGATATTACCTTGGTAATGGTATAAGAAACAGAAAATTTGGGTATAATATATACAGCAAGACTGAGACTAAAGGGAAAATGTAATTAAATGAGAGTTAGATGCTTGAGAGGAAACCAAGAAGAGAAAAGGGAGCTATAAGGGCAGCTAGAAGGAAAGTCAAGAAATGGGAAAGAGATAGCAAGTTTTGTGATTGGTACTATTTGGGGATACCCATTGGGCAGCCTTGCATGTCATCTCCATGGTGTAAGTCAGGGTAATAAACCAGAATTGTCTGACTATTTCTGCGTATACATATTTCCACAAGTAGGAATGCCAGAGAGCCAAGTGCTGACACATGGAGACATCTCAGTAATGGGATGCTGGTACCCATTTCAGATTTGGCAACACTGATATTTATCTAACACTTCCTAAAAGAATTTGACTGCAGATATATAGACAAGATGGAAAAGATAAAACAACAAACTTCAAACAAAACTTCTCAGTTCATAAAAACTGTATAGCATTTTTAATAGATTGGGGGAAAAGGACATATACTCCAAACCTCCCTTAAAGGAAATATGTAAAATATAAATAAACATTTTGTAAGAATAGGAAAAATACAGTTGACATTGCATTACAGGAATGGAGTAGATAATATTTTCAAATTTATTTCAGTCTTATTTTTTCATAACTCTATTAATGTTCTTTGTTATTTTTAACACAAACTCACTGAAGAATTGTAAGAAAATACATTGTTCATCTACTCTGGATACCTTTGTCTGATGATGTGTATGGAACTATGTATTTCACGCCCGTCCACTCATTTCCTTATAAATGCTGGTTCAATATTCATGCAACATGTGCATTTCTATAGTAGAAACTAAAACTTAATTGCAACATTTCAGTGTATATTGACTTGCTGAAGCAGAACTTCATTGATTTATCATCAGGACTATATAAAATATGAAATGACTCACCTGGGAGTATCAATAGAGTGGCGGTGAAGAATGCATTTGTTTTCTGCCTGTATTATCTCAGTCCTGAAATAACACATATAAATAAGACCCAAACACAAAAAGTACAGGTTTTTTTTTTCTTTTGCCCAATCACCCATGTCAACTTCCATTTTTTTTTTTACCTTCTTCTCTTTCAAACAACCTGTTATGCAATAAACTTTCTCACTATCTTCAGAGTGTGTTCCTGAAATTAGGATTTCTTTTTGTTGTGCATCATTGTACTTTTGGAGGTATTTCATTCCAGCTTTTCTTCTTCATGCACACTTCAACAAAAGGCTATTAGACAACAGACCTTGGTCATGTTAGAGAGTTCATTTTTTTTTTTGTCAAGACAGTGAAATAATCACAGTTAGCATCAATGCAAACAAGGAAGAGTATTTTCAAAAAGGTCCATTAATTTCTTTTTGAGATAAAAAGTCTATCAGAATATTTTTTGAGTGAAATTGAAGTCATTATGATTCTAAAAACTTTGTGAAGTAATTTTTTACTAGTTATTGAAGATCAATAGCAAAAGCACCAGTATGCTAACAGTGTCATAAGTTTATAATCAGATACCTGAGAGCAACAGAAGTCCATAGGGGATCATATGGAGCAGATATCTGTACTACAGCTTGTGGAGGACACCATGCCGTAACACCTGGATTCCTTAAGGAAGCTGCAGACTGTGGATAGCCCACACAGGAGCAGGCTCCTGTCAGGAGCTGAAGCCCAGGGAGAGGAGCCCATGCTGAAGCAGGCTTGCTGGCAAGACTGGGGACACATAGGGGACCCAGTTGAGCAGTCCATTCCTGTAGGATGGCACTCCATGGAAAGGACCCAGTCTGAAGCAGTTCTCGAAGCACAGATATCTTTAGAAAGGACCCATGATGGATAAATCCTTGAAGGACTGGATCCCATGAACGTCAAGTCATGCTGGAGAAGAGTAACAGCATATCATGATTAACCTCAGCCAGCAACTAAAAACTACACAAGCTGCTCACCCATCCCATCCCATCCCATCATTTCACCCCAATCACCTCTGTCCCTGCCCAGTGAGATGAGGGAAAGAATCAGAAGAATCAAAATGAGAAAATTTATTGATTCAGATAAGACATGTTTAATAGGTGAAGAAAAAGCTGCATGCACAAGCAAAGCAAAGCAAAACAAAACATTAATTCATTACTTTCCATAGGCAGGAAGTTGTTCTGCCATCTAAGGGAAAGCAGAGCTCCATCATGCATAATGGTTTTGTGACATCACCACAAATATCCTGCACCTACCTTCCATCTTCTTTCCTCAGCTTTAAATGCTGAGCAGGATGTCATATGGTATGAAATTATCCCTCTGGTCATTTGGGGTCAGCTGTTCCATCTATGTCCCGTTCCAACTCCTTATGCATCCTTAGTCTCCTCACTGTAGGGGTGGTGAGAGAAGAAGAAGAGGTCTTGTCTTTGTGCAATAACTAAAACATCCCAGAATTACCAACATTTTTCAGCAAATATCCAAAGCACAGCCCCACTCTATTTGCAATTAGCAATAGCTTAAGTTATTTTTCCTCAAATCAAGTCCTTTTTGCCTATGGCAGTAACAGGTAAGTGATTGCCCTGTGCTTTTTTGAACCCATAGGCTTTTTTGTCTTATTTTCTTCCCCTATTCCATTGAAGACAGCGAGTGAACCAGCCAAGTCTAACCCTGCACGCACTGTATATATGCAGAAATGTAATTTTTTTTTCCTAAATAAATAAAACAAAACAAAACAAAACAAGTAGAAACTCTTGTTTCCTTATTGAATGTGGTGTCTTTCCTTTTGGAATTCAGGTCTAATAGGATTCACAGAGGAATCAAATCCAGAAACAGGTAGATATTATGTAGAAATGTGAATACTATCTTCTCTTGTTTAACCAGGTGCCTGCTAGTCATACACCAATGTCCTGATAAGAAGCTATATACATAGATGAAATCATTTGTATGGGTTAATTTAACAATAGTTAAGTTCTGTAATAACGTAAACCAATACATATATTTTCAGAATCTCTCTTCTTTGCTTTTTCTTTGGTTGCTGTTATAGAAATAACAAATCCCTGTCACTTAATCATGATATAACTAGTATTTTTTTAAGATTTGTATAATGTTGTTTTGCTTACTCTGGGAAAATTACCTGGAGATATATGAAATAACCAATAACCATCCCTTTCTGATATCTTAAATGAATCTTAATTTTATAAAACATTTAAACAGAAGGAGCAAAAAGATAACTCAAAACCAGTAAACAATATGCATATGTTGTTTTTCTGTAAAGTTAGGTAGCTATACCTCAAAAGGATAATTTTCTTTCAAAATCTCCTAAGTTCTTTCTCTCTTTCCTGCTACACATTTTACCCTTTACACAGTGGTCATAAATTAACTAATTCTCTTTAATTCTGCAACCTCTCAGAATGGCTTTTAAACTTTATAGTTTTCTTTCAATTTCTTCTCTTCCACCCTAACAGAGCAAATTCTGTAGGTTATATGAAATAGTACAAAACAGAAAAAAACTCACAAAACCCCTCAAATATATTTCTAGTTTTAAAATATTTTCTTGAAATTTTTCAAAAATAAATTATGTGTCATGGATGATATATCAGGAAGCTTCATTCAAGTGTGACACTGATATTCTTATGTTGTTGTACATTCCCTTTGACACTTGTCGATGTACTTGAATTGCTGAGTTACAATGAATTCACTGAAAGAGAAATACCATACATTTCTATATTTCAAATTGAAAATTTGCACCAAATTTCTTCTCAGAAAACTAGTTCTATAAACATGTTTGTGATCAGCCATTAACTTATTCTTCAAAATGAGAAATAAGACTCATCTCCTTGTCTCTGGTAATTTTTTTCCAATACCAACTGAAAGAGAATAGTCCCTGTGGGTGACAGTAAAATTAACAAACTCTGATGCGTACATGTGGAACAAATTCCTTGTGTGTCCTTGGAGCCATCATTATACCAGTTCTCAGTAGTGCTTTCTTTTAATCTTCTTGCAATCTAACAATGAGTTACATATCCTTTATTCTGTCCTAAGGCATAAAAGCCTTTGCTGAATGTGAAAGCTACAGCAGTTTGGGCTGGGGTTTTTTTGTGTTTTTGGGCTGGGATGTTCTGTTGCATTGAGTCTTTTTTCCTCTTCCCATGAGGATTTTTTGACCTATGCAGGAAATACAGAATTCAGGCCAGAAATGCCAGGTGAAAAAGACCAAACCAGTGTTAGTTAGCCTTTTTCAAGTTAAAATTTGCATCCCAGAGTAAGAGAGTCACAGAACCTAGTCTCCTAGACTGTTTGGACCTGTGAGTATGAATTTCTTTATGATACAGTTAACTAGACCAAACATATTTGCAATAATATTTCCCTCCTCTCTCCAGCGTTGTGTGTAGGTCCAAACATCTGTGATTAAAAAAAAAATCAAGAAGACTGAGTATTTCGTTTCTTTACTAATCTATTACTCCTCAAAATCTCATTTGGCCTACATTTGAAACAGGTTTTCGATATTTCAGAATGCAAACATTTTCTCTCTTCTTTGGTGTAGGAAACTGAGCTGCAGAGAGAACCAGAAGTAATCTGATTATGAAGAGACTGGACAGAATGGATAACTCACCTTAATTCTATCCATTTCCTGAGCCAGTAGGTATTTTCTATCTGGAATCTACCTGCTTAATAAAGGCATATATAATAACATAAATTAAAAAAGTAGCCAGATATTGGTCACAATTGTCTATGAAAGGCTTTTTTGTACACAACAAGTGTCGTATGCTTTTTTTATTACAGCATCTGTAAATACTTTTAAAATAAAAATTCAATCTATAGTTCAGAATGAAAAATAAATTAAATATGAAGCCACTGGTTAAGAAACATGTGAATCTGAAGTAAGTAAATGCAGCAACTGTAGGAGTAGGAGAGCCAACTGAAATTCGGAAATGCCTCAGTCATAAATTGGCAGTACAATTTCAGAACTTAAAATAGTGATCCATTCAAGAACATTTAAATCTTGGTTTCTTTGCTGACATAATTAATTAACATGGTTTTGATGTTGAGTTTTATGATTTGTGCTGGGAAATGGACTGAGACTACCAATTCATTTCTCATTAATCATTCAAAGATAATTATTTTCAGTGGCTACCATGTGGACTGGACTTGAACGAATGTCTTTAAGTATAAAAAGGAGTCTACTCCTTAAACAAATAGCAGAATCAGAATTCTTGCTCACTATTTTTATCAGATTTGTTTTTATCATGCTTAAGAAACCCAAGTTATATGATAACAATGCATTTTGAAATACAGAGATAGAGATTGAAGATTAAGATGCAAAGCTGGGGTCATTACAAGAACACTTTTTTAAACTCTTTTTTTAAAACTTTACCAATACCTTCATTTTAAGTCCAGACAGATAGATAGCTACTATGTAAGCAGATGGTTAAGACTTTTTACATCATCAGAGTCAAGAATGCATTTAATAAATTACTATGTCACTTTTTTCCCCAAAAATTAATTTCAATAAATCGTGCGGTCTATTTTTCAATCACATCACTGGAATTGATGCAATACTTGGCAAAAAACCACAAAACACAGCAAGCCAGTGTTGCTAATGTGCAAAGGAAGCTATGACAGCAAGATTTTCTTGTATTGGTGATCAGCAGTCCTGAAAAATACAGAAGACAAATAGATCATGATACATTTTAAAATAAACAGTTAGTTCTACTTGAAAAATTATATCCCCATGTAATTGATTTTGAACAAAGTTTCATAAAAACAACATGAAGAAAAAAATTAGATATGCCTAACAAGGTGACAGACATTTTGTTTCATTGATGCTGAATCAGATAAAATGAAGATGTAATTTAAATAAGTACTAGAAAGTAGTAGAAAATCTTGTGCAGGAAAAGTCATCACATTCTGTGGCAATAATAATTATAACCCTGAAAATTTGTACTTGAGCAGAGATGTAGAGCTCTCAAGCTCGAACATCATCAACATTGAAATGACCTTCTTTGTCTAACAGATATTCCACTTACAGTGGTATTTCCACACAAACACTGCCCCAGGTTGCTACAGAGAATTGAAGATAGTATTTTCACAAAGAAATGCAGTGCCACCATATGCCCAGCAGGCTTAAAGCTGTTGAAAACTTGGCCTGTGGTATTCATTAGAGTAAAACCTGTTTTAGGCCATCCTGAATGAAATGCAGCAGTAATAAAACAGCTCTGGTCTCAAGGTACAGAAGTGCAATTTTCTCTTTGTTGTGAGCTATAATTGGTGAATATATTAGTATTTGCAACTTGCAAGGAAGAGAGATATTACCTGCTATTGTCTTCACAAATATTTGTAACTGCTTTGCATCCTTTGCTTTCATGAAGGGTATGACATTCAAGTGCCATGAACTGGAAGGAAAGAAGTGTGATATTGTTCTTAGACAGAAAACTGAATGTTCCCCCAGCTAGAGGACTGCAGCCAGGAATTTTTCCCAAGGAAAAAATTAGAGATGCATATTCATTTATCTATGAAAGGATTTTCTATAAAGTGTATCTCTTCTCTATAGGTGGCACAGAATGCAATTAATTAATTCCTAGCTTTAAAATGAAGCAGCATTTATCCAAGAGATTAATAAATGGCATTCAGCCTTGATATATTGCCAAAACTTGCTACAGTTTATTTTTGAATGATATACTGCCTTTTCATAAATACATATTCATTAGTAAAAAGCATTAAACAAATGTTGTACAGAAGTGAAAACAAATCTGTTTGCCAAATTGGTTATGCTTGAGGCAAACATGAGGGTTAGATTTTTGTTTTGTTTTATTTTTGATTTTTGAAATAAAGCAGGGATATTACTCCTAACTTCATTTTCATTTGAGCATTTTTATGGTTGCTTTCTGAAGTATGTCTTTGCAAGTAAAAATAAAAAAATGCTCTACCTTTTATAATTATTTTCCTGATTTGTGCAACAGGTAGTACATTTGAACAATGTTAAAATATGTTTTAAAAATGTATTTTATTTCTGCACTTTCCTCCTATTCCTATGACAATAATTTTAGGTACCTTTATTACATATTCTCTAGACCATTAGAAAAGGTATAAAAATTTGCTTTTGTCCAATGCTCAACTGGCAGCAACAGTTTTTATGATTATGAAACAAACACAAATCAAAGAAAAATCTAACCCTAGATTTCTAACAGAGAAAAATCTTACTCTTCAAAATGTTAAGCACACATCTACTCTGTTCATTGTATTAATGAGATTAAGGTGGTCAGAATACAACATTTTAAATAAAATATAGCAACATTCTTGTGCTGTATGTTCAGGTAAGCCCCCGCGTTCATTTGCTACTAAGCTACAAATTTTAGAACCTATTCAACAGCAATAAAATAAGTAAGATATGAAATTCAGTTGGTGAGAGTGATCGTTCTGCTGAAACATAATCACATGCCAGCAGTCTTGCCACATTGCCTTCTTAGTCTCTGATAGAAAGAAAAATGGTGAAGTGAATGACAAGTAGATATGAAATTACAAACTTCAGGGGTTTTAATCCAAAGAAAATATTTCATTAGAACTAGATGATAATGATGATGATTGTCATTATTAATAATTTTATATAATTTTTATCAGCTGAAAAAACAAAAATAAACTGGATCTGAAAGAGCAGTTTATTGATCATAATGTTACTTTTTGATTACTTTCTGGAAAATGAACTAACAATTTAAAAAGAGAAAGAGGAAAACCAACAGACAATATTTTATGAAGTATGAAATTTCAGTGTGAGACAGCATTAAATAATTTTGTTTTTTGTAAAAGATCTCATAGCATGAATAGAGTCCAGGATGCATAACATGACCTTGACATAAGCTGTAATAATCTTCAAAGTTCTTCAACTGATAGAAAATATGACTATTGAAAAAGTGCATCTGCGAAGTTCCACACTTGCATCTTCCATGAGGATAATCTGCCATGATATTCATAAACATGGATATGTGGCCAGGACAAGGTTGTCTATGTGTCTCAGGGAGTGAAAAAATGTGAAGTGGTTTATAGAAAATCTCAGAGGAGAAATGGTGCTGACAGAAGATCCCATAGCTCCACATCAGTCTCCTATATGGAAATGTTCTGGTCGCCTCTTGGCAGGCATGTACCATTATATGGCTAAGTATGGCCTTGTGGATACATCTTTCCTAATGTTTTTATTTGCTCATCTTCCTTGCCAGGCTGGTCTACTGTGGAACTGATAGCCAGCTCTCTGCAGAAAGAGTGATGGGTGGACAATCAGTCTCAGAGACAGCATGTATCCAGCAGCAAAGGAGGCGCAGAAAAAAAACAACCCATCCAACCAACCAATCAACCAACCAACCAACCAACCAACCAACCAACTAACCAACCGTCCCACCAACCAACTCCCCATAAAAGATAAAAGGTTTAAGAACCATCACCATAAGCAATATGGGTTATTGGTATCTATGCTAGGGCAGTGTAATGGCTCTACATCTAGAGCGGGTTACTGTTTCAGGCAAGAGTAAGTCCTCGCTCCGGGATTTTGGATAACCTAATTGTGTGAAATCACCATAGTGGATCAACTCAGCTAAACAGCTAAATCTTCTGGCAAGACTGGTTTAAATGGATTTTATAAACTCTGTTGATAGAACCTAGAATACAGATTTTTCAGTCTTCAGCATAATATGTGTTTTGAGGATTGACATATGTTTTGGGATAGAGCACCTGCTGTGTAGAGCTGTACATCTGAGTTAATTGTTCAGATGATCCTCTGTAAATCTTCTCTCATCTTAGGTGAAGATAGGAGGAACACAACACAAACAATGGAAGAAAATTTGCAACCATACCAGGTCTATTTTTATTGCAAGAAGACTAATATGTTTTAGAATACCAGGTCAAAACTAACACTAATTCTTGGTTTCAAATTCTGTAAATTTTTATTTACTGTTCTGATAAAATGTTTCTGTTTAGCCAAGTGTTTCCTTTTCTTTATTTGTCTTCTGAGAAAAATGTCAGTGGAGAGACTCCACAAGGAACACCGGACCTGTATGTCCTGTAATGTCTATTAATCTGCTGTTTGCCAGATGAAGAACCAAATTTTTGTTTCATTATCTAACTTTGATTCTCTCAGTCATATAGCAAAATACCTTTTTCCAACCAAAAATAGTATTGGAGATTCAAAGACATTTTCCAAAATAGCAGTCATATCCCATAAGATGTAATTATAAAATTGCACTTAAAGAAGCAACATTGCAGATGAAGACATTTGTTAAATTATTCCGTTAAAATACTGAAAGAGTATAATGACAGGCAGCTTTTTAAAGCATTGCTTTCTGCATTCTCTTGTAGGACACACATGATGGTGCTGTTATTCAAAAGGCACTTGGTTTGCATGTGTACAAGCTTTAAATTCTTTAGTAGGCATCTGGAATTTGTTTGGCAACAAATTAAAAAGCTTTGAATAAATAGTATTTCATGCATTTATATACAGGAGAATGATTTCTTCTGTTTAAGTGGGCATAGGATTTCTGTACTCTACAAAATTAAGGTGAATATTTGTCCTTTACATATCTCTTCTCATGAAGATATTGGAACTATCTAATTTTTGTTTCTGGCATTAATTTTGGAAGTTTTTCTATCTGACAGCTCTCATTAAATCTCTCTTAACCCATAGGAGTACCTGAGCAGGAAAAATGCAGTAATTCTGTAATTTTATTAAGTCTTATTGCATTGCAAACAGTTGTGTCTGTTTTTTCATGTGATCATTAAGACCTAATTAAAAACACAGAACATCTTTTACTCATCATTATATTTTGTTGAGCATGTAAAAGCAAATTGTGATTAAGTGAATTAAAAAAAAAAACCCTCAAAAGTTAAAAAGCTTGTTAATTCTCAAGATTCTGCTGTTCATAAATATGCCATATAGTTAACTATATTGTTTACTACTGTTTGTTCAATGAGGAGAAATTATGGACATCACATAAAGCTCTAGTGTCTTTTACATTTCTTACTGTTTAGTAATCAAAATGACCATCTGCTTACTTACTAATGTTTTCCTAGTCAACAGGAATATTTTAGTTGACAAAACAAACTAACAGAAAAACAAACAAACATTTCCAGACACATCCTCCCTATCCATCACCAGCAAGGGCAGATTACATATAGATGTTTATGCTTTGGGAGATTTTGTACTCCCTGTGAATAAGTATCCCAGTGCTCATTTAAATAATTTGAGAAGCCTTTTGTTTCTGAAGTTTGAGAACATTTAGAGAATTGTTTTATAATTGAGATATAAAGGTGTCAAATAATAATAACTGGAATGAAATTTTTGATTGTTCTTCCTTTAAATTAAAACAAAATTAGTGAATATACATTTATAATAGAACTAGTTGATCAAATTCTTCATGGTATGTACAGGACTTTAGAAACATCACAGATCCATAAAATGTGTTGCCTAGTCAGAAACTGCAAACAAACCATGCCCATGTACAACTAAAAAGAAAAATTTAACAAGAACATATGTAAGAATAGAAATTAGAAAATGGACAGAACTCTAAGGACTAATATTTATTAACTTTATGCATACCATCCTGTGAACTAGCCCACACTGCAAGAAAAAGACAAAATGTCATAAAGAGACAGTTATATTTTGCTGTCATATAAATTACAAAAATTAAGGAATGCCATTTCTCATGGCTCCAATTCACTGCCATTACATACCTGCACTTCTGGGGAATGATTAGATTTTGGAAAAAGATCTAAACACGAAATCGAAATAAAAGTTGAGATAGCGCAAAATAATTTAACGAGGAACAAATGTAATAAGTCAATTTGTACCTTGTATGCAACCTTTATACTCAGTGGAACACTAGTAGCTTTTGCACATTTTTGGTACAAAGTTGACATTTCTCAGATATTTCTCACTTCTTTCTAAGCATTATTTCTTTAGATAACTCTTCTAAAAAAGAAATTGTGTCTAATCATGCTGCAATTACATGAGATTGTTCACAGACATGCTGGTACTGGAAAATTTGGACAGACAGAGATTTCCTCAATTCTTACTCTGCCTAGACTAACTGAATGGAACCCTGTTTTCCTTATGTTTATTTCTTTTGTGGAAAACAAGACCATCCTAGAGATTAGCATATGGGCCTCCTGCTGTAGAACTTATCAAACTGTGTACAAATGAGATCCTTTTAAATAGTCAGGAAGTGCAGGAATGGTCACATAGAAAAGCCTTCTTCTGTACATAGTAAAGTTAGATAGGATAGGTTTTGTACGTGGTTTAAGATACTGAAAAGAGACTTGAAGGGATCACATAGAGCTATTTGGGAGCTGCACTACATGAGTTTACTAGGAAAATATTGCAAGGAAGTGTCATTGGGTCCAGATGAAGATGTCATTTCAATCAAACTCCTGTCACCATTCAGAGAGCAATTTATTATCTTTTCCAGAATTGTGGAAGGTAAATTAGCTTTCCCTTTTAAAAATTATTTATTTCTTTTATAGGAACTGTCTCTTCATCAATATCTCTGCAACAGAAGTGATAGGAGGTTAGTCATCATGTATTAGATTTGTGTCCTTGTATATTTTTGTTTATGGCTTCTTCCTTTTCCTCTTACCACTTGTTTCAGTGAAAAGTTCCTTCACCAGATACAATTAAAGATGTTCCTTCCACCAACTTTTGCAAAGATCTTTTGGATAATAGGACAGAATCTCACCAGCAACAGCATGTTTCTCTAGAAGTACAATTGAACTACATTGATTTAAATACATTTGTAATTTTATTAATTGAATTGAATTTTTTCACAGAATTTATCTGCACCAAAGAAAAAATTAACACATTTGCACTAGTTAAGCCTTTGTTTGCATCAGTATGGGAAAATGTTAACCTGAATTTTTAGACCTTTTCTAATCTTCCACTTTTTTGTAGTTCAGTTATGAATCCATCTTGCTTACGTTTGAAGAAAATATCACAGAATGATTATCTATGTTGTGTAAGCACTTCTGTCAAATACTTAATCTCTCATATTTTATATCACCTTTTTACTTCATCTCCTCCAAATACTGATTATGAAGTATAATTTTTATTACTTTAGAGTGAAAATTCCAGAACAATTTCATAGGAAACAAAGCTATGTAAGAACACTCCTTACTTATTTCTTAAACCTCAACATTAATTACATAAATTAGTATCTAGCAACATAAAACCAAAAAGTTTTGATTATGACTTCCACAGTCATATTCAAAGTACCATTAATTGTTCTAATAGTATAGAATAGTAACCGCTGTGATAGCTGTGTATCTCCTTCGTTTTACCCCTTCCCTTATTTCTCTCCCTTCTTTCAGCCAAGTTTCATGAGAATGACTTATCCCAATTTAAGTTTCTAAGTCAGAAATCTAAACCAAAGTTTAAAGTGATAAATTGCTTTCTCCTGTTGCAGATATTAGAAGTAAGCTGTTTCAAAATGTGATTTATCTCAATGCAAAATAAAAAAATATGTGGTTATACATCTCCAGAAGGTAGTAATTTCTCTCTAATAATACAGAAGAAGCCCAAAATTTTCGACTCAAACTAAGGTTAATATAGTTTAACAGACAATTTAAGGCTTTTGAGTACCTGCTATCAGCATCAGCACAGTGGGCTCGGTGTAGATAGATGAAAAACAAGGTCCCATGTGTGAAGTACAGCCAAGTCTTCACCTACAGAATTTATGCAACTGAAAATAAATAACAAACTAATTAAACCCAAATAATGTAAATTATATTGGATTTTAACTTGCACAAGTATGTTTACCAGCAGCACCTCTTGTATGATACTGTTGTGCAAAAATGTTATAATTAATTTTCAAATTGCTATTCTTTCATGCTGATATTACCTACATGTCATTCAGTATTTGTGATTTATTATGAAACTGATGGTTTTTGTTACACTAAATTCTTTTAGCATTTTGATTTCCAGAGTAAAATTGTGAATGTCAAGTTTTCATAGTGACTGATGATTAACACAATGCAGAAGTTCACAAGATCTTTAAAAAGAAGAAATATTCATAAAGGCTTCCATTCCTAAAGAAGGCCTTAACTAAAAAACATAAAAAATTCACAAGTTAGTACAAAAATTATTTACAATATGGATCTTTAAATGAAAAAAATTGTAATATTTTATGGTTTCTGCCTTTAGATTCAATAACTGTCAAAAGGAATTTCTTTCTGTGTGTAATTGAGTTGCAAATGTGTTTTAGTATTTCAAAGAGAGTTGTTTGATCTGGCTCTCTAAGCAAAATATCTATGCATTTCTTTTTTTCTTAAAAAAAAAAAAAAGGAAAAAACAGATAAACAATTAATGTGTAAGGGCGGACTTCAGTTTGTGTGCAAGAACCTGGAGGTCTGCATCAAGATCTGTTTTATATTGCTCTAAACATTACAGAAATCACAATCAATCTTTTTCTTTTTAATTCTGTAATCTTTCAGCATACTGTTTTGTTGGTGTTTGGATACGATCATTCTCATAAGCTGCCATCACTGGTTTCACTGCAAAACAAGTAAACAAGTATTGTTTTTAGTAGCTGTATATAACATTCTTCATACTTCCTTGCCTTTTCCTCCCCTTCTGGCTTGCATGGAAAAGGGAATGAAGCCAGTAATTTCTTCAGGTTTGTTCTCCATGTACTCCCACTGGTTTGTAAGCAGTGGAGAATGTGCAAACCCCATAATGGTATATCGGGGAAATGCCTTCGTTAAGATCTGCTTTTAAAAACCAATCACGTAACCTACTACTATGGAAATGTAGCTCATGTTGCAAATAATAGTAATGAGAAAGCAAAATTTATAACATGACCTAATTTATCTAACTCAGCTTTTGAAAAATGCAAACATAGTAGATTTGTAAGTTTTATGGTCATTTTTACTTGCTGATTATCTCTCTGTCAACTTATCATTTTTAAATTTTGTCCACACAGATTTGTCAATCTTGGAAGGCATCTTGACATGTCTTGTTTTGGCATCTACTATATCATTAAAACCAGCCTCCTGTAAGGAAAAATACTGCCAGTTAGAAGTATAGATTTGGCCTATTACAAAGCAATTTTGTAACTACATGAGAAGTTTTACACTATGGGATTCAATTTAAATCAAAATTCAATTTTCCAAATATCTAATCTTCACCAAATAAATTTTGCCTTCTAACAAATCCTATTAAGTTGTAGATAGAACCTTAAAAGTAAGTGGTTTTGTTGGTCAAAAATTTAATCCTATTGGTTCCCTTTGTCCAGTGGCTGACTTAGGCCTGATTAATTAACCATCATACAAAGATGAACAATATAAAACCAAATCCCATGGGTTTTATGAAAGATAAGCTGTAATTAGCCAGGATGGAAGTATTCATAAATACTTATCTCTCTTGAATATTTTTTGTCAAGATGCTTTTTTTTTTTTCTTTTCAGTTCAGAGGGGAAATATTTGGTGTTAGTTAACTGACATTAACCTTTTCTTATTGGCATGCAATTTATCTCACCTTCCTTAAAAATGTGAATGTCAGTTTATCATCTGCTTATCTGCACTTCTCCAATCTTTTATCTCAAAGTAATGAGAAAATCTTGTTCTCTGTTTGTCCAAGGTCAGTGATAATCTTAAATCTCTTAAATACACATTTACACAGTTTTAACAGTTACTAGCATCTGAGGCATATATGTATTCTGTTTCATGAGACAATTTTTTATTTTCAAGCATTTAAACTTTGTATTCAAACCATAATTTCATAATATAAAGTTTGCCACCATGACAGGTGATTTTCCAGTGCTAACAAAATCTTTTATTTCAAATGACATGCTCAATATTATGCAAGCCTCAGTCTATTTGGTTTCAGTAATGCACACAGGGGAAAAAAGGTTCATTTGTCTGGAAATGAACAACAGGTTTGCTAATTCTATAAGTCATTACTTGCAAAATTTTCTGAATAAAATTTCCTCATATATGCTGTTCTTTGTTATGCCAACACCATACTTATCTTTTGATATAAGTGAAATAAGCAGTGTGCTACTTTTTGGGTTTGGAGATCCAAAGAATCCATCCATGATAAGAAGTACTTCAGAACAAGTAAACTTTGTTTGCATTGTAGTGCAGGAAATCCAAATATCACCAAAGTAGCTCTGAAACAAAACTAGAAGTTTAATATGTTTATAAGAGTGAGGAAAAAAGTGCATTGGGTTAACAAGTTTTATAGCACTTTCTTTATATGAACAAAGTATGTTTTTGATTTCTTTCTTTTTTTTCTTTTTTTTTTTCTTTTTTTTTTCCCTTTAGCACTGTTCTGTTTAGATGTAGATAGGAATCATAAGAAATTGTACCACTGTACCATAGTTTCATTGCTTCCAGAAGGCCCAAATTCCTGTTTGGAATGATTTTGAGTGTATGTGTACGTGTGTGTTTGTGTGCATGTGTGAGTACATAAAAAGCATAACTTTATAATTGCAAGTACAAGAAATGCTAGGCATAATTCTGAGTCCCTCAAGATCTATTTTTAGGTTGCTTCTAAGCTCTATTCAGTTTCCAAATAGGCGCTGGATAGTTTCATTTCATTTAACTCTCTCTAAGACAAGAGCCCATGATAACTGTCTTGAAGAATCTCTTCCAAAGACCAGTAAAGTTGAAAATATATTGCATATAGTTTATTTATTTTATCAGAGCTCTTGAATGCACAAGTACACAATGACAACAAACATTCATGAGAGTATAGTCACCTTGAGTCCTGAGTGCAGTTTTGGGCAGTATAAGAAGGACATCAAACTGTTAGAGTGTGTCCAGAGGAGGGCGACCAAGATAGTGAAAGGCCTCAAGGGCAAGACTTACCAGGAGAAATTTAAATCACCTTGTTTTTTCAGCTTGTGGAAAAGAGGTCTGAGGCGATCTCATTATAATATATAATTTCCTCAGGGTGCACCATGGAGCAGGAGGTCCTCTCTCTGCTGAACAGCAATAGGACATGAGGAAATGGAGTGAAGCTGTGTCAAGTGAAGTTCCCAGTAGACATTAGGATAAGATTCTTCACTGAAAGGGTGATTGGTCACTGGAACTGGGTCCCCAGGAAGTGCTCATGACACCAAGCCCATCAGAGTTCAAGGAGTGTTTGAATGATGCTCTTAGTTTTATGGGCTAGTTCTAGGTAGTCCTGTGAGGAGCTGTGAGAATCTCTGTGAGGGATTTCGACTCAATGATCCTTATGGGTCCCTTCCAACTTGAGATGTTCTGTGATTCCATGAGTACATAGTCAGTTACTGATCACTAAAGAAATGTAATCTTGAGAGTCTGATATGACTGTTCTTAGGGCTTAAAAAAAAAACAACAAAGAAACCCCCTATATTTCTGCAGATATGTATATTATCTCATATTTGGGAAAAAAATAACCTGGCAACAAGAAGATATTAACACACAGCTATAACCTCAACAAAGCAGGCAAATTAAGATCAGAGAAAAAGGAGTTTCTTGTGTAGTGCCTTCCCCTACTCAAGGATACTGAAAATTATCAGCACTGCTACTTAGACATCAGCAGGTCTCCCTCAACCTCAGCAGAAAGTTAGCATTGCTTTTAGATATTACACACGTAACTGTAGAAATGAGCCTGATCATGTATTCTCTGGTATATTGGGTTCGCATGGCCAAGCTGTGCTAGTGGGAGGCTACAGGGATGGTTTCTGTGAGATGCTGCCAGAAGTTTCTTCCATATCCAGCAGGGCCAATCCATGGTGGCTCCAAAGATGAATGTGTCACAAGCCAAGGCTGGGCAATTAGGAACGGTGGTAATGCCTCTGGGATACCATATCTAGGAGAAAGGAAAGAAAAGTTATCCTGCAGATAACTGCAGAGAAAATACATGAGAGGAACAATCCTGCAGACACCAAGGTCAGTGTAGAAGGAGGGGAAGAAGGTGCTTCAGACCCTGAAGCTGAGATTGCCCTGCAGCTTGTGGTGCAGACCATGGTGAACCAGTTGTGCCGCTGCAGCCCATGGAGATCCATGGGGATGCAGAGATACACTTTCAGCCCATGGAGGAGACCTACACCAGAGCAGGTGAATGCCTGAGAGGAGGCTGTGAGTTTGTAGGAGGCCCCTGGAGAAAAGAGCCCACACTGGAGAACTTGTCCTTGAAGGACTGCACCCCATGGAAGAGTGTCCTGTGCTGCAGGAGTCTGGGGAGGGCCATTGGCCACGAGATGGGCTTACATTGGAGCAGTTTGCAGCGATCTCCTGCTCGTGGAATGGACTCACTCTGGAGAAGTTCATGGATAACTGTCTCCTGCACTGCAGGAGGGATTCCATGTTGGAGGAGGGAAGGAGTCTTCTTGTTGAGCAATGAGAGAACAAATGGGTGATGTGCTGACTATAACCCCCAATCCCTGTCTCCCTTTACTGCTGGGGTAGGAGATAGGGCTGGGAAGGACACAGTGATGAGGGAAAGTTTTTGAGGTTGTATTTTACTTCTCATTATCCTGCTCTGATTCTGCTAGTAATCAGTTCAATTAATTCAATCAATTCTAGTCTGTTTTGCCTATGATGGTATTTGGTGAGTGATTTCTCCTGGTCCTTTCCTTAGCCCATGAAGCCTTCTTTATGCTTTGTCTCGCCTGTTCAGTTGTCAAGGGGAGCGATGGGGAGGTTTTGGTGGATGCCTGGCATTTAGCCAGAGTTAATCCCCTACATAAGTTTATTTTGGTTAGCATTTCTTTTGCTTCATTATGCTACTTTCTAATGAGGAAAAACATGTGTCTGTGTCCCTCTGTCCCACCCCCCAAAAAAAGAAAAAAACCCAAGGTTTTAAAAACTTTAAGAATTCAAAACCTTCATACTCTTGCTTAACACTGAAATGTTATATGTAAAATATTTTTCCTAAACTTATTTCAATAACAATCTTGTCAGCAAATAACAAATGTCTGGTTAGTTATCTCTTGTTTTGTATATCAAATGAGCATAAAAAGAAATTAAAACATATTTAAAGCAAAGAAAATATCAACAAGAAATAACCTCAAACAATAATGTATTTAATACAGCTATATGAATATACCCTAGTGGCATTTATAGCAGAGATTAATTTTTAAAAGCAATTTACTTCTAAGGTTGGAAAATAAAATCATGGTACTAAAAAGAAAAATAATATGCAAGGTATTGTGAAAAAACAACAGCTAAGAATACTACAGATGCATTTATAATATTGTATCAGGATATTTTCAGCATTTTGTATTGTCTCCAGGAGGATACTGCACTTTGAATTATTAAGCTTTTCAAAGCATCAGATATGTCTTTCGGTAATTTGTACAGCATCTGGTTTAATAAGTCTGTTCGTGAGTACGACCAATAAATGTCACAAGGATAAATTACTGATGGAATTTTAACTTCAGCACCGGTTCTGTAATATATTGTCCATGAGCTGATAATGAAGATTAAAATCCTTTTATTCTGCTTGACTGTGAAAAACCTGGAACTTGATTCAGAGCCATATTCTGAACAATATTGAGCACCTTAAATTCTCACTGATCACAGAACATCTTCTGATAAAAATCAGAGTCAAATCTCTATTCAGCTCAGGTTAATGAAAGTTTGGTCACTGAGTGCTGTGTTATCAGAATTTGTCCCATAATATAAGTTGAAAGAGTAGTTCAGTTTAAGAAAAAATACTTCTAAATTGTATCGGAAATAAAGACTCATGTAATAGAACTCCAGATAACATGAAACTCTACTGTTTTACTTTATTCAGCCTAATGATTTCCATTATCTCTTTAGTTGATAGAATCCATTTCAAAAACCAATAATCTCTTGAAATCCACTGAGCCACAAATTAGTCATTAGAGAAAATTTTCAGAGATCATTACCTTTTCCATAGATTTTAGCTTTTCATTTCCTAAATACCCATGTCTAGTGTTGTTCATAAGAGGAGAAGGGTAAATTATTCTGTTCCAAAAGAATGATTCTAGTATTATTTATGCTATTCACTTTTTTATTATTTGCACTGCTGCAGTTTTATTAAAGGTCAACACTGTATCACTCTTAACCTTGAATTTATGACCTTGTATAGTATTAGGCTTTAATGAAAAAGCAGATAGGATCAGCACTTCATTGTGTGCCACCTTAATGACCTACTATTTTCCATAGGAAGAATTTATTGTTTTTCGAAATTAGTGAAATACTCTCTGTCACACACACACACACAAACATACACATGCAAAAACAGAGGCATAATTTCCAACACAGAAGGGAAAATAAGAAACGTGGTTCATGGTTCCATTTTTCATTTTCTTGGTTTGCTCATTGTTTTTCCTCAGTTACACCTAAAGAGTCCAGGCTTTTTGAGTGGAAGATTGAGCCAAGAGCAATTGAGTTCTGTTTTGTCTCAGAAAATGTTCAGTCCACAGCAGGAAATTAGAAAATGATAGAAATTTGAAATATTTCAGAGAAACCGTTTTCAAAGCACTTTTAAAACAGGCAAAAAGAATAGAATTCCAAAAGGTTTTAGGGGAATCCAGTCTTGTTATAATAAGTAATATTAAGAAAATCCCTTCTTCATAGACCTGAATATAGTAAAATTATTCATCAAATTATAAGTCAGACTCATAATTCACCATTTTCCATACTTGCATAAATAAATGTTTCTTCCTTCACTGTAAAGTGTGAAAAAGTTTTGTGAAATAACTTATCAAAGTACACTCTTCCTAGAAACAAAAAGTAACACCAGCAACAGCTGTGCAATCACTTGGAATGATTTATGTGCCATGACGACATTGCTGTGTTGTTTACTCTATGCTTATACTGTCTAAATTGGCAATTAGTTTCTGGAAAAATGTATAGAACAACAGGGAGTTGAATACTTGCAAGGCTGACGCTGCACTCTGCAAGGGCAACACAGAGCACCCTGGTTCAAAACCTTAGTGTGCTCCTCAAATGAACATGAAAGGCTTTGGCCAGGATATAGTCTTTAATAGGTGGTAAGATTGAAGCTGTAACTATGCTTGACGTCTTTTGAAGAGAAGTCATATGCTTAAAGAGGACGATTTTATTGCTTGTGAGGGAATTTGCCTAACATTCACAGCTGGAATGAAGACATCATCCAAAAAATGTTAAATTATATATATATACACACACACAGATGATTTTTCTCCTTTGCTCATTCTGTGTTACCTCTCTAAATAATTGGCTTTAAGGAAACAACTGTGTTCCTGCCTTTTCAAGAGAAAGACATAAATATTTTGAATCAATTGTATCTTGCAAGAAAATGGATTGTAGACTGGACATGTGGCCTATAACTTATTGTATGACCACAGGTATTGTTTATGTCTCTCTATCAGCATCATGCAGTGCTAACTCAGGTCATGGCTGAAACTAATTAATTTAGAAAACTCAAGAAAAAATCAGAAATACAATCAATTCTGTCGGCCATAAGGCAGTACCTCTTTTTATACAGTTATGCAATATCTCAAGACTTTTTGTCAGATGTACAACATTAATTTTTAAGCTATGGTGTGTAAAACTTGAAACATGAGCTTTATTTTGAAAAATACTCTGAATCTACATTTCATT
>VXBB01022665.1:2987-13988 GCA_013399915.1 Illadopsis cleaveri
ATTTTCCTCCCAATTTTCCATTTTGCCCCAAATGAGACATTTTTTGTGGTTGGTCACCCAAAACTCTCTTCCTGCTGTGTCATTAAGGACTGGGCTTGTCTGTTCTTGACTGATTTTGCAGATAAATTCAGGGTATTCAGGCTGTAATTCCAACACAATGACGTGTCGGGAGAAGCTGAGTTAACCCAACCTTCCCATAAAATCCAAGGATTTTTATCCCTTTTTTTCCATCTTCCATTCCTGCCCTAAACTGGAGCCCTGCAATCAATGGCAGAGATGGGAATATCTCAAACTCTGGAGTTTTTCACTTGGTTTTAATTTTATCCCTTTGGGGGTTTTTTGTGCACAAATATGATTTATATTTACTGGAATGGTTTGGGATTGGTGGCTCAGCAAATTCCAAGAGTTTAATGCCTGAAGGGATCACTTTGGAAACCACAAATAAAGGATTTGGAATCATGGAATGGTTTGGGTTGGGAAGAAACTCAAAGCCCATCCAGTGAGCAGGGACAACCTTCCACCATCCCAGGCTGCTCCAAACCCCATCCTTGGACACTTGCAGGGATCCAGGAGCAGCCACAGCTTCTCTGGGAATTCTTCTGGGAATTTTCCTGGGAATTCCTCTGGGATTTTTTTCTGGGAATTCTTCTGGGAATTCCATCCCAGCCTNTCCCATCCCAGCTGAGCTCTGTGTGTCCTGCAGGGATTACATGGATCGGCTCCTGGACGAGAGCGAGAGCGCAGCCTCCAGCAGGGCCCCGTCCCCTCCTCCCACAGCCTCCAACAGCAGCACCAGCCAGTCTGAGAGGGATGACTGCACCACCAGCAGCAGCCAGAACGGTGAGAGGGGCTTCTCCTGCCTCTGCAGCACCATTCCTGCCTCTTTTGGGGTGGGAGAATTCATCCATGGACACCTCCCACCATCCCAGGCTGGTCCAGCCTGGCCTTGGGCACTGCCAGGGATGGAGCAACCACAGCTCCTCTGGGAATTCCATCCCCACCCTCACAGGGCTGGATTCCTTCCCAATATCCCACCCATCCCTGGCCTTTTATCAGTTTGACACCATTCCCTGTGTCCTGTCCCTCCAGGCCTTGTCCCCAGTTCCTCTCCAGCTCTCCTGGAGCCCCTTTAGGCTCTGAAAATAGCTCTGAGCTCTCCCAAAACCTCCTCCAGGTGAACACCCCCAGAGACAAACAGCCTTTTTCAAGTTAAAATTGATTTTTAAAAACCCTTCCATGTTTGCATTTAGGCAGGGGCCTTGTCTTGAAGATAAACCCCCCTGGAATTTCCTGTTAACTGAGATTTGGGAGTGCCCTGTGCCAGTGCAGAGCTGTAATTCAGTGCTCTAGGATGTCCCTGAGGTGGGAGCTGCATTTTGGGGAGCTCCTGCTGCTCCTCAGGAGCTGTTCCTGAGGGCTGGGAATGGGAGAGGAGCCAGGAGAACAGAGCAGAGCTGAGGGAGGAGCTGGGGACTCCCTCAGAGCCTGGAAATCACCTGGAAGCTGCACAAAGTGCCCAGGTGAGGAGAGCCCACCTGCAGCTCCTGCCATTCCAGAACATTCCCTGTTCCTTTTAAGGACTTCCCTAAACTCCCTGTATCATTTGTGTGCACACAATGAGGAGAAGGAGAAAAAACACTGAATTTTCAATTCATTTTTCATTCAAATTCTGCTTTCCTTACCCAGCCCAGGGGTTTGTGATGCTGCTGAGCTTTGCCTGATGGGGTTTTTCTCCACCTCAGGTGTCTCTGCCAACGGCCCAGGGGATGTGCCAGGGAAGGAGGAGCCCAAACTGGAGGGAGTGCACGTCAATGGACCTTGCAGTGGGAAGAAAACCCCTCACCCAGAGCTGGATACAAACGGTTATGAACCCCAAAACCTCCCCAGTGAGCCCAAACTCGCTCATTCAGCCTTGAGGAACGAGCCTGAGCTGGAAGAAAAGAGTGAGAGACCTCTGAAAAGGAGAAGAATTAACAGCAATGGGAAGGAGAGTCCAGGTGCTTCAGAGTTCTTCCAGGAAACCAACTCCCACGGGAAGCTGGAGGAGCTGGAAACTTTGGATGACTGAGTGCTGGGAGCTGATTTTATTCCTTGGAGTAAATTTGGGGTGTCTAAAATTTTCAGGGTTGATGGGTTACCTTCCAAAATCCAGTTCCATGAACAATCTGAGATTTTTTTTTGTTTGTTTGTTTGTTTCCTGAGACCTTCTAGTTGGCTCTAAAGATCCCATGTTTGGGGTTTTTTCCAGTGCTGAAAAACAGCAGGATACTGAATTTCTCAGAGCTGGCAGCTGCAGTTCTGGGATAAAAAGCTCTTAAATATTTAAGGAAGAAAGCAGTGAGTTGCTGCAAAAAAAAAAAAAATATTCCCAGCCTAATACATTAAAGAATGTGTTAATACAGCATTTAATGTATAAAACAGCATTTAATCAGTGTACAAGTGAACAAAGCATTTGGGGCTTTGCAGGAAGTTAAAATAAAACAGGAAAATACAAGCCAGAGCAGGCACAGAGACTTCCACTCCTGCTGGAGAGAGGAAAAATGTCACCCCATCATTAAGGAACCCTCATGAATCCTGAAAGTTATGAGCACAACTATTTTTATATATAGAAGTTTTAAAAGGTAAATAAATAAACCAGGTCAGGTTTGTCTATGTAAAATTGTTGACATCAATGATGTCTTTCCATATTCTTTATCTGGGCTAAAGAAATACATTCTGTATTTTTCCAGATTTCCTTTGTAGCCTTTGAAAGATTTTTACAGTACTTATGTCTTGATTGAACTGTCCTTTCTTAAAAACAAAAGCTTGTATAATTTTCTTACCTTGTACAGTTGGTAAACTTTTATGAGAGAGTTGATACCCTGAGTCTAATGTCAGCTTCCTTTTATTTTGCTGAAGTCTTTTCTAAAAAAAAAAAAACAAAAAAAACCAACAACAACAACAAAAAAAAGCAAACCCAAACCAAACCAAACCAATGGACTTAAAAGTTAATCACCAACTTGTTAATTTTCTTCCCAGAAACTAGTAAATAATTAACATAAGAATGGTTAGGAAGGCATTTGATTTTTGGAAAACGTGGTGGTTTTTTTCTTGTTTTATGGGAAATGATGTTTCCATTTTTGTTTTAGGCATGCTGCTTGCATTGCACACATTTCCTTGCTCTCTTCCTCCCTTCATTTGGAACTGAGAGAAATTCCACAGCAGCCAAATCCTCCATTTTACTGAACCTTCCTCAAGTTCAGCTGTTCCATCGTGGTTTGTTTTCAGTCTGTGCCCTGTCACCTTGCAGGGAGCACAGCAAGGGCTGCACTGCTTGGAAATGGAAAAATGTAAAAAAAAAAAACCAAAAACCCACTAGTTTAAAAACCTGGTGCTGGACTGGAATTCCTGAGGAGCACAGGGATGGTGTCAGTGGGCACAGGTTGGACCTGATGATCTCAGAAGGTCTTTTCCAACCTAGAAAATCCTGGGATTCTGTGTTGGTGCACCTGGAGAAGGGCGAGCAGGAATTTCAGCTTGAGCTGTGGAGAACTGATTTCAGTGTGAAAACCAAAAATTCCTCATCAATCAATGGGAAGTGCCAGCAGCACCACTGAGAAGTTGTGGATGTAGGATTTACATCCAGCAATCAGGAACATTGGAACTCCAAATTCATTTTGGTTTTGTTTGGTTGGTTTTTTTTCAGCCCAGCTCCACTTCTGCTCTGTTCAAATTGGGGGTAATTGTTCATTTGTATCATTGATAACCCTGTGTGCTCCTCCTCCTCCTCCTCACAGGTGTGCTCTTCATCCTGAACTGGTGATTTTCTCTTCAGGTTGATGCTCTTTATGGTTCCAAGTTGAACTGAATGGTTTGAAATGGATATTTCAACCCAAACCCCAGTGCTGAGGGCTTGGGCTGATTGCTGGTTTTTTTCCTTGGACTTTGTGATCAGGAATGACCCAAAGGCCAGGATGAGGATGGGGCTGTGGCTGCTGCCCCCAGAGCCGTGGGCAATGCTCAGCCCTGCTCCTGGAGAGGCTCTGGCTGAGCTTCATTAATTAAAGCCTGTGTTAATTAAGGAATGCAGTGATTAATGCCTGAGGCAGAGGTTGCTGGTAGAACTCTCCCCTCTGGTTATGAGCTCAAAAGTTTCCCCTCGGCTCAGAGACGGTTCCACACAAGCAGAATCCTGTTCTCAGTTTCATTTTGATGCTCTTTGTTTGCAGTTGCAAGTTGGAAATTCTTCCCAAAAAATCCATAGGAAAGTTTCCACAGGAATTGTCTCAGGCTCGTGTGTGAAATCCAGCACTGTGTATATTTTCAGGAATGTTGCTTTGTTTTTTTTAATCTTTCCTTCTTTTCTTTTTTTTTCTTTTTTTTTTTTGGTGATACTTAGAAGAGACCTGACATTCCATAATCTGCTATGTAATGCTCAGCTAGACTTTTAAGAATATTTAATTCTGAGTTACCTTTTGTTTATCTGCTGGTGTTTTATACAATACTTTGTTCATGTTTCAGACTGCAGCCACTATAACTCGATTAAGTCATTGCACTACTAAAGCTATTGAAAATCCTGGAAATCTGCTAATTTTGCTTTCTTTCTCCAAGCCTTCAGTCCCAACAGGAAATCCTTGGGCTTCCCAAAGGGTTCAATGTGCTCTAAAATCCCCACAAACACACAAACCCTACAGATGAGTTTGATGTTTCTTTTTTTTTTTTCCACACAGTATTTTGCACTGTCAGTAATTCCCTCCTCTTACTCCCCTTCCCTGTCTGCAATTCTGGAAAAGCTTATTAAAATATTTTTAAACTTATTGTCTGCATCCAAAATTCCTGACTTTTTTTTTGTTTTTTTTGCTCCAGAAGGGTGGAATATTTCATCTCAGAGGATGGGAGAGCAGTGACTGTTACTCTGCACTGAAACAAAACCCATTTTTCTGGATCAACTTCCAGCTGTTCCCTTCATTCCCCAGAACATTTCCCACATCCCTCTTCCCTTCTCAAGGAATATTCAAAGCTGGAAACCCAGAATTCCCCACCTCACCCTGCTGGGGCTGTGAAGAGCCCCCCAAATCTCTGGTTTATCCACCCCCAGCATTCCTGGGAAGAGAGGGATGAGGCAGGAGCAGCTTTGGTTCATTGGTTTATTGGAAGCAAATACAAAAATACAGAGGCACAATAAAATCCTTTCTGCTCTCATTCCTCACATCCACAGCCTGCCACACATTCAGCTTTTCATCACTAAAACGCTCATTTTCTAAATAGATTCTTTATAGAAAACATTTTTTTTAGTCAATTAATAGCATAAAAAATACTGTTAGAGGAATTCTTGGCTTTCCCAGTGTTCAGGATCCAGCAGGATCCCAGCATGGCCAAAAGAAGCTTGAAAAATCCTTCCCTGTTAGGACTGCAAATCTAACCAGTAGATTCAAAAATAAACAGAAAATCACTAAAAAAAACCCCAAAAAACTCTTGACAGAATCAACCTCCTGTCTGTGAACTCAGCACAGCAGAGTGGGAGCACACAGGGGGGAAAAGAAAAGGGAATTTGGGAATGCTGCAGCAAGAGGCAGGAGCAGCTGGGAGGGATCCTGGGAACCAGTCCAGGAACCAGTGCAGGGGTTTCTGCAGAGCAGGAAGGGTTTGTCACCCTCCCTCCCCTGGGACAAAGCCCGGGTTTTGCTGGAATTCCAGGAGACAAAATAATCAGGGATTTCTTTTTAAGAGGAACGTGCTGAGGGGCTGCTCCAGGACACCCCAACTGCCCCTTGTTACTACAGTGACCACAAAATCCTACCAAAAAAAAAAAAAAAAAGGGGAATTGTGGCTCTGGAATTGCTCCAGGAGTGGGATGTTGGAGCTCACTCGCTCCACACCTTCCCCAGCACGCCAGGCTGGAGCTGCACCCTCACAGAAAATCTCCTTCCTATCCAAAACTTTCCAAAAAACCCCCAACAAATGCAGCTTTGCTCAAGGGCAGTTCCAGTTTAAGCAAATACCTCCTAAAAAACCCAAACCCCACTGTGGGTGTCTGGAGAAGCTGGTAGGGTACAAAAATCTCTAAATACATCATTTTACTAAAAGGTTGTTTTTTTAACCAAGCTTAAAAACAATTCTTTTTAAACTGAAAGACAACCCCTGGGAAGAAGTGCTGGGTCAGACAACCTTTAAAAATCATTGAACACTGCCCAGTGTTTTACAGCTCCCATTCTTTCAGTGGGTCACAAACCGTGGGTGAGTCACTCCATGGAAAACAAGAATTATGGGGCCCCTTTACTTGCAAAAAAAAAAGATTTAAGTCCTTGTGCCTCTTCCAGGGGTGGGAGCTGCAGCCTTTGCAGATTCCCTGGATGTGCTGGGCCAGGTCTTGGCTCTCCTGTGATCCCAGCAGCTTCTCCCAGCAGCTTTCCCAAATCCAAGGCTGGAGTGAGGAGGTGGCAGGAAAACCCTTGGAGCCTCAGAGAGAGCTGAACACAAGGAGGGCAAACCCGACTGGAGAAGCGGGTTAATGGACCAAACAAACAGAAAATAAAACAGGAAACAGGTAAAAAAAATTCAGTCCAGAGAGCTCTGAACATTCATCCAGGAGGTTTTGGCTCAGCCCAGGAGCAGCTTCCAGGGAATGCCAGTGCTCGAGCCCTCGGAGCCCTTGGGCATTCCCATCCTCAGCAGAGGGAGCAGGCTGGGCACAGAGCCAGCCCCAGCCTCCCAACCAGGCTGGGATCAGCAGATCCATGGATCCCAGGGAGCAGATCCAGCCAGGAACAGCCCTGGCACATCCCTGCCAGCAGAACCTGCAGCTCTCTCCCTGCCCTCTGTCCGCGCCCATCTCCGCCGCCGACTCCCAGCTTGATTAGAAACCCGTTAATTCCTCCCCATCACGCTTAATTAGGCTCATCCTTCCCCGTGCAGGCTGGATGGATCTTCCCAAGGATTTGTGAAGGCAGCAAATCTCGGCTGTGCAAATCAAGAGCATCCTGGTGGCTCCTGGCAGGAGCCCTGGATCCCTCCCCACGTTCTGCCCGTGATCAAGTGAACAGAAGGAGGTGGCTTCCCCCAAAAAAATCAAAATAAAGCCTCTCCCTGCTCACACCGAGCTCTTCCCTTTAATATCCATCTTGCTGCCAGCATCTGACTCCTTGTTCTTCTGCTCCTCGGTGAAAGTGATGTAGGAATACACCAGGCTTCCAGCAATACTGCAAAGAGATTCAGGGAATGTGTTGGGAATGAGCTCAGCTCCTGGATCAGCCACACAACCAGGAAAAGCCAGAGCCACAGCACAGGGATCTGCTGGAAGCATCAATTTCCATGAAAATTCCCAGCTTTCCCCCTAAACCCAGGTGGTTTTTTTTAATTCCTGCCTAGTGCTGGATCCATTCCACCCTCAAGGACAGGAGAGACTCCCACAACACAGCCCAGAAAGGAGACTTTCCCAAAAGCTGGAAATAATCCCCCAAAATTTCTTCCTTTGCTGCCTTAATTCCAGCAATACTGCAAAGAGATTCAAGGAATGTGTTGGGAATGAGCTCAGCTCCTGGATCAGCCAGGAAAAGCCAGAGCCACAGCACAGGCATCTGCTGGAAGCATCGATTTCCAGGAAAATTCCCAGTTTTCCTCCCAAATCTAAGTGGTTTTGTTCAATTCCTGCCAAAATGGTTCCCAGCCTAGTGCTGGATCTGTTCTACCCCCAAAGGGATCCTGCTGAAGGACAGGAGAGATTCCCACGACACAGCCCAGAAAGGAGACTTTCCCAAAAGATGAATAATAAGAAATATCAGGTGAAAAAAATCCCCCCAAAAATTCTTCTTTTGCTGCCTTAATTCCATGACTCTGCTTGGCAACTCAGGGAAAACTCAATTTTCCTGCTAAAATTTTCCTGTGGATTCTCCTGGCTTTAAAACAATCCAAGTTTGGGAGCATCCCACAGACCAAGCATAAAAAACCCCAATTCCATGGCAGGGGCAGGGGGCATTTTTTTGGGGAAAAAAATCCATTAAATCAGTCAAATCCATTCAATTTCACCCCAGTTTTCACTGACAAACCATAAATAAACCACTGCTCTTACCTGATATTTAGACCAATGAAGTTCATCCATGTAAAAATATAATCTCCTCCAAAAAACATCCCAATATAGGTTATTAAAATATTCTGCAAAGGAAGAACAAGATGGGAGAAACAAACAGCCTGAGACACAGGAATGTATGGAAAAGGGGAATTTAAGGAAAAGGGAATGCATTGGAAAAGGGAATTTGTGGAAAAGGGAAATTTATGGAAAAATGAATTTATGGAAAAGAGAAATTCATGGAAAAGGGGATTTATGGAAAAGGCAATGTATGGAAAAGGGAAATTTATGGGAAAGGGAATGCATGGAAAAGGGAAATTTATGGAAAAGGAAATGTATGGAAAAGGGAATTTATGGAAAAGAGAATTTATGGAAAAGGGAAATTCATGGAAAAGGGAAATTCATGGAAAAGGGAATGTATGGGAAAGGGAATGTATGAAAAAGAGAATTTATGGAAAAGGGAAATTTATGGAAAAGGGAATTTGTGGAAAAGGGAATTTGTGGAAAAGGGGATTTATGGAAAAGGGGATTTACGGAAAAGGGAAATTTATGGAAAAGGGAATTTGTGGATAAGGGAATTTATGGAAAAGAGAAATTCATGGAAAAGGGAATTTATGGAAATGGGAAATTTATGGGAAAAGGAATTTATGGAAAAGGGAAAGTTATGGAAAAGGGGATTTGTGGAAAAGGGGATTCATGGAAAAGAGAAATTCATGGAAAAGGGAATGTATGAAAAAAGGAATTTATGGAAAAGAGAATTTATGGAAAAGGGAGATTTATGGAAAAGGGAATTTGTGGAAAAGGGAAATTTGTGGAAAAGGGAAATTTGTGGAAAAGGGGATGCAGGGGGTGGAACATGGGGGCTGTCATGAGAGGTTAATGAGATTTCCCAAGGGATAATGAGGGTTTTTTTGGGATCAGGGAATGCCACTCACCTTAATGCAGCCAACTATTGTAGTTGTAAGAGCAGAGTTGTACTGAGTGCAAAGGACCGTGGAATACATCAAAATAAACCTGTGGGGAAGAGCCAACCTCAGGGAGAACACCCTGGGAATCACCTCATCCCATGGAATGTGTCCCTGAATGAACTCAGGGAATGAAGGAGGTGAGCTGAAGGACCCTCCCAACCCATTCCAGGATTCCATGATCCATTCCCATCCTTTCTCCAGCAGGATTTATCCCACTTTTTTTAGCTTAAACCTGCACTGGAGGAGGGTTGAGAGATAATTCCCACCCACAACTCTCAGGAATCACAGCACTGAGGATTTATTGTGATTTTTTTAATACCAGGGCACCACAATTCCCTTTTTCTGGAATGGAGATGATGCTTTCCCTGCTCCCAGCCCAGCATCCCACCACAGCTCTCAGGAATCACAGCACTGAGGATTTATGGTGATTTTTTTAAAACCAGGGCACCACAATTCCCTGTTTCTGGAATGCAGATGCCTCCCCTGCCCCCAGCCCAGCATCCCAGTCCTTACCCCATCACACAGGACAGCATGAACTGCACCAGGAAGAAGGTGTCTGCCCAGCCCTGGTATTCCATTGCCTGCAGGGAACAGCACCTTTAGAGCCTTGGGAAGCACAGAATTCCCAGAAAAGTTCCAGGGAAAAAAATCCCAGAACTGTCTTTCACCTCGCAGCAGGAAAAAAAACCCAACCCAATTCCAAGCCTGGAATGACATCCCAAGGTTGGGGATCCCCTCCAGCCTCAGCACTCAGCTCATCCCTTCTGGAAAAAGCAGGGAAGGAGTCTGACAAGGCAGAGGAATCAGGAGAGGCATCTCCCAGCTGGCTCTGAGCCAGCATTGGATCATTTTGGAATTCACTCACTGCAAACCACAACCCTCAGCCAGCACATCCCAAGGGAGCTGTGACCTCTGGAGCTGCTGCTGATGGAGTGGCTCGAGGCAGAGCCTGGATTTCAGAGAAAAGGCTTTTTTTTCCTGGAATTTTGGGGTTTTGGGGAGCATGTGGAGTGCTGGACCTCACATCCAGGGAGAGTCCAAGATCCTGCAGGGCCTGGAGCATCTCCCTGAGGAGAGCTGGGAGCAGGGATCTCACCCAGGAGGTGCCCAGGGACACACAGGGACACCCAGGAATGCCCCTCTGGAGCTCTGCAGACACCTGGAGAGGTGCAAAAGTCGCTCAGAGAAGTGGGGGAGCCTCCAGGAGTCACCCAGAATCCTGCAGAGGAGCCACAAGGCAGGAGCAGGAGCTGCTTCCCTCATCCCTTCCCACAGGAACAGCAAATTCCAGCCTGGAGGGACCATCCTGCAGCTCAGCCATCCCTTTTTCCCCCAGCAGTTCCAGGCAGGGCTTTGCTCAGCAGCAGCACACAAAGCAGGATGTGTTACCTGGGACGCTTCCCAAGGAACCACAAGAATTCCCAGATTCAGGAAAAAAGCTCCCAGGCTCTTCCCAAGGGGATTTTCCTGGAGCTGCCAAGGAGGAGTTTCCTGGCAGCAGCCCCAGCACACAGCACATCTTTGTGCAGCCCGGCAGAAAGGAGTTTATTCAGGGCAAAAGCAAATTAAAAAAAAAGCCATTTCTGTCTCTCTGGGCTGAACAGAGGCTGCTCACAGCAGCTTTTCCCTGCCCAGGCCCAGCTCCTGCTCCTCAATGAGAACTTTTATCCCAAATCCTGCCCTGGGAGCTGCTCTGGAGCCACCTTCACCCCCTGCTAATCCCAGCTCATTATCAGGGCTGGGAGCTCCTAATGAGGACAAAGGCACCGAGCTCAGGGACAGGAGGGGCTGGCAGGGCCACCCAGGGCCACCCCCAGGGTGGGGACACCTCCAGCCTCTGGAGCAGGGAATTGACCTGAATTCCCTGCACAAAACAGGCAGGGAAAAGGAATTTGTTGCTGCACGTCAAGGAGTGAAACAAGAACAACAACTACTACTACTATTATTATCATTAATAATAATAATAATAATAAATATATAAGTATATAA
>VXBB01022665.1:27650-46649 GCA_013399915.1 Illadopsis cleaveri
GTGAGACCCCCAAACCTCCCCCCACACGCCCCCGTTAAAACCCCATTCCTGCTGGAGACCCCCATGGACAACGGGAATATTTGGGGTCGCTCCAAACTCAGCCCTTTGCTCCGGTGCTGGTGGGAAATGGGAACCACAGGCAGATCCCGTTTTGGGGGACAGGAGAGCTGATGTCACCTGAGAGAGCAAATGGCCTCGTGGGCAGGGTTAGCTCAACATTTTAAGCAACAAGACAGAATTCCAAATATTTCCAAACATTCTGCTCTGCAAAGGCACAAAATCCTCTGGGACGCTCAGCTCACCCCCCAGACAAATCCACACCGGGGCAGCTCCACCTGAGCCCTCTGCGAACATCCCTGAGCGCCGGCAGGGCCGAGCCTGGATCCCAACTCCCAAAATCTCCGCGGTGGCAGAATCCCGGTGCCGGGGGCTCTGGGTGTGCTCGCAGGGTGGCACCGGAGGGGACAGGGTGGCACCGGAGGGGGACAGAGTGGCACCGGAGGGGGACAGAGTGGCTCCCGCCCATGTAGACAAGGAGGGTGGTGACCTCCCCGGTGCCAGGGGGTGGCGGTGGCATTGGGGACCCGCTGGCTCCCGCATCCCCCAGCCCGCTGCCGCTTCCCTTGCAGGTGGAGCCGTGCGACAAGGTGACAGAGGAGGGCCCCCGGTGGCAGCACGAGCTGCAGAGCGACACCCAGTTCGCGTTCCAGGTCAGGTGCCGGCTCAGCACCACCCGCAGCCCCTGGAGCGCCTGGAGCCCCCCGTTCCTCTACAAGACCCCCGAGGCAGGTGGGCTCAGCCCCGGTGCCACTCGGGTGTGGCGTTTGTCACCTCTGGCACGGCTGCCCAGGGGTTCATCCCGTGCGGATGTGGCACTTGGGGACACCGGGAAGTGCTGGGGATGGTTGGGCTCGATATTCTCCGAGGGCTTTTCCAACCGAGCTCATTCCACGATCCTCAGCGGCTCCCTTGGGTGGAAAAATCAGATCAGTCGTGGTGTCGCGACAAATCCCTGTCGCCCTGAGCCAGCTCCCCTCTATCCATGCCAGCTGGGAGCCTCGGGATGAGCCTGGGCACGGCCATCCCGGGATCCATCCCGGTGCCAGCGCGGGGACCGGGGCTGATCTCACCCCAAAAAGCAGCAGCGCCTCCAGTGCTGTGATCCGCGCTCTTTCCTGCCCCAGCCGCAGAGCCGCGGTCGGGAGGGGGTTCCAGGAGGGCTGAGGGTGTGCGGGACCCCCGGGTGCCCCTCCGGTGCCTCACGGTGTCCCCGCTCCTCCCGCAGCCCCCGCCGCCGCTCCCGCCGTGTGGCGGCGCCTGGGCCCGGCCCTGCCCGACGGCAGCCGCGAGGTGACGGTCTTGATCAAGGTAAGGAGATTTTGGGGCAGCCTCTTCTGCCGGTTTTTTTTGGCTCTGCTGCTTCTCCCCGAGCAGCCGGAGGTGCCGCCCTCCCTGAGGAGCGGGGATGGGAGGGAAAAATCCAGCCCAGTTTGGAGTCAAATCTCTCCATCCTTTTAAAGGAGGGGACAGCTGTCCTGGCTGGGTGTGGCGCTGCCACAATGTCTGTCCCTGTCGCAGCCGCTGCCGGCCCGGGATGCCCGCGGGAAGATCCTGGACTATGCCGTGACCGCCGAGAGCCCCGAGGGGCCGCGGCCGCTGTGCCTCACCCCCGGTACCGAGTGCACGGTGCTGGTGCCGCCGGGAGCCCGCAGCCTCCTCGTCACCGCCCGCAATTCCAAAGGGGCTTCCAGCCCCGCCAGAATCCCCCTGAACCGGGGTGCGGCTCAGGAAGGTAGGATGGTGCCCGTGCCCATCGGAGGGGTTGCGTTTTTCCCGGATTTCAGGGGAAATGCTGGAATTGTGAGAGGGAAAAGCCCTGGCAGAGCTCTGCCCGCCCCACCCAGCGGGCACAAAGTGCTCCAGGAAGTCCAGCGTCCCCTGGAGATGCTGCAGGGCTCTGTGTGAAATCATGGAGTTGTGGAATCATGGAATTCTGGAGTGGTTCAGGCTGAGAGAGACCCCATCTCATTTCACTGTTCCTTGGGCAGGGACACCTCCCACTGTCCCAGGTTACGCCAAGCCCAGTGTCCAGCCTGGCCTTGGGCACTGCCTGGCATCCAGGGGCAGCCACAGCTGCTCTGGGAATTCCATCCCAGCCCCTCGCAGGGAACAATTCCTGCCCAAAATCCCATCCAGCCCTGCCCTCTGGCAGTGGGGAGCCATTCCCTGTGTCCTGTCCCTCCAGGCTCTGTCCCCAGTCCCTCTCCAGCTCTCCTGGAGCCCCTTCTGGAATCTCAGCTTTTCACCTCCTAAGGCTGCAGCAACAAACTTATTTTTCAGTTTGGTCTGCCCATGTTGGCTGGCAAAACCAAGAGTGCCAGGCTGCTCCTCTGCTCCCAGAACAGCCTCTGCCAAACCCCTCTGAGAGCTGGGCCCTTCCAAACTGAAAAAGAAGGGGGACAAAAATCCTTTTTAAATCCTTTTAGGACCACCTAATGCTCCCTGTGCCCTGGGCTGTGTTTTCCCCCACAACCACACTTTCCTAGTTCTGAAAAAAACATATATTTGAATGAGCAATGGGAGGGGAAAGTCCCACTCAAGCTGAGGACAAATGCATGACTAAAAAGAAACTGAAGAGAAATAAGGTGGAAAAAACTCACTGAGCCCTGATGTTTATCAGAATCGGGCACGTTTCTGGTAAGAAGTGACAGGTGAAGCATTTCAGGGACGTGACAGAGCTGATGACGTGGGGTTTTTGGGATTTGTAAGCACAGAGCTGCACATCTGGATGGGGATGAGCAGAGGAGGGCCAAAGGCACATGGGCAGTGCCAGCCCCAGCCTGTCCCCTATGCTGGCACTGCTGGGGACAACTCTGGAGTCACCACTCCATGAAGGAGCTGGAGGGGCTGGAGAGTGTCCAGGGCAGGGAACGGAGCTGGGAAGGGGTTGGAGACCCAGGAGAGGCTGAGGGAGCTGGAAAGGGGCTGAGCCTGGAGAAAAGGAGGCTCAGGGGGGACCTTGTGGCTCTGCACAAGTCCCTGACAGGAGGGGACAGCCGGGGGGGTCGGGCTCTGCTCCCAGGGAACAGGGACAGGAGGAGAGGGAACAGCCTCAGGCTGGGTCAGGGGAGGCTCAGGTTGAACATAAAGAAAATTTCCTAATGGGAAACTTTTCCAGCCCTGGCACAGCTGCTCAGGGCAAGGGTGGAGTCACCATCCTTGGAGAGAGTCAAAAGCCACATGGATGTGGCACCTGGGGACACGGGGCAGTGGTGGCCTTGATCTTTAAGGTCTTTTCCTACCCAATTGATTCTGTGAAATACAGATCAATACATAAAGATAGATTTTTATATAATATATAATATAGGCCATATAATATATTATATATAAAATATATGTATTATATTATATTAACCCTTTATATATAAAATTCTGTAATTTCCTGTTCACCCTTCAGTTTCCAAACACTTTCCAGGAAACCCACATTTGTCCTGGGCTTGGCTGACCCTTCCCAGTCTCCAAGGACGATTTTAGGGTCAGAGCCCCTTGTCCTCTTTCTCCACAGAATTCCCAGCCCCAGGGGCCGTGGAGGTGAAGGCTGAGAACCAGAGCAGGGTCCTGGTGCAGTGGCAGCCCCCCCAGCCCAGCCAGAGCCCCCTGCTCTGGTTCATCCTGGAGGGATTTTCCAGCTCCCAGCACGGCCAGGAGGAGAGGTACTTCTGGGAAAGAGTCCCACGGCAGCAAACACACACCTACATCCAAGGTAAGACAGCCCAGGAATCCCTTTTCTGCTTGAAACAGCTCAGCAGGACGTTATAAATCCAAATCAGATCACAAATCCCAACTGGATCACAAATATCCCAACTGGATCACAAATCTCAACTGGATTATAAGGCAGCTTCATTTGAATTTGAGCCCCAGCCCACTTGTTTCTGGGGACTGGGGCTATGAAGAGCCCTTAGGGAAGAAGGATGAGGGGAAGAAATTGGAGATTTGAGGGCAGACAGTGGGATTTGGGGTCCCTGGGTGAAGATCACAGGGAAAGGAGGAGACTGGGAGGGAAAGAAAAACGAAGTTAAAGCGAGCTGGCGGGGCAGGAATGACACCAGACCCAGTGAGGCCGATCCAGCTGCTTTCAACACTCAGTAACAAGCCCCCGAGCGAGCCTAGAGCCTGCAGAGCCGGTAAAACCCCCACATTTTGAAGGTAATTTCGCCTTTTCCCAGCAGAGGCAGCGGCGGGAGCTCCCCCTCGTGTGTCGATGTTCGCCGTGTATCCCGGCGGGATCAGCAAACCCAGCTCCAGCCCAGGTGAGCCTGCCCGGGGGGAAAAGCTGCTCCTCCTCCCCACGGCCTCGGCTTTGGGGGATTCCTGAGGTTTAGGAACGGGATAAACCCTTCCCAGCGAGCAGGATAGGAAAATGAACTGTTTAACCAATGTATTTATATAAAAACCCCAATCTCCAGCTGGTCTTTGTTCCCCTGCACAGACCTAAAACACCCAAGAACCTCATTTCCCTTCACCAGATGCACCAGTGGAGTTGTTTTCCCTTTCCCTGGCTGAAAAGTGAGGTTGAAAACGCAGAATTCGCAAGGAAATGTGGCAGAAAAACCAAAATATAGCAAAGAGCTTTTCCAGAGAGCAGCAGGGCAGACCCAGCCTGACCTTCCTCACCTGGAGTGGGTTTGGAAGGGACATCCTCAGCTGGATCAGGCAGCCTCAGGGCTGGGAGTGGTTTTAGGGAAAGGCAGAGCCAGGCTGCAAAGGGACATCATCATCATCATCATCATCTCCATCACTGGGGTGGTTTTGGGGGTCCTCAGGGGGGGCTGTGGCTGAGCAGGGTCTGACCCCCAGAGCTCCCCCAGCACAGCCCAGGTGGGGGCTGAGGGCCAGGGTTGGGCTTAAATAGAGCCTGGCCTGGGCAGGGGAGCCAGGTGAGGCTGGGCAGGGCCATCAGGGGCTGTCAGAGCCAGGGGGACCTGCAGGTGACACCTGAGGTGACACCTGAGGGTGTCCTCAGCTCCCATGGCACCTGAGGTGGCTCCTCTGCCAGAGCAGCCCCGTGGCTCTGCTTGGCTCCTCTGTGACCTGGAGAAGGGCAGAGGTATTCCCAAAAAAATGGAAGACAGGCATTCCTGTCTGGTTGTTCAGCACCCACAGAAGGAGAACTTTGAGTTTGGCTTTCTAATGAGGTTAAAATAAAACATCCAGTACGAGTGGGAGGTGCCCAAAACCAGGAAAATACAAAATTAACCTGCACAAGAGGCTGACTGGGTGCTGTCCTCGGGGCAGGACCCTTCCCTGTGGCACCAAATATTTGTCAAGGACATTTGGGATCCCCCTGAGCTCGGCCAGGATGAAAGCTGGCTGCTTGTTTTAGCAGAAAGAGGCTTCTTGCCTGTGCTGGTTTAGTTTAGAAATTAGAAATACTGATTTATGCAATGGTTTCACATTTACTAGTCTTTGTGTGCTGAGCAGTGTGGTGGTTTGAGTGTTTACCAGAGTTTTGCTGTGAGAGAGGATTAGGAGAAAAGCAAAGCAGGCCTGAACTTAAAGGGTACAAAAATAGATTTATCCTCAGTTTTTCAGGATTCTCTGATGTTTAACTGTGTGTGTTCACAAGATGTATAAATTCTCTGTTATCTGTATTAGCTGTCAGTTTTAAAACCAATCACTAATTAGTTCAGCTGTAACTTCTTAAAAAATTTACTTCTCTGATGTTAAACTACTACACTGCCACGGCAGGGAGGTTCAGCTGAAGATCTTCCCTCTCTGCATGGAAATAAGCAGGAAATTAATTCAGGCATTTTGGGAAATCACAGAATCCCACAATGGGTTGGGTTGGGAGGGATGTTTGGGATGGGGCCAGGTGTTGATCAACATCTCATTTAACTGGATCTCTGGGAGATGAGACACTGTGGAGACCCCTGACAGAGAAAAAAAACTGACAATAAACTGATAAACTGAAATACAAATTACAAATAACTCGAGGAATAACTTCCTTCAGTCATCCATTACTTCAGTAATGAAGTAATTTAAGTTTTTCTCATTACGCCGTTGTTTATTTTTCTAAAAAAGATAAAACCAGGCCGGGTTTTGTGTCCCCCACAGCCCTCTCAGTGAATCTCAGATATTTTCCCCCCCCTCTCTGTTCCAGTCCCTGAAGAGGAGCCGCTCCTGGGCAGCACCTACAGCGAGATGTCCCAGGGTAAGCTCTGCCTTGCTAAGCCAGGCTTTACACGTGGGAGGTTTAACCTCAGCAGCACTTGGCACTGGGAACTGAGAGCTTCTGGATATTTTGGGGAGGTCAGAGCCAAAAAAAAATGAGCTTTTCACCCCGTGAGGACACAACCCACCTGCAGGGTGGTGCTCTCATGGAGGAGCAGCTTTTCGGTTGAGTGTAATTATTTCTGGTTTTTAATATCAATAGACAAAAATAAGACACTTTTTGAGGTGCTGACACGAGTAAAAGGGTGCAAAAAATCCCTGTTGCTTCTCTTAAGTAATGGCTTAAGGAATGCTCCCAGATAGATTCTAATTTGAAGTGCAGGTTCCCTATCACAGGAAGTTTTCTGTTTAAAAACAGCTCAAATTGTGGGGGTTTTTTTGTTTGTTTGTTTGTTTGTTTGAGGGAGGTCTTCAAAGTCCAGTCTTGTGGGGTTTTTTTTAATTCTAATGTAAAGTATTTAGAGGTGTGGCATAAGTGCAGCACCCCCAGAATGAGAGCTTTGAGTTTGGCTTTCTAACGAGGTTAAAAATACAACATCCAGCGCAAGTGGGAGGTGCCAAACCCAGGAAAACACAAAATTAACCCGCACAAGAGGCTGATTCCATCCTGCAGTTTGAGCCAGGGGTTGTTTCAGCCTTTGGGGATGTTCTGCTCTGCTCATCCTCTGGCAAAGGTCACAGCCCTCAAACCGAAAGCAAAACTGACTGGGGCTGAGGAATTCACGTCAGCATTTCTGGCAGCTGAGGTGGGAAATGGTGAGGGGCTGAATCACCGAGGCCCCGGCGTGATCTCCTCCCTCTCCATCCTCTTGCAGACGATGACATCAAAGTTTTCTTGGGACTGAGCCTCAGCACGGTCGGATTGTCAGTTCTTTTTGCGGTTGTGATGTTTAAAAAGTCAGTCAGGAAAAGGTATTCCTTTCTCCTCCATATTTTTTTTTCCTCATTCCCAATTCATCATTTTTTTTACTCTGTTTTTTTTGTTTTGTTTTGTTGTTTTTTGGTTTTTGTTTTTTTGTTTGTTTGTTTGGTTTGGTTTGGTTTTTTTGTATATACAAGAAATATAAAACCTTTTTTTGTATATACAAGAAATATAAAACTTTTTTTTTTGTATATATAAGAAATAGAAAATTTCTCCTGGGATGTTTTAAAATCAACTGCAGAGTCCTTTTCACCTCAGCCTGAGGGCAATGTCACACATTTATCAGGCTGTTGTATGAAAGGACTTTCTGGTGCTCTACACTAAGGCAGAGGCCAACAAAAAAAAAGTCAAATAAACACGAAATTGGTGAAATTAAAGAATGGGGAACCCAGAGTTTCCAAGCCCGGCTCAAAGGCTGGGTGTTCTTCATGTGCCCTTCCTACCCAGACAGTTTCATCCTGCATGAGGAATATCTGAGGAATAAATTGGATTAACGTTTGGGGTTTGGTTTTTCCCTCTTGCTGAAGGATGAAGGCCACCCTCATGTCCCTCTTGCCAAAGTGGCTCTCTGAGGACTTTCCCCACATGGAGAACAGCACTGTGGTGAAGTCACTCCAGGTGAGGGCAGGGTTGTCTCCTGGCTTTGCTTCTCCTCAGATTAGAGCTTGGCTTCCCAGAATCAGGGAATTACTCAGGTTGGAAACCCCTCTGAAGTCGCTGAGCCCCCAGCAGTGCCAAGGCCACCCCTGCCCCGTGCCCCCAAGTGCCACATCCACAGGGATTTTTAATCCCTGCAGGGATGGGGACTCTGCCATCCTGGACAACTTTTCCACAAAGAAATTTTCCCTAAAATCCAACCTAAACCTCCCCTGGAATGACCTGAGGCCATTTCCTCTGGTGACATTCCTTGTTACCTGGGGAGAGGGCAGCTTTGCTCTAGAGCTGTGAGGAACACTGGTGGGAAGAGGTTGAAGTTCGAAGGGACTGGGAACTGCTCAGGAATCCTTTCCCAGGCATTTGTGAGGTGTGTGGGAGCCTGGATTAGCTGAAGTCTTTAAACCTTAATTCCACACACTCTTTATTCCACGGCCACAGCTGCCCTGGGCTGGGAGGGACTTTAAAGCTCATCCCATCCCCTGGGCCAGGCTGCTCCCAGCCCTAATGACAGCTCTCCTATTCACAAAATCTGCCCGTTTCTTGCCACATCCATCATTTTTCCCCAGGACCAGGGTGATTTCCTCAGTGAGAATCTCCATGAGCCGTTCCTGCCCTCGGCTGATCCCGCAGTGACAGAAATCGAGGAGGTGCCGGCACAGGAGCAGCACCAGAGGGACACCAAGGCCAGGGCAGAGGTGGCTGAGCACAGGGAGCTCCTCAGGACCGTGGTGACCCCCAGAACCCCAGCCCCAGAGCCGCTGGGTGCCTACAAACCCCAGCTCTCCACACCGGGATACGTCGCTGCTGGAATTTACCCGGCACAGCCGCCCGCGGCAATCCCGGAACCAGGGATGGGAATCTTCTCCCAGGACTACACCAGCCCTGTGCCCCAGCTGTGGGACCAGCAGGGAGGGACAGCCCAGCTGTGCCTGCTGGAGAAGATCAACCTGGTCCTCAACAGCAGCCAGGCGTTCCCAGTGCATTCCCAGGGATTCTTCCCGGAGAACCCTTGGGAGCAGAGGCCGCCCAGCGACGTCCCGGAGCAGATGTTGGTCCCCGAGGAGCTGCTGACCTGCTTGAGAGCCACCAACAGGGAGCCTGTAAATCCCTGCTTCCCACAGGTCGTTCTGGGAGGAGCTGGAATTGTGGATGAAATCCTGGAGCAGTGACCCAGGCAGTGTCTGCACTGGGATTGCCAATGGAGGAACCAGCGCAAAACTCCACATTGGAATTTTGCCCTCTTACTCCACTGCAGGTTCTTGTGGCTGGTTGGGAATCTTGGGCCAGCAAATCCCAGTTTTAACCTTACCTCACACCGGCAGAAGCAAAAAAAAAAACCCATAAAGCTTAGATTGCTGGAATGCCAAGCAGCAGATTCCTGCAGGGTGGAATATCTTCAATTACTGCTCAACATTGTCCTCTGGAAAAAGGTTGGGAGCATTTTGTTCCCAAATCTTTGGAGCACTTTTAATTCTGAAAGGTTTGGAGCATTTCACTCCCAAAGGTTTGGAGCATTTTGTTCCCAAATGTTTGGAGCATTTCATTCCCAAATGTTGTTTGGACCACTTCATTCCCAAATCTTTGGAGCACTTCATTCCCAAAGGTTTGGAGCATTTCATTCCCAAATCTTTGGAGCATTTCATTCCCCAATGTTTGGGGCACTTCATTCCTGGAGGTAATTGCAGTTAAAATGGATAAAACAATCCCTCAGACATGCTGGCAGAGACGTGGAAAATACTTTGGGGTTGCTCCTGATGAACAGACACCGCACCAAGGAGGATTTATGGATCACAAGGGCAGCAAGAATAATGGAATCTTTTCTGTATTTCATTTTCCTCCCATTCCCAATAAAAACCCACTCAAGTGAATGGCACAGAAAAATGGGATTGATCAGGCACATCAGCACGAACTTGGATCTTTGGACACCCAGGAGGTGAAACGCAGCAGTCTCTTTCCTTCAGCAGCCCTGAAACCATTTCCAGGTGTTCTGGGAGTTACAAAATATTCCCAAATATTTATTTTTTTTCAATTTTTCCTAGGCACTGTGAGCATTTCTCCATCAGCTGTTGCACAAATGGATTAGTTTTGTTGTTTGCCCTCAAAACATCCCAGGTTCTGGGATTTAAAAAATATTCCCAATTTTTTAAAAAAAAAATTTCCCAGGCAGTGTGAGCACTTCTCCATCAGCTGCTGTTGCACAAATGGATTAATTCTGTTGTTTGTCCTCAGTACTTCCAAACCACCCTCAATACTTTCCAGATTCTTGGACTTACAAAATATTCCCAATTTTTTTTCTTTTTTTTTCTTTTTTTTTTTTTTCCCTAGGCACTGGGGGCATTTCTCCATCAGCTGTTGCACAAATGGATTAATTTTGTTGTTCATCCTCAACACCTCCCAAGTTCTGGGACTTACAAAATATTCCCAGTATTTTGGGAATTGAATTTAAAAAAAAATAAAAATATTCCCAGCATTGTGAGCATTTCTCTATCAGCTGTTGCACAAATGGATTAATTTTGTTGTTTCTCCTCAATACTTCCAAACCGCTCAGGTGTGTGCTGTGCTTTTATTTGTTCCTTCCACACCCCCAGGAATGTGTCAGTGTTTCCAGACCTGGCAAGGAGGGGAGGATTCTTCTCCAGAAGCAGCAAACACAGAAATGTGGGTGCAGCAGGGCCGGGAGCCTAAAATTAGTGAGTTCTGCCTGTGCAGGAAGGAAATTGTACAAGAACAGCCACACAACGTGAGGTGGAGAAGGTTTTTTGGTTTTTTTATTTTTAAATGTCCACATCCTGAGCCTTGTGCTGCCTCTTTCACCTGAGCTGTCAAACCTCGAGGGGGGAAATGCTCCTCTTGGCAGGAAACAGGGCTGGCCCTGCATTTCAGGGAGCTGCTGGGTGGATTTCCAGCCCCAGTGTCCTGGTTTGGAAACACAGGTGTCCGCCAGGGAGAGCTGGAGCTTCCCTTGGGATGGAGAATGTAACCCCCCTCCCTCTGAATTATTATCATTTTGGAATTAAGGGGCTTTCAGGCAAAGATATGGGAATAGGAATAACAGCACTTTACTAGGAATATTAAAAAATCAATTGTAGTAGTACAAAAAACAAGCAAAAAACCCAAAATCCTAGAAGCCCTGACAGAGNATGAGGGATGGGTCCTGGAAGGGATAAAGAGCCCTGCCCCAGCTGGTTTTAACCTGGTTTTAATCTGGTTTTAACTATTTGCCATTTAAAGATGGCAAATAGAATATACACTTTTGGTTACATCTTGCAACCCAAGACACCCAGGAGGGATCCCTGCCAACGGAGCAGTGGCCAGAGGAGCACAGCTCCTGTTCTTCCAGCAGTGAGGAAAGGATGGAGCATTCCCAGCTCCCACCATGGACATCAGAGTCATCAGTGCCAACCCTCCCACTGATCCCCAGGAGATAAAGGAAATATTCCTGATTTCCATGGGAGCGGCTGGTGAATCTGGACTGAGAAAGAGTAGGGCACAAATACACACAGAGTGCTTCACCAGGCAGAGAGAAACATGGGCAGGGCCTGGAATAGAATTCCCAGAGAAGCTGTGGCTGCCCTGAATCCCTGGAAGTGTCCAGGCTGGGATTGTGGAAGGTGTCCCTGCCATGGCAGGAGTTTGAAACAAAAAGAGCTTTAAAGTCCCTTCAACCCAACCCATTGTGGGATTCTGTGATCCCAAACACCATCCCAGGCTGCTCCAAGCCCCATCCAGCCTGGCCTTGGACACTTCCAGGGATCCAGGGCCATCCCACGGATCTGATCACAAAGTCACCCTCAACTGATTTATTTTAACATCTCAGCTTTCTCTCCTTCCCTCAAACTCCCCAGTTTTTGATATCAGGTTTTTCTATCCCCTGTTTTAAGCTTGGTTTTACTGTTGGATCCAGTGCTAGAGATTTTTCCACTTGCTGTTTATCAGCTCGGGAATGAATTCCATGATTTTCACAACCCACAGAGATGCACCACGGCGCTGTGTCATCACTATCAAAGTTCTCATAAAAACCTCTCTAAAAAAGGCTTTTTTATATGAAGGGAAGGAGGGGACAAATTAAAAGAAACAAGGAATTGGGTGCAGAGAGTTCAGAACTCCAGGGGGTTTGGAGAACAGGGAGCCACCCCCTCCTCCTCTGTCCTCCATCCCATCAGAGCAGGATGTGTCTGATGGGGGGAGCTCAAGGAGTTCCCACCTCCACCAGAAATCAGCCAGAGACTCCCCTGTGGGACTCGTTTACCTCTTCAAAAAGCCAGCTTGGAAATCATTTAAACCTAAACAAGAATAAAGAAACAATGAACAAATGTAACACGTAATAAACGATGCATTAAATGTGCACCTGAGTTGCAGCTCTAAACCCTTCATGCCACTACCATGCAGGAGGATGTGGAATTCATTCTGGTTTGAGGTTGGCAGCACAGAGAGCTGGGTTTAGGCTCAGCTTAGTCACCAACTGAGGGCGTGACCTTCACCTGCCTCTTATCTGCAGAGTCTGGGTTCCTACAGCTGGTAAAGCCTCAGGATGGAAGGTTAAAACCCTCTTAAACCTTTTGGGAAGAGCAGCAGGAGCAGGAGATGATGGAAACCTCCTCTGAGTAACCTCATGCTGCTGGGTTTTACTCCGTGTTTGCACCCCAGGCTGGAAGCCCTGCAAGGGTTGGGCTGTCAGTAAAATTGTGGGAGAGATTTGGTGGCAGATAAAGGCCCTGCAGAGGCTGAAACTGGATTTCAGGCTCAGAGGTTTCACAGAGCTCAGTAACACCCGGAGACCTCCGGGGATTTCTGAGTTCACAGAGCAGAGATCAAAGCCCAGATTGTGACCAAGGCTCGTGCAGAGCTGCAAAGATGTGCCTGGGTCAGCAAAACCCTCCTGAAAACATGGCAGGGCAAAACCAGCAGCAGCTGGGACGGCCTCACAACACAACTGGGAATAATCAGTAAAAATGATGGGATTTGGGGGACCCTCTCCCATCCCTGAGCCTTTTTGGGGAGGAGGAGTTCTGCAGAGGGCTGAGCTCAGTGGCACAGGCTGAGAGCAGGCTGGTGTTTCAGAGCAGAGGATGTGAGAGGTGAGGCTGTGGTTTGGGTCTCACCAGGCTCACTGTCAGTGCCAGCTCCTAAATGCCAGCTTCCCAGGGCAAATCCCACAAAATGGCACCAGAAAAGCCAAATAAATGTCAGCTTCCCAGGGCAAATCCCATGAGAAGGGCACCAGAAAACCCAAATGTCCCTTCTCAGGGCAAATCCCATAGAATGGAACCAGAAAAGCCAAATATATGTCAGCTTTCCAGGGCAAATCCTATAGAATGGCAACTGGAAAAGCTGAATGTCAGCTTCTGCGGGCAAACCCCATAAAATGGCACCAGAAAACCCAAATTTCAGCTTCCCTGGGCAAATCCCCTAAAACAGCACTGGAAAAGCCAACTTTCAACTTCCCAGGGCAAATCCTATAAAATGGCACCAGAAACACCAAATGTCAGCTTCCCAGGGCAAATCCCAAGAGAAAACCAAATTCAGCTTCCCAGGGCGAATCCCACAAAATGGCACCAGAAAAGCCAAATAAATGTCACCTTCCCAGGGCAAATCCTATAAAATGGCATCAGAAAAGCCAAATGTCACTTCCCAGGGCAAATCCCACAGAATGGCACCAAAAAACCAAAATGTCAGCTTCCCAGGGCAAATCCCATGAGAATGGCACTGGAAAAGCCAAATTTCAGCTTCCCAGGAACCAGAAAATCTGTGGGAGCAGGGCTGGGATGAAGCAGCAGAGCTGAACACAGCTCATGGAAAATGAATTCCAGAGGTGATCTGGCAGGGGAGGTTCTGTGAGTGCTGCTCACCAAAGCAGCCAAGGATTTTCCCAGCAGAGAGGAGTTAACTTTGCCACGGGGGTACGGAAAACCCCACAGTCTGAACCCCTAAAGGACACAAACATCGATGTATTTTGTGCATCACCCCATTTCCCAGAGCGGCATCGCTGGATCCAAATCCTCCCTGCGGGTCCTTCCTTGGCTGGGCTGTCAGAAGGAAGCAGAACAATGGGATTTTCCATGCTGAGTGACTCATTCCATCCTGCTGGGGACGACACTGAGAGTCACCGGCGCACGAAGGGAGGGAAAACACGGAGCCACCGCGGAGGGGACCCTAAAAGAGCCACCCTGCAAGGGGGAATCCCTCATCCTGCTGCTGCCGCTGGGGCTCAGCTCTGCCCGGCCACAATTCCATGCTCCAGGTTCCAAGGAAGCGGAGATGGACACCAGAGGGAAGTTATGGAGCTGCTGGAGAGATTCCAGAGGAATCCAGGGAGCTGCTGCAGGGCTGGAGCCCCTCTGGAGCCAGGCTGGGAGAGCTGGGGGTGCTCACCTGAAGAGGAGAAGCTCCAGGGAGAGCTCAGAGCCCCTGGCAGGGCCTAAAGGGGCTCCAGGAGAGCTGGAGAGGGACTGGGGACAAGGGATGGAGGGACAGGACACAGGGAATGGCTTCCACTGCCAGAGGGCAGGGATGGATGGGAGATTGGGAAGGAATTGTTCCCTGGAGGGTGGGGAGGGGCTGGGATGGAATTCCCAGATTTGCTGCGGCTGCCCCTGGATCCCTGGCAGTGCCCAAGNAGTCAATGAAGAAGGAATCGTAGGGAAAAGCAAGAGTTTGGGTGGTTAAAATTACGGGAAAGGGGGAAGCAGAAAAGGAATAAGGAGAAAAAAGGAAGAGAAAGGAGAAAAAAGGGGGGAAAAGGGAAAAGAAGGGGGAAAGAGAAAAGATAAAAGGGAAAAGGGAAAAGCAAGAAAAGAAAGAAAAAGAAAGGGAAAAAGAAAAAGAAAGGGAAAAAGGAAAAGAAAAAGAAAAAGAAAAAGAAAAAGAAAAAGAAAAAGAAAAAGAAAAAGAAAAAGAAAAAGAAAAAGAAAAAGAAAAAGAAAAAGAAGCAAAAATAATGGAAAAAGAAAGAAGAAAAAGGAAAAGTAAACCAAGTCAAAGGCAAAGAAAAAATACAAAAGAAGAAAAGAGAAAGGGGAAAAAGGAAAGAACGAAAGTGGAAAACAAATATATAAAGGAAAGAAACACAGAAAAAAAAAAACCCACCATTTTTAAAAGGAGAAGAAAAAGGAAATAAGAAAAAAATAGAAGTAAAAAGGAAGCAGCAGTGTTCTGTGCAGGGTGATGGACTGGTGATTTCCTCCTGCCCGACACCGCAACACAAACTGATCACCGGGGCCATCCCGCAGCATCTTCCCTTAAAAAAAGTCCTGGATGAGTGAAACGGCCCCGCCCCGATGATGCCAGCGGAGCACCGGGAGCGAAAATTCCTGGGAAATCAGCACGGGCAGGAGCGGTGAGCATGGACAAGGCAGGAAAAACGGGATTGGATTCCCCAGAACTCCTCGTGGTGTCCTGGATTAAACTCCTCCGGATCCGCGCTGGAGCAGAGCTGGGAAGGGCTCCGGGAAAGGGGAAGTGTCACGGGAACTGATGAGGACAGAGGGGAAACGAGAGGTAAAAAGAAGTTTTTGATATTCGGGATTTTGTGGAGTATCGGCTCCCCCAGCCCCTCCCCAGAAAATTAATGATAATTATTGGTAGGAAATAATTTCCAGGCTCTGGAAAGGAGCCCAAATGTTGCTCCTGGTTTTGGGAGGGAGAAAAAGCAGCTGGAGGCTGAAAGGCACAATTTGGGATTTCTGGAGGCTGCAAACTTTGCGTCCCCTCATTTCTAAAGCCGGCCCTGAAATAGCCGTGCTGAGGTGCCCGAGGTAAGAAAAGCTGATCAAAACTGGTCACAAAAACCGAGCTTGTGTCATGGGCGGCCTGAAAAGAGAAGGAACAATAACAACAAGACATCCATTCATTTCAAACCGTTAAATGTGAGGTTGTGGGAGTGCTGAAAAAAAAAAATGTGAGAAAGCAAAACCCATCTCACAGAGAAGGCAAAATGAGAGTGGAGGCGTCTCTGTACAAGCTCTGCACAAGGAGGGGCTGGGCTGAATTTTATTTTATATCTCCTCTTCCTCTCCCTCCCCTTCGTTTTTTCCCTTTTTCTTTTCCCCTTCCACTCCTCTCCCGTCCCGAGCATCCCCCGGGGCGGGGCTGCGGCACTGGCGGAGCTGCCGGAGCGGCCGCGGGGCTCGGGGTGAGTAACCCCGGCCTGGGCTCCGGGGGGTGCTGGGGGAGCCCCCCGAACCTCCTGGGGCTGGGGATCCCCCCCTGAGGGGCTCTGCGGGGCCGAGGGGCCATTCCCGATCGCGGGCAGAGGGAGAGCCACGCGCTGGGAAAGGTGGGATGATGCTGCCCTGGGATGGTGATGGGATTTTCACTGCCCTGGGGTTCTTCTGTCTTGGGATGACGATGGGATTTTCACTGTCCTGGGATCCTCCTGCCTTGGGATTCTCCTGCCCTGGGATGACGATGGAATTTTCACTGTCCTAGGATCCTCCTGCCTTGGGATGATGATGGGATTTTCATTGTGCTGGGGTTCTTCTGTCTTGGGACGATGATGGGATTTTCATTGCCCTGGGTTTCTCCTGCCCTGAGATTTTCTTTGCCCTGGGATTCTCCTGCCCTGAGATTTTCTTTGCCCTGGGATTCTCCTGCCCTGAGATTTTCTTTGCCCTGGGATTCTCCTGCCCTGAGATTTTCTTTGCCCTGGGATTCTCCTGCCCTGAGATTTTCTTTGCCCTGGGATTCTCCTGCCCTGAGATTTTCTTTGCCCTGGGATTCTCCTGCCCTGAGATTTTCTTTGCCCTGGGATTCTCCTGCCCTGAGATTTTCTTTGCCCTGGGATTCTCCTGCCCTGAGATTTTCTTTGCCCTGGGATTCTCCTGCCCTGAGATTTTCTTTGCCCTGGGATTCTCCTGCCCTGAGATTTTCTTTGCCCTGGGATTCTCCTGCCCTGAGATTTTCTTTGCCCTGGGATTCTCCTGCCCTGAGATTTTCTTTGCCCTGGGATTCTCCTGCCCTGAGATTTTCTTTGCCCTGGGATTCTCCTGCCCTGAGATTTTCTTTGCCCTGGGATTCTCCTGCCCTGAGATTTTCTTTGCCCTGGGATTCTCCTGCCCTGAGATTTTCTTTGCCCTGGGATTCTCCTGCCCTGAGATTTTCTTTGCCCTGGGATTCTCCTGCCCTGAGATTTTCTTTGCCCTGGGATTCTCCTGCCCTGAGATTTTCTTTGCCCTGGGATTCTCCTGCCCTGAGATTTTCTTTGCCCTGGGATTCTCCTGCCCTGAGATTTTCTTTGCCCTGGGATTCTCCTGCCCTGGGATGCTGCTGCCCTGGGGTGATGCTTATCTGGGATTTCCATTGCTTTGGCATGTTCGTGCACTGGGATATTCCTGCTCCGGGATGTTCCTGCACTGGAATGCTGCCCTGGGATTTTCTTTGCCCTGGGATTTTCTTTTCCCCGGGGTTTTCTTTGCCCTGGGATTGTCTTTACCCCGAGATGCTGCTGCCATGGGATTTTCATTGCTTTGGGATGCTCCTGCCCTGGGATATTCCTGCTCCGGGATGCTGCCCTGGGATTTTCATTGTTTTGGGATGCTGCTTTTATGGGATATTCATTCTTCTGGGATTTTCCTGCCCTGGGATACTCCTTATTTGGGATTTTTCTCTGCCGTGAGATGCTCTTATTTCCCTGCCCCAGGACGCTGCTGTCCTGGGATTTTCTTTGCTCTTGGATATTCCTGCCCAGGGATTTTCCTGCCCCGGGTCACTGCTGCCCTGGGATGCTCCTTACCTGGAATTTTCTTTGTCCTGGTTGCCCTGGGTTGCTCCTGTCCCGGGATTTTCCTGCCCCTGCTGCTCTGGGATTTTCTTTGTCCTGGGATTTTCTTTGCCCTGGGTTGCTCCTGCCCAGGGATTTTCCTGCCCCGGGTCACTGCTGCCCTGGGATGCTCCTTACCTGGAATTTTCTTTGTCCTGGTTGCCCTGGGTTGCTCCTGTCCCGGGATTTTCCTGCCCCTGCTGCTCTGGGATTTTCTTTGTCCTGGGATTTTCTTTGCCCTGGGATTTTCTTTGCCCTGGGTTGCTCCTGCCCAGGGATTTTCCTGCCCCTGGGACACTCCTGCTCTGGGATTTCCCTGCTCCGGGCTGCTCCTGCCCCGGGATCCGTGTTTTCCCGGCGATGCTGCTGCCCTGCAATGTTGGTATCCCGGGATAACGCCAGTCCTGGGATGCTGCTGCCCAGGAATTCTCGCTCTCCCAGATATTCCCTGGGGATGGTGCAGCCTGAGGAGAGCAGTGCCAAAAGTCCACCCTGAACAACGCTGTCCCCTCCTGCCATCCCCTGAGCTCTGATTGAATCCCCCACATCTGGCAGATTTGGGGAAGAGCCCCCAGCCTTGGAAGGGACACTCCCAAGATTTGGGGTGACCTGGGGTGCCACTGTCCTCACAGAGCCTCACAGAGGGGTGGGCACCCAAAGTGCGGGAAAGCTTCCCTAAAACTCAGCCAGTGTCAGTAATTGGGGGTTCGGGGCAGGAAGATTTGGGGGTTTTGTTCCCTAAAACTCAGCCAGTGTCAGTAATTGGGGGTTTGGGGCAGGAAAATTTGGGGTTTTGTTCCCTGAAAACTCAGCCAGTGTCAGTAATTGGGGGTTTGGGGCAGGAAGATTTGGGGTTTTNAGAAAGTCTGAAATTCTCAGTGCCCAGGGTTCCAACAAAGTGGGGTTGGAAGCCAACTCTGGAGCTGTGCTGCTTCACAGCTGCTTTCACTTCAGAGCTGCAGGGACAGGCAGAGTCCCTGTGGCACATCCACGGGGTGACAGAGAGTGTGGCCCTGGAGCTGAGATGAGATTTTTGGGGGTAAGAGCACAAACAGGCCTAAGATGGAACCCCACAGACACCTCGAGGCTTCTCCACAGTGGGAAATGGATTTACAGAGGATNTGCCCGAGATGACTGAGATGTTCCTCTTTCCACCAGTGACCGGCTGGTTGTTCCTGCCAGTTCTTGGAAAGCACAGAGGAGGTTTTCTAGGGAGAAGTGTGTGAGGTTTCTTATCTTCTTTTCTTCGTGTTAGAGCTGGGATTAATGCACAGGAGTTGCAGTTTCGTGTTTGGACTCAGTGTTAATTAATTCTTATCTATAATACAGTCTCAGGAGTTGTGAGTTCTAGCTAACAAGGTAGGAAATGGAGCTGCCTCTAACTCTTTCCAAGGTTATTTAAGCATTAATTACCCAATAACGAGGTGACACC
>VXBB01022667.1:5686-32884 GCA_013399915.1 Illadopsis cleaveri
TATCCATCCATCCATCCATCCATCCATCCATCCATCCGTCCATCCATCCATCCATCCATTATCCATTCATCCATCCATCCTTAATCCATTCATCCCTCCATCCACCCTCTGTTGCTTTCCCCAAAGGCCAAAGAATGGAGCTTGTTCCCTGCTATTCGCTGTACAGTTGGAACCTGTGAGCCCACACTTCTTGGGCATGCACAGGTTTTAGCTGAGTGTGGAGCCAGTTTTACCCTCCACTGGGCTCTGATAGCAGATCCCTACCTCAAATTCACAAAATCTGGCTGGGACAGGTGCTTCAGACCTCAAGGAAGGGCGAATTGGGCTGACATGGCACAGGGAAGGGGCGAGAGGCTCACACTCCCACATTGATTGTGGCTGATGTATTTCAGAGGGAAGCTGAGCTGGGACAGCGTGACTGTCCCCTGCAGTCAGAGACCTGAGCACAGCTTGAGGCTTTTCCTGGCTTGGCTCAAATATTTCATTTGTACAGAGTCTCTGTATCATATTTACTTTTCATACTCTTCTGCTTTTATGCATTTCGAAGTGCTCAGCCGAGGGTACTCTTTGTTTACCTTCATTTTTTCACACCTTGTGAACACTTTTGCTATTTCTGTCTCCTTTTCTAAGTCCAGGGGCAAAAAATGCTACAGGGCTTGAATTTTCAGCAAGCTGATCATCCTCCTGGTCTCAGTGCTTTATATTCCTGCTTGGATATTCAAGGTACTCACAACATCAGGTCTTGCAGGTTTTCTTTGCAGGCAGGCTAAATGAAACTGGGTAGGTACTGGTAAAAAACTACAAATGGCAACCCTGCTGAAAAATATATTCTCTAGTTTCCTTAAACTCCTTTGTTTTGCTTTAATTCAGTTTCTGTGGTTTACTATTTGCATAAATATGTCCTTTATGTTTTTGAAATTGGATGTCTCATAGGTGGTGTTAGGGAGGAAGGAGTTATTTCCCCAATATGTAAAGACAAAGGGTTTTTTCTTGACCTTGTTGGTTTAAAATATTTATAACTATATGAATAATTTCTCTGAACAATATCCCATAACTCTGAGAAAAGATAAAAAAAATTCCTCACTTAAATTAATTACATTTTGGAGCTCAGCATTTTTTATATTATTTTACCTCAAGTAATCCAACTGAAATTTAATTGAAGGATTGTTTAATTAAACGTGGAGAAATGAAACAATTGCAAATTTCTTTCCAACCTCAAAAAATCTATAAATATATTTATTTTGTCTCAAGGAAAGCAGTGAGAAGGAGTTACAAAAAAACATCCTCCCCACATGGCTATTTCAGCTGTGCAGCTAAATGGAATAATTCACAATCAAAATTTACTCATGTCTTGGAAAATGCATCTTGTTTTTCACCTCAGGGATCTGTATGAGAAACCAGTGCCAGCAGTAAGACATTCACAGCTGCACAGTGGTATCACATGTGAACCCTGATTTTCACATGCCTGTCCATTAAATACCAGCTGTCACCTGTAATGGTTGGCAGATATAAGTGAGGACACTAAATGCCTAAAATTTTGGGTACTCACAATTCCTTTTATAAATCAATATGCGTTTCCTATGCCTGTGGGAAGCAGTTTATGCACAGTTCTTGCATTTTCAAAGTGCAGCTCAATCTTATCCTCATAAACTTGGGTTCTCCTGATGGGATGCACAGCTTTGGACCTCTGTTTTATTTAAAACTTACTAGGCTTCAGCTGTTGGAGCACTGGAGCACATAATAATGTGTAATTCAGTTATCATACCCCAAAAAGGAGTATAATGCAAATAGCCCCATTTTATGTCCTAATCTATGGCATGAGAGTTCATCTTCTGGTCCAAGCACCACAGCTGGAACCTGCTGGAAGCTTTAGACACCTCCTGTGGCAGCTGTGCAGGGGTGGGTCACTCTTCAAGAGTACAGAAGGAGGAAGCAGCATCAGATAAGAATCCTTGTTTTTCAGGAATACACACACCTATACCAGAAGTGTTCTAGGTTTGAGCTCCCCATTGGAGCTAATCGGGATCCTTCCATCTTTCAGGTGTGTTCATTAGCAGACGTAGAAGGAATAACCTCTCTCCTTTCTGCTGACTTTGTGTCATTTCTAGGAAATAATTTAATTTTTTTAAAAGAAGAAACCCAACAGCTTCATATAAAACTAGTGTTAATGTGGATTAGATGGGACTTAGAGAATCACAGAATCACAGAAGGGTTTGGGTTGGAAGGGACCTTAAACACCATCTGGTTCCAATGTCCTTGCCATGAACAGGGACACCTTCCACTATCCCAGGTTGCTTCAAGCCCTGTTCAACCTGGCCTTGAACATTCCAGGGATGAGGCATTCATCTGAGCCCAAGTCTCTGTGACACATAGTTCTTAGGAAGAAATGGAGTCATTGGACATTTTAATGTATGTGGTAAATATCATTTTACACACACATCCCCTTTGCAGCTTCTGCACTGATTTGTCAAAAAGGTTTCTCATCCACTAGTCCACACAGAACAATGTTTCCACGTTTAACCTGCTGGGGGAGTCACACAGGGTTAAAGTTTCTTGTGCCTTTTGCATGAAAACTGACTGTGTGCTGAGCTTGGGGTTCCTGCTGAACAGCCCTTGGGGGACAGATTGCTGAGGGACATCAAATCCTGAAAAGGAATAAGGGAGTGATGGTTCTGTATCACAGAAAGAAGAAACTAATTAGAAAACAGAAGGTTATGAGGAGATATTGAGTGGGGAGATCAGCACAGGAGTGATGGAGAAAGAACTTTCCTTGGAAAGGTTTAAGGCAGTTGGGGAATAATCTGAATCCTACATACAAAATGTTGAGGAAGCTTATCCTTCTGGTGAGGAGAGGATCCAAAGGTTTTTGGTGAAAGAGGTCAGCTCCACTTCCTCTTTCCAACAGAAAGTTAAACTTTCAAAAAAGGAAGTCTTACTGGCATATGCTACAGAGACTTGTTGCCTCTTTTAGGTTTGTGATAGATGGATGCTTTCGGTGTTTTTGGAAGCCAGAGAATATCTTATCGTCAGATGCTGAGATTATTTTGCACCGAAAATAATGGGTATAAAAATAGCACCTGATAAAGCACAGACGTCTCCTTCCCTCCCTCCCACGGCCCAAAATGACAGGGAAGGAGCACTGTGATGGCTCCAGCTATGGTGTGACTGCTCCTGAAAGCCCAGACACGTTCAGCCTGCACAGCTCCTCTGCTTCGTCAGCGTGACTCAGATCTTCAATTACGAGGGATGCATTTGCAATCTTCAAGGGTGCATTTTAAAGTCAAAGCAAGCCCGTAAAATGTCCAAATTTGTACATGCAGAGCTGCCTCGTGTCATGTACTTCCTGCTATCTTCAATTACACTAATAAAATTTTCATTTAGGAAAAGAGGTTGGATATAAAACTGGATAAATTCTTTGAGTCCTTTTTGCTTTTTAGATTATTTATTAGTGATAACAACTAATGTACTGCTTAAGGGTAATGAATCTTATTAAATGCACTTTAAATTATCTCCTAAATTAATACAAGAGTGCAGTTCCAGTGCTAAAGACCCACATAGGACTGGCAGAGGAACTAATATTTGCTTCTTATGAAAGACTCCACATTGCCTCCAGCTAAATTATGTATATCCAATCAAATTCTTGTCCCTAATACAGATGTAACATATGTAAGCAGATTAAAATGTTATGTACTACTTGCAGGAGATGGCTATAGATTTCATTCAGAGAGTCTGCCTCTTCACTTCTTGCAGCCACTATGTGATAACTCATTCTCTTTTTTTTAACCTATTTCTCAATATATTTATCAGACATTACTTGCTTCATGACACAGGTCAGTGTAATCATGCTGCATCAGTGTGAGTGAAAGGATTTTGTCTTCAGGGATAAAATTACTACCTTGAGATGCAAATTTATTTTGGAAGTGAAAGTCACATTTCTGAAATTTAAGCAGTGTGTGCACGTAGCTGCCTTAAGAACACACGACTTCATATATTCCCCAGCTTCTCCAGTTCAGCACAGTACCTAATTCTCAGCTACTCTTCTCCTCTCCTGCCTCTCTTCTCATGAGCTTGACTGTGGCTCTAGGGAAGTATTGGATGTGACTATAATAAGAGAATACTTGATGGGAAGGGTTATTTGCATTCCCTTTAGCCTGGGTATCCCATTAATATTCTGTCCTTCAAACACACTGCCAAGTTTGAATTTAAATGCATCTCCCTGTCTCCTGTGCACTACCAGAGGTGAGCTACCACAAAAAGTCAGTCTCATTTCAGCTCCTGAGCATGAGAGAGAGAGGTTTGAGGGAGGATTATTAGCAAAGAAGACTGAGGAAAAAGTCTGGGAAAGTGAGAAGATTAGTGGTCAGGTTCTATACTCAGGAAGGTTTCCTTCCCATATTGATGGAGGGAATAGTTTCCTTCATCTCCTGTCACATGTAGCAACATTTTTGATGACACAACGAACTTTTTTAGCCAACTTCTCAGCAGTGTGGAGGTTTCCTAAAACTCCTGTGATCAGAGGCAGGCTGTGCCTTCTGCCCAGGATGCTGCTGACTCTCCTCTGATACTGAAAAAAAAATTCAGGTGAAAAGGAAAACTGACAAAAATTGTTGAACACAAACAAAATTAATAAGTATATATCAAGTGCAAAAAGATCTGAGAATTTTCATTTCTTCAGAGACCACAATGTCCAAGATGTTGGTATGATATGAGGTTTCTGTACTGACTTAACTGTAAACTAGTAGTTAACCATAAAATACACATTAGAAATTCACTGAACCTATTTCAGTATTTGAATAATTAGTATAATTTCTAGTATTTCTTGATGCTTAAAATTAATCTTTTCCTTGAATATTTCAGAAGTAGGTTACTACCAATATTCTTTGGAAATAGATTTAGTTCTTGTAACAGCAGTAAAGTTTTCTTTCTTTTTGTTAAAGTTTTCTTTAAACATTCTTTCATGTTTTCACCTTTTTCTTAACAGCTGATATATCACATTCAAACTTGTTTGTCTTACAACCATCACTATCATCAGCAGCCAATGTATTGATCTGCTGAATTTTCCTCTTCATAGCTAGTACACAGAGAAATTAATTTCCATCTTGAGCTGTTCTAGCAGTACACATTTAGAACAGACTAATTAGAAATACACGGGCAAAGCAGCTGATAACTAGACCTTTCCTATATCTCCTCCTTGAAAATTCCCCTTTTCAGTTTCCATGATATATTTTGCATCAAATTAACAAGTCTGTGAGCACTTGCTCTAGAGTTCTGTGGCGAGATGCTTTCTGAGCTGTCATGTTTGATCACACACAAACAGGCCCCTCAATTTTTTTGGATTCTTGGTTTTCTTCACTGCCTGATACAAAATTTTGTCACATAATGTGCTCCTGTTAAGGGGTGCTGCAGAAGCTCGGTGTCCAAGGCATGGGAAGTTTATTAGACCATGGAATGGCCTTTCTGTGACAGAGAGCAGAGGATTCTACCCAGGGACCCCACTGCAGGAATCAGCACCTCAGAGCTCTCCTGACGTGAAGATTTCTGCAGAGCCTGAACTGATGAACAAGTAAACAAGCAAACTCAGTGATTTACTTTTTATTATTATTATTTTTGATTAAGACTGGCTGAGAAATTTGGGGCTGTTCAGCCTGGAGAACAGAAGGCTTCAGGGAAATCTTTTAGCACCTTCCAGTGCCTAAAGGGGCTTCAGGAGAACTGGAGAGAACTTGGGACAAGGTCCTGGAGGAACAGGACAAGGGGGGAATGAGTTCAAACTGAAAAAGAGCAGAGATTGATGGGATAACTGGGGACAAATTTTTCCCTGTGAGGGTGGGGCGGCCCTGGCACAGGGTGCCCAAAGAAGCTGGCGCTGCCCCTGGATCCCTGGCAGTGTCCAAGGCCAGATTGGACAGGGCTTGGAGCAGCCTGGGATAGTGGAAGGTGTCCCTGCCCATGGCCGGGGGGTGGAATGGGATGATCCTTAAAGGTCCCTTCCAAACCAAACCATTCTGTGATTCTGTAGTTCATGAAGCTGATGGGAATCAGTAGTTCCACCTGATCTCCAATAGGAGCTGTCCAGGTTCTGCAGTTCTGAAAAACCAGGGTTTATTTAATAGCATTACTTCCATGCAGAAGTAGGTGTTCGTGTACAATGAAATCATCAAATTTCTATGGAAAATGATAGATTTCATAAAACTTTTTTTTTTTTTTTTTCTGTAAAGCAAGATAACATCAATCCACACAAAAAGTGCCAAAAGAATTTGATGTCAGCATCATTAGGATATAAGTTATTTGTTACCTCCATATTCTTGTACTGATGAGTACATGGATAATTTTGATTTATAGTAGTGTTATCAGGCACTTGGAAAAATACTAATTTATTAAGGGTATCCTGTAACTAATAAAATAAATATTAGGAAAAAAGGCATCTCCTGGATAAAAGAGGTACCATAGGACAGGCCGTCCCCTTTAATGGTGCAAAGACTGTCATAATGGTTTTATCAATAACATGTCAATCAATAATTAAAGCTCCATCGTTTATGAACTGGAGATTCAAATAAGTCTTTCTTTAGACTATAATGATACCTTGGCAATGAAAGGAATGCTAGATGGAGAATAATGATTGATCAAATTGTTAAAAATGTGAACATGGATTAGAACAAGAAAACAAGTTGCAGTGTAATTGCAAGGTACTCATCCTACAAACTGTCACCTAGCTTTTGTGCCTAGAGAGGAAAAACAAGAATAATAAATAAGGGTTTATTTCTTCCTTAGTGAGGAGGCTTCTGATTTAAAAAATGCTCTATTTTTTTTTTTCCCTATGCCATACTTTTTCTCTCCTTTGCTACTGTGGAACAAAGGTTTACAATATGCTATTACTGCAGATTTTCATATGAAAAGTCAAGGGATGACTTTGAGATTTTTAGTGTGGACAATCAAAATAATTTGTAAAAGGGTTGACTTTAAATATTGAGATTGGGGATAAAAAATTATTACAAACAGGAGTAAAATTGAGCAAGGAAAGAAGAAGAGAGGGAGGGAACAGAGTGGGGGAAGGGAGACAGATATTTCTTTTAGCAGGGACAGCATCCCACACACCACAGTGTCAAGTCACTTACCTTTGTCTAATTCATCAGAGGCAATGTTGCATTGCATGAGCCCTGTTAAATTTCACTTGGGCAATTCACAGACTCCTTGAGCAGACACGACTAATTTTATGGACTTTTATTAACCAGAGTGTGGAGATTGGATAAGATGATGCTGAAGAAAAGCCAGTTGTTTTATCTCTCCATGTAGTTTTTTACAGAGCAGCTGCTAACATATGAGGATCTCAAGAAGGGTGACAATGAGACACAAAGACACCTCTGAGGGGAAATTTCTCATCTGGCTGGAGCAGGTGATGCCATGAAGGCTCCTAGACTCGAGGAGCAAGATGCTCTCTGGAGAATGGGGTGCCCTTTTACAGTTGGGGTGTGCTCAGTGGTCAGCAAGGAGAGCTGGGCTCCTGGCTGGCCAAGTGCCTTGGCTGAACATCATTTTCTCCTGGTAGATCAACTGGTCACTTTTGCTGATACTTATGATGAATTTATACTACCCAGGCTCTGCATTCAGCATATTTGTCATTCTTCACAGGCTGTAGAGGGAGCCTCAAGCATTACCTGAAGCTAGACCCCTGATGGTAATGGGGAAAGACATGAAAACCTTGTGCAGTACCACTGGTTGAGGAGGTTTCCACTTTTTCTTTGCTGTGGTTTACACTGGATTTAGGCAAAAGAAGTTTGCAGTTCAGGGTGTAGCTTTCAAAATTCTGTCCTTTCCTAGAAACGTGCAGATAACAGTGTTTCCCAAACTTACAGCAGTGCTTCGACCATTTCACAGAAGCCCTTAGACACAAAATATAAATCATGTTATATGCTAGGGCTCCACTACATCTGCATTTACAAGAGATAAGAGCACTGTGCACACCCAGCGCCCTACAGGTTTTTCTCCCTTTATGAATTCAGGCAGTTTTTCAAACAAAGCATGTATTATGTATGCAGCAAGGGAAATGTCTGCTTCAGAAAAGCTGATGTCTCGAAGGTAAACATGTATAAATGTTTATACATTTTTTAACACATATTATTTACCCAGAAGAGCACAACAGCTGCTTCAGAGTTGTTCTGGTCTCAGTGGTAAATAGGTATTTTGGCAGTTGTAAGAAACAGAAATGATTCTTTGGTTCCGTTCCATTCTAGCCTCTCCACTTGTTATTCTAATGACTGTTCCAAAGGAATCAGGTGTCAGAGGAGATTGGTTTCACTTCATGTGAAGCTTTGCACAGATTGGTACCTCCATGAAAAGCCCTGAGTAGAAGGCACCTTTTGTTTTTCATTCTGACTCATAATTTAGTCTCTGCTCCCCCTTGACCCTGTGATTTGCATGGCCTTGAAATAGAGTTGAATTCTTTCCTATTCAGCCTCACCTGGGAGTATTTGTGTAGGTGTTCACCAACTCCCCTCATCCCAGCTAGCAGCAGCAGTCCAACTGGGATGGCACAGCACTATTTAAATTTGATTACTTGCCCTAGTCACTCTCCAGAACACAAGATGAGCCGGAAGGAAATCTCACTGCTTTTGTCAATGCTGAGAGAGAGACCAAATCCTCTCTCACACACTGCAGTGAGTGCACTGCTGGCTGGATAGACAAGAATTGTCCAGGTGCTTGAAGGCTTAACTAGATACCTCCTCATCCTGCAGGAAAGCAGAAACTTGCCCCCTCCAGCCTGCCTCTCACAGCACTGGGACACAGGGCTCCAGTGCCTCCCCTGTGGGTAGTTCACAGGTTATTTTTACATTCAGGCCTACAGCCAATCACTAATTAAGCCCCAAGTGCACACCATGTGCATCACTAATGCATCTGTGTGTTATATATTGTGGTTCTCCTGGCTATGCTCATTTGTTATAACATCAGCTCGCTTTCCTAGCTAAAATCCTCTGCAGCACTAGAGATGGTTATTAGCTGGGATTAGTCCTGATGTGTTTTATGCCCTGAAGTTTATCACAGAGATCTGATTTCTCTGGTCTGTGCTAGCTGTTCCAGCTGTTTCCCCACAGCTTTTCAGCCTTCCAGTACTTACTGGGGCTTACAAGAAAACTGAAGAGGGGCTTTTCCCAAGGGCATGTAGTGATAGGACAAAGGGGAATGACGTTAAATTAAAAGAGATAAGCTTTAGATTAGGTATTAGGAAGAAGTTCTTTTCTATAAGGGTGGTGAAGCCCTGGCACAGGGTGCCCAGAGAAGCTGTGGCTGCCCCTGGATCCCTGGAAGTGTCCAAGGCCAGGTTGGATGGGACTTGGAGCAACCTGGGATGGTGGAAGTTGTCCCTGCCACCTTCATGGCAGGTGATGAAACCACACGGGTTTTCAGATCCCTTCCAACCCAAACCATTCTGTGATTCCATGACCTTCATGGCTCTAAATAAACCACTCAAACTAATGGGGAGGAATAGGTCATACCACCTCTTTTGCCATTTGTGTTTATCTGTGCCAAATATGATTTTATTCTGTGTAGAAAAGCAGTTATCTGTCATTTTGCTCCACTTCACAGACTGCCACATTAGTGCAAGCTCATTTTCACTGTGATTATAAATTCAGCTTACAGAACGATTAAATGCAGCAGAATATGCATTGGGATGTTTTCTCTTAGCCTGTGTTAAGGGTGTGAGAAACTCCCATAGATGGAGACCGAGAGAACTGAGGGCTCTTATGTGTTAAGCTGACACAGAAGAGTCTCCAGAGCTCATCTGGAGAGCTCATTGTTGGGAATAAACATGATTCATTAAACCAACCACCAGAGTGAATGCTATGAGATGATCTGTTAAAGCAAAGTTGCTTTCTTACATATCAGGACATGGAGGAAACAGAAATGTCACTGAATTTATAAAAAAAATGCACTTTATTGCTATTTATTCATGAGCTATCTTAACATTCAGTGATTTCCTTACTTAATTGTGTTAGATTTTTTTTTTTTAGTATTGTACTGAGTATGGCAAATAATTAAAGCAAAAGGGTTCATAATGTTAAAAGGTCAGATGGCTCAGAGAGCCAGTGATGGGATGAAGAAGTGATCATTGTGAGGTCACAGACTGAACAGAAAGTCATTGAGGATGTTCTTACACCAACTACAGCCTCAGGATGTATTTTAAGTTAGTTTCATAGCCTTTCTTAGCAGTCAGTGAAGAGCAGTAATCACCTCCAGGAAGTAATTCATCTCACCCTTCATAGATATTGCGAATGGATGGATATTGTTCCAGGAGCTGAATGCCATCCTGAAATTAGTTTTCCAATCAGAGTTCTTCAGTAGCCAGCTGATAAGAATGTGGAGTCTTCAATGTGAGTTCATGCAGCATTCTGTATTCACAAACCAACGTTTTGTTTGCTGACAGCCTTAGATGAGATGAAAAGACAAGGCAAAGTGAGCAAATGAAATATTTCACTGCTGCTAGAAGATAGAGATCAGGAGAGATTAGTTCCCCTTGCTCTTAAGAGAGAGCTGTAGTCCAGAGTGCAGTTCTTGACAGGTAGTGTAGATAGCTTAATCAGTTTATGTTAGCTAGAGAGATTAATTTAATAGCGTTTTAATTTTCCCCGCACCAGCAGAACATTTACTCACAAAATAGCATATGAAGGACTTTGTTTAACAGAGTAGTTACTGGGAGTTGGCAAACAAGGGCAGTGCTCATCAAATGTGAAAGTGCCTGGGAGTATCTAATGACTGATCTGCATTTCAGGGAAGAATGTGCACTATATAATTATTGTTTGTATCTGGATTCAAGTGACAAAATTCCTTCTAGAAGGTGTTTATTAGACAAGAACTGAAGGAGGTGAAGATGTTTGGGTGGGAGGTGCAGTAAAATATCTGCATTTTCTGTATCATACAGTCAGCATCAATACAGAGGTGCAGTCTAGCCTGCTTATCAGCATCTTTAATGGAGATTTTATTGCCTTTGCTGACTTACTTAGAAATATCTTCAAACACTTTCTTATACATTTTAATTTGAAGATCTCTTGATGCTATGTGTCTTAGTTTCTTATGGAATCTTAAAAACAATTTCCACCCATGTCCAAAAGGAAATTCCAGTTATTGCAGTCTCCGTCTCCTGGAACTTGCCACACCTGACTCCTGCAAGTCTTCAATCTGAATACTTTTCTGCTCCTGTCTACATCAAATATCTAAGCTTCCTATGGCTTTGAGATGATCATAACTTCCTTATCAAGCCCCAGTCTTCTTCACAATTTTATTTTTGTCAGTCGGATCAACAAAATGGCTGGACCTCATGCAGCATTAGGTTCAGTTGATGTGTCTTCAGTGGTTAACTCTACGTTACAGATAAACCATCTCTTTTCCCAGAAACGTCTCACCAGTCTTAATCAACCTTTCTATCAATACAATAATCCTAAAGCTGCCTCAAAATAGCTAATATTTTCTTCTGAATTCCTTTCTAATGATCTGGGATCACAGTCACTGAAAGGTTCATTACAGCCCACTGAATTTTGAGTCCCTTATCCCATCTGACAGATCTTTTTCTCATGTGTCACCCCTTTCAGCCCATTCTGACTCCAAGTCCCATCTTCTTTGGACCTTTTGGCATGGAATGAAAAAATATTCTAATTCTTTAAATACTTGATTAACACTTTTACCCATAAAAGATAGGAAGGAATCAAAACTCTCCTCCTTTAGAAAATTTCAAAGGAAAATATTGCTGGTCTGCAGCTCAAGTTTAATAGCCTGGTCATCAAAAATTAAAGTGAAGACATGGGCAAAGTTCCCAATAGTCAAAGAGAAGGATAGGGTAAGGCTCTCTCTCAACTTTACCTTAATTCATCCCATTCATTTAATACTTAGTACTTGAATACTTGAATCTGGCTTTTATCCTCATAGGCTTTTAGAAACGTTCATCACACAACTTCCCTGAAATAGAACCAGACTATTTCTGCTTTACAGGAAAGGATTCATCAGAGAAGCTAAGTGAATAGATGAAGATGAGAGATCAAGATGAAAAAAGCAGGTTGACCAAGATATCCAGCCTCTTTCAGTATTCCTATTTCTATTTATTTCCATTTCTGCTCAAGCATTATATTTTCTGTATAATGGCCTTTGTTGGAGGATCCTGCTTGATTCTGCTGTCTATGATAAATGCAACTGAACTGCAGTAGTAAATAAGAAACCACAGTGGCATCTCCAGTAACTATTTTATATGTTGAGAAGAATCAATAACTTTGGAGTTTAGGACTTGTTTTTTGCTCACATGTGTCCTTGTGCAAATCAGTTTGCTTTTGGGGAAGAATTCTTCAAAGCTGCAGAGCTGGAAGTACAGTTTGAGTTTTTTGCAGGAGCTAAGCATGGCTGTGAGGAAAAACACCAGGTTTATTTCCTCTCCTTTGTTTCCTTGGTGTGGGTTTCTCATCAGCTGCTTGGTTCTTAAACCCTCATTCCTTGTTTACCACACTCTCCTTTGGTCTTTCCAAACACAGGAAGCTGCAGAGGACCCTGGCCAGGAGCCTAGAAAGGGACAGCTGGAAATGAGTGGCAAAAATGCTGATTCTTTTCAACTCCTACCTCCCCTCAGCCCACACACCTCCTCAGCTATTACTCTGAAAAGAGCCAGCCAGAAAATATGGTTGGTTTATGGTCTTGTTAAGACCTTGCACAACTCACTTTTTTCATTCAGTCATTTATATCCAGCAAGTCCCTTTTTTAAGGAACGTGCTGTTGCTACGCAACCAAAGGAACCATATAGAGAAAGGAAGCAGGAAGGATGAAGGCAAGAGGGAGGTAAAAAAAGAAAGATGTTCTTGGGGAAAAAAAGAGGCGAGTCATAGACTATGATTTGAGAATCAAAGATAAGAAAAGCTTTTCCTTTAGGTGGGTGAAGGCAAGACACAGAAATGAAGGAGATCTCCCTTGCCCTCTACTCCTTTTCTTGACCTTGTCCAATCACTTCCAGGTTGTGGAACATGGCCAGATGATTAAACAGTTGGAGAAATGGTAGTTTAAGTGGTTGGAGTGTCTGACTGGGATTCAGGAGATCTGTCAGATATTCCCTGCTTACTGCGTGTCTTAATGGATCACCTAAGGCAAACTGTTTAATTTCCTGTCTTAATTTCCTTCCTCTAATATAAGGATAATGCCTTTGATTTCTGCCTTGTCATTTTAGACTAGAAAACCTTCTTAATAAGCAATGAATAAACACATCAGTGAGGTCTCAGGGTCTCTGCTTTAAAGGATAGATATTAGTATTAAAATGAGGATCATCACACCTTGCTCACCTTCCCACTCTGATGGTGCAAGACATCTTAGAGCCCTTAATGTTGACACCTTCCCTTTCTGTCTTTTCCTCCACATTTCAAGGCTGTGCTTCAAATGCAGAAGGACTTAAATCTACTCCAGTTTACTACAGGCCTGTGCAAGGAAGTATTTTGTTCCTTGGAAACCCAGACCCCTTCTGTACTCTGTGGGTACACCTCTAGATCTAATTCACACTTCAGAAATGCCCATTTTGCTTTCTTTTGAACACTTTCTTCTAGCAAAAGTCATGGGTAAATAGGTGCCTGAGTTAATTCTCTAAAGATTAATAAGATGCATTCAGGCCAACGTGGTTTTCATCTCTTTTATGTATGTGTTTTACTCTGTGTGGTGTTTCCACACAGTAGAAATCTTGCCTTCTCCCATGAAAGAAAATTTCCAAACAGAGTAAGAGAAGCAGCAGAAGGTAGAACTGAGCCTTGCAAGAGAACTGGCAGGATGATGCTGCCTCATTTAGAATTAATTTGTTTGTGCAGCCTTGTTACAGTGAAAGTGGCATTTTGTTTGCTCTGATGAAGGCAGAATTAATTTAACTACGATTAACAAGTCTGCTTCTTATAGATATTCACTGGTGCTCAGCTTTTTTGCCTGTGATAGAAGATCATTTACAAACACAATTAAGAGTAAAAGCCCCCCTGTCTGCACTGACATGACAGTGTTTCCAAATACTGAGGTTTTTTTGTAGTGCTTTGAAATTTTCTGCCATTTTGTTTTAATAATCAATGTGGTTGATGTGTTGGTCACTGTCCTTGCAAAACAAGGAGCTGTTTTCATTGGTCATGAAATCAGCAATGGAGATTATTGGTGCAGATTCCTTCTTGCTGGACCTTGCAGTGGTGTGGGAATTCTAGATGCTGAGAATTTTGGACTCTCTGTGCTGACAGGCACAGAACTTCAGGGAAGCACTGCACTTGACCTGAGGCCTTAAAACAGGCTTCCAAAAATGAGTGAGAGTACTGGGATTATGGGGATGTAGTTTGGATAGCATTGTGTGAGCGCACAGGGTGAAAAACTTAGATTTGGGATTTTAGTGTATTGTGATATATGGGAGCCCAGATGGAGAACTTTGGGTGTGGATTACTTGTCTGTTTTGCACCTTCTTCTTCCTTCTTCTTCTTCATGAATCTGGGTGGTTTTCTGTAACTGGATGAAAGAGGTTCGCACTGTGGGTTTCAGGTAATCACAATTGGATTAGAAGCATAAACAATATAGATGTCAACTGTTTATTGGATAATTGGGACTTAAATAGCTTTGAACAGACACCATTTTAACTCACTTTCTCGACTTGTTAGAGACACTCACATCTCGTGAGTTTGTAATAGATAAGGATAATAAACTTCAGAGTGAAACTTCAAAAATGTCTCCTGAGTTTTATTCGCCCTGACCTTGGAGCAGGAAAGAGCCAGGAATTCCAACACATTGGTTACGTGCATCTTCATGGAGTAAGTCAGCTCACTCCTGATTACCTGGAATATCCTTTGTCTGTCTAATCTGTTCAGAAAACTAAATCTTTGGTGGAGCCTTAAAGCTCAGCCCTTAGGCAAAGGATTGAATAGTCAAGTGTCTGAGATGTCTTGGATCAGGAGTTTAAGATTTGTTTCATATTTATCCATCTCTAAGTGGGTCCTGGTTAGGATGCTAGTTAACCTTAGTCTTATTAGCTCAGGGAAACACTTGTTTCTGGATTAAATTGATCTTTGCTGTGTGGCTTCACAGACACTATGATAATGGAGAAATTTCACTTCCGGAGACAGAACTGGAAATGTCATATTTGCACATGTATACCGACTGTTTTCTAAAACTCTTGATCCTTTCCCTTTTCTTTCCCTTTCCCTTCTCTTCCCTTTCATCTTGAAGTCATAAATAATGTTGGGTATAGAAAGCCTGATTATTTGAGGTCATCAGCAATTAGCAGGTGATTTTAATGCAAGCTTCAGGTAGCTGACATTAAATTTTGTATTATCTCCCAGTGATGATTAAGTGGAGTCAACAGCCTTTGACTAAACACTGCAAGTTTGTGAAGACTGTTGAACTGTGATCCTCAGTTTACATAAAGTATTTTCTATATCATAATGAGATTTTAAAAAATCTATATTATCTGTCAAATGTACCTCATGACTTGAAAATTTGTGATGCCTCATGGGAAAAGGAAAAAAAAAGGATGCTTTGTCCTCAATTTAAATTGCCAATTGTTTATGTTGGGCAAGGGAATGACCATAAAATGCATCTTTTTAGATATACATTTCAAGATTTGTAAAGATATCCATGGGGATGTTTTCAAGAGAGTGAAACTCTTGCCATAAGCACAATGAAGTGTATCATGTATCTGCTGTGATGGAAGGAAGATTGACTTGCTGCCACACTGTTGTTTAAATAGCTGCCAAAACCCATGTCTGATGAATGCATTGCTATAAATGATCTCCACTTTTCACATCCTTCTACAAAGACCTTGTTAGACAAAGAGCTTATCTCCAATACTGCAAAGATTTAGCAATATCTTAGTCATGTGTTATACTGAATCATAGAAAACACTTCAATTTAATATAAATTTAGCTTTTACGAAGTAAAAGACTGAGGAAATTTGACAATAGGTAAAGTAATATGCAGGTTTGATATGAAAAGGTAAATTTGATTAAAAAAAAACCTGGTAAAACTTGGCCCATATTTCAACTATCTATTTATACTTCTGGATGCAGAAGGAAAGATCACAAGCAGAACAACCACAGTTGTTTTTAAATATGGACTGATAAAAATTAAAAAGCTTTTTGTTAGTAACTGAATATTCTAAGAACAATTTTAAAAAGATCACCTGAAGTCCTTTCCTTCCAGTACCTAAAGGGATTTACAAGAAAGCTGCAGGGGGATTTTTCATCTTCACAAGGTGGACAGGACAAGGGGGAATGGCCTTAAACTGAAGGAGGTTTGATTAGATATTAGGGAGGAATTTTTCTCTGTGAGGGCGGGGAGGGCCTGGCACAGGGTGCCCAGAGAAGCTGTGGCTGCCCCTGGATCCCTGGAAGTGTCCAAGGCCAGGTTGGATGAGGCTTGGAGCAACTTGGGATAGTGGGAGGTGTCCCTGCCCATGGCAGGGGGGGGAACTGGGGGGTCTTTAAGGACCCTTCCAACCCAAACCATCCTGTAATTCTGTGATTATTTACAAGCAACCATTCAGATTGTGGAAGAGAATTTACTTTAGAGAGCTGCAATAGCCTGGCACAAGCAGGTGCTTAACAGTGCAAAACTGTACGAGGCAAGAGAAAATGGCCTCAGGTTACTCCAAGGGATGTTTAGGTTGGATATTACAAAAAAAATCTCTTTCTTGGAAGGGTTGTCAAACCTTGGAAAGGGCTCCCCAGGACAGTGGTGGAATCATCATCCATGGAGAGATTTAAGACATGTAGATGTGGTGCTTAGGAACATGGTTTAGGGGTAACCTTGGAAGGGTTAGGTTAAGGGTTGCACTCCACAATCTTAGAGGGTTTTTCTAGCCTAAATCATTTATGATCCTATGAAGTAGATGACCAAAGAGATTTCATCTATTCATAGCTTCACTCAAAATTTCCTGTCTTGGAACAAGGGGAAGTTGCACAGACATTAAACAAGCTATGGATTCCTGAGCAGAAAATGTCACAAACACTGAGCAGGTACAGAGCCAGTAAAGCAATTATTGAGATACCATTTCAAAAGCAGTCCAGAGTGAGTCAGGCAGCCTTGTCTATTTCTGTGAGGTTCTAGAGGTAAAGGGGGAAAATGAAACAAAAGACATTTTTGCTTAACAGCTCTGTGTCTTTGGCCTGTTTTACTGCCAGTATCTTGGCTGCATCTGCCACGTCTGTCAAGTGTGGAAGAGAACATTTGCCTCCCACCTCTTCTTCTTTGATCCATGCCTTCAAGTTGTAGCCTTTCATCCTGGTTTTCTTATGAAAGGGAGCTATTTCTCTTCATGAAATTTTCTCCTCTTATATGACTGGCATGGATTATCCTGTACTTTCTGCATGTGGTGTTCAGAAGTGACCTTTCGTGGCACCGAGGTGCACTCTGATCCCACTGAAAAGCCTTGAGATGCTGCCTGGTAGCCAGGTGCAGCATATGCTGCTTCAGGGAGATGTAGGGGAATGGGAATTGTCCAGTCCTCACCTCACACATCTTCCTCACATCTTAGACCTCCGAAATCTTGTAGTGCCTGAGCCAGTGTGAGGGAAAGGTGAGTATTGTGGGGCTCAGACATAGATAGTTGAGAAAAGAGATGTGCCTTTTTCAGTGACCCTTTGAGATGGATTCCTTCCTTTAAAATCCTTATTCAGGACTAATATTTTAGAATCATAGAAGGGTTTGTGTAGGAAAGGACCTTAAAGATCATCCCATTCCACCTTCTGCCATGGCAGGGACACCTTTCACTATCCCAGGGACACCTTCCACTATCCCAGGTTTCTCCAAGCCCCATCCAACCTTAGACACTTCCAGGGATGGTTCAGCCACGTCTTCTCTGGGCAATCTGTTCCAAAGGGAACACCTAATAATAATAGATAAAATAACGTATGTTTTAACCCATTTATATCTGCTGTGTAATTTATAGCATTTGTCTTTTCCTGCAGTGATCTAAAATGTAAATGTGAATGAAAGTCTGGGCCCTAGTTCCATGATTTTTAACTAAATAATTAAGAAAGTTGCTTCAGTTAATGCTTAATCACCTAATGACTGTTAAAACTTTTAGAGACTGTGAATACTTACCTCTTCCACTAATTAAGCAGAACATATTATTCAACAGGCCTCCAGAAAAACAGAAGGTTCAAGTGCCTAAATTTGGAAACCAAATAGGGCTGATATGTTCTCAGTTATGTCTCAACTCACGTCCTAATTCATAATGAATAAATAAAAATAAATGTATTCACTAATCTGTTAAGATGCTTTCATGACAGGTATGACTAACAACATGATCTTGTTCCTGTCCTTCTTTAGCAAAACTTGCCACTGTCCTGATTACTTGTTTAGTTAATTATGTTATGGCTAAAATTAACCTGAAAATTATCTAGTACAAGCAAGTCCCAGCACAAATTTGAATCCTGTGAAATACTTGAAAATGCTAATGCAGTGCTAATAATAAAAGTGGGGTGCTGTGAAACTTAGTGAATTACTTAATGTTTATAAATTATTTTGGAATACGCAAATGGGGATTGCATTCCTGAAATGGTAATAATGTTTTTTGCAGTTATGCTTTTTGTAGATATCAGTGCTCTCAAAACATTGTGATAAACCTAAGAGAGGAAATTATGGTTTTTAAAGGACACTGAGTGAGATTACTGTTGTGAGATCTGTTGTGAGAGGATCTGTTGTGAGAGTCAAAGATACCCACAGAATCTGGTATTCAAGGAGAAGGAACCTGATTGCAGCTGCCACTGTTATACTCAAACACAGATCCCACTTCCAGAGGATGGGTCACCTGTGTAGCATTAGTGAACCTCATGCCTTAAGCTTTAGTCTTCATGTTTGCAGATTCTGTGCTGCCTAGGGGTGCAGTTCTGAGCCTCATATTAAGTGCCAGTCAGCTCTTTTCATAGAGTAGGGAGACAAAACAAATCCTTTTCCTGATGAAGACCAAGGACAACTTTCAGTCCAAAAGCACAAACAATGGTGGACTGAAGAGAGAAAACAACAAGGATGAGACCTCACAACCTGAAGCTGTAATTGGACAATTGAACCCCAATATGCAAATGGACCAAAACTTATAAAAATATAAGACCTCATGACTGGTCAGCCATTTTGTGACCATTTTGGGTCCACCTTGGGTGTAGCCCTGGTCAGGCTCCTGTCCTGTTCAAGGTGAATCCTGGAGGCCTTTCAATAAATACCTACTTTATTCTCTAGCTCTGTCCAGCCTCTCTTTCAGGTCAGCTTTCCCAAGGCATCAAATCCACCATGGTGCACACACTGAGACATCCCCCACTCATGCTCCACTTTCAGCTTTGGGGGGCTCTTCCCTCTGCTCTGCCCTTATGCCAAACACAGCTGTGTGCCCATGCTCAGCCCACAGGCCATACCCTGTGCTCTGCACAGAAGTGCAGTCAAGTGGATCATCAGCTCAGCTCAGATTTGTGGATAATCCAGTGTAGCACCACAGCTTTAGTAAGACATCATTACAGGCATAAAAAGTATCTTTTTTTTAAATTGCGGGTGATTTAGCTCAATGCGGTGGGACACAAATTATATATAAGCTGACTGGTTTTATGAGCTAATCAGGATTAATATAATATCATCTATCAGCTTTGTGAGATTCCTCACATTTTTGATAAGTGTAAAACTGTGTCCATCTTTTCAAACTACCAATTTGAGCACGGGCTGATTTCTTTTACAGCACTTATTAGGTGGGAAGAAAGACTCCATTCCATATATTGTAGCATAATATACATGTCGTTGTTCACATTACTCTGAAACAGTGGCTGGGAGCACTGAGCTGCAAAATGTGTATTGTTAATCATTGGGTCATTAACCTTAACAATGTCAATGCATTCCCCTATCAGATCCAACTAAATGACTGCCCGAGGTAATAGTTAAGAGAACATTTCACACAGATGAACATATTAATGCTTTATTTGGTTCTAAATGCGGTGTGAAGGATTTAGGTAGGAGCTAATGTATATGAGGAGGAATAAGGAAGATGAAGCACAGATGAAAAAAAGAAAGTTTAGCTTTCCAAAAGAAGGAGAGTAGTCCTCGGTTTTCTGCAGCTGAGAAGTGCATACCTATCTCTCTTTAGTTGCCGCCATTCAGGTAAAAAATTGTGTTAATTTTAAGAAGACCTAAAGTCCTGAAGTTTCATTAGAATCCAGACACTTCTCTAATGTCTAATACCCAATTTCTATATCTAATGTGAGTTCTGTGATCTGGTGTTTTCACAGCAAAAGGCAGATAATGAGACTTGATTTATTTTGTTGCAACTGTTGGGCTTCTGCCTGAGCTGTGCCCTCCCTCCATCGGGCAGAAGTGAGAAGATGCTACTACTATCCACCAAAATCTACTGCACTTATCCAGTACAGCTGGCCACAAGGCACAAAACCTGTGTTCAGAGGCGCTCTGGGTCAGAGGAGAGCCTGGGAAGATGTCACCCAGCAGCAGGCTTCTGCCAGTGACTTATTTTGCAAGCTGCTCTTTGTGGACCTCTGTCCAAGGCATTTCCCTCAGAGCCAGGCTCAAACTGGGTGGCAGCCTAGGGTAAACCTGGTGCTGCTCCTGGTTACCATCATTTCCAGGGACCTGAAGGAAGTCTGTAGTAATTTCCTCTGAGCAATTTCCACATGAGCATCTGTCACATTGTGGGGTGGCTCAGAAATCTGGCGACACAAAATAGCCTCTTGCACTGCTTAAAAAATCTATGTAATCAGCAGCCTTTTCCCAGTTTGCACTAATGAAAAAGGCTCTAATAATCCACTGGAAATTGGAGGATTGGTTCTAGTGGCCTGCAAATGGCCTGGAGGGTGTATAGAAAAATATTCAGATTGATGGATTTCTAAAACAACTGCACCAAGCTTTTTCACTGCAGGTGCTTTCCAAAAGCCTCAGTTCTGGGTTTTTTACACTTCATTTGTAAGATTAAATACACAAAATCACACATTTCAGAGTTGGTTCCTATTAAGCTGTTAGGTAGCCTAATGATTTACTCCTGTAAACACACAGTATGGACTCACATTTCCTACAGAAACCAGTCCATTAATGCTACCTCACCTGGCAATGAGCAAGAACATAGTACTCTATAAGTACAAAATATTTATATTTATGACAAATATTATCAAAAACCAGATATAATTAGGGACTCAGAATAAGAAGTGTGATATTTCTTGGTGGGTGTTAAGAGGATGAGACCACTAATTTTTCTAGTTTTGATTGCGTTCCCTTACTCTTAGTTATACTCCCCTGAAGGACCTAAAATTTTACTCTCTTTTCCTAATATCCTTTGTGGATGGTTATCATGTTCTCTTAGTCAGCACTTAGCAAAATTACACTGTTTGAAATGGCTGCTGAAGTTGAAAAATGGAAAATATTATAACACAAAGGAGTTTTTGTTGTTAATATTATGAAAAAGTTCACCTGCTAATTTTGTTGCTTCTCTCATACACATGGCTGTAAATCAGTTGTAATTCCTGGTGAATAAACACTGATAATTCTGCAGGAATTGGGCCTCTGTGGTTACATGGGCTTGGAAGGGAAAATTTGGTAGCATGTTAATTCTAAGGAAGCATTTTAATGTCCTGTTCCTTTTTGGGATTAAGGATTTGGATGCTGATGAGGGGGAGTGAGCTTTTGTCATCAATTTTAATGAGACATTTATAATCTCTCTTGATTGTGTTTAGGGTTTTTTATTGTTGCTATTTTTTTTTTATTCCACTCATTCAAGCAGTCACTCTGTGAAAGCTTTTTTTAAGTACTCCAGATCTATTCTGGTAATGAAGAAATGAATGTCAAGCAAAGCAATTTTTTCTAAATTTACAACTCATTCTCTTAGACAAGATCAAAACTGACACAAAGAAAATATCCCTTATGTGTAAAAAAAAATAAGACCAAACTGCAACTCTCCAGTTACATCCACTGGGATATAGTTAAGGTGGCATCTTTATCCATTACCATTTGTCTCATCTATCCCAGTCATTGCATGTCACATTAGTTTATCTGAAGATGAAAGATTAATAATATTTTATAGGAATGAAGCTTCTGCAGCTGTTGCTAGGTCCATCAAGATTCAGCTACTATTTCTGTGCATGTTTTCAGCCTCCCATCCCACTTTCTCTCTCTCTCCAGGTAATTGGAATTTGGCCCAGTGAAGCTAAAAGAAATGAAGAGCAACTAAGAGTAACATGCAAGCCAGGAGTCTGAGAGGAAAGAGCTGCTGCAGCAGAGCCAGCTGGCTATGGAACTGGCATTATAGTCTTAATATTTATGTGAACCACTGACATAAATGTGTGTGGGACAAATTCTGCCTTCTCTTATTTTTCAGCATAGTTTTGGTGTGCCACTTTCATTCCATTTTCCAGAATTCTGACTCTCATCGACCCTTTGGCATCGTGCAGCCAGTGTAACCTGGCTTTTGGAGGAGACTTGAAAAATAATGAGATTATGCAAGGCAAATCTTTGCCCCACTACACTAATTTTCCTCTCTTTCGGCAAGGAGGTACTCAAAGTGCCTATAAATTCCATTCTGGAAGATGTCATGCTCTAGAAGTGCAGTAATAACCAAGACTGACTGTTCTGGGATGAGAATGGCTTGGTCTGGGAGTACTTTGCTTTCCTTCCATGCTGCTGTTTAGTTATCCCACAGTGGAAAGAAAGAAGCTGTTGCAGTAGATTTAAACTTGCAATCCCTCCTAGCCTTATGGATAAATCATCAGGGCCTTGTTCCAAACCCAGCTTTGTAGCTGCAAATCATACACAGAATCACACACACAGAACGTGTAGGTTGGAAGAGACCTTCAAGATCATCGAGTCCAACCCAGCCCTAACACCTCAACTAGATCATGGTTACCTGTCTGCATGCATGGCAAGCTTGGCTCCTGAAGATGATCTCAGATGTGCTCCTAGTGGAGTAGAGATGTGCTCGAGAAGCATAATGAATAGGGCTGTGACTGGCAAACAAATACCTGATCCTGAGCAGAAGAAGCAGCTGTAGCCATACCTACACCATGATAAGGAAAAGGATAAGAGATAGCAAAGATGATGCTTATGGGTTGATGTTCAGGTAGAGCTGAATCTGAGTCCTGGTGACATTATTTTGAGGGTTGCTGAGATAAACTGTTCCAGTTACTGTCATAATTGAAATATGTGCTTTTGCCTGAATTTTTCAAGCTTCAGGTTTAGACTAGATATTAGGAAGAAATTCTTCCCTGTGAGGGTGGTGAGCCCCTGGCACAGGGTGCCCAGAGAAGCTGTGGCTACCCCTGGATCCCTGGAAGTGTCCAAGGCCAGGTTGGACAGGGCTTGGAGCACCCTGGGACAGGGGATGGTGTCCCTGCCCATGGCAGGAGTTGGAATGGGATGATCTTTAAGGTGCCTTCCAACCCAAACTATTCCATGATTCTGTGATGTTCATGCAGCTCCCAGTGCATGGATAGTTCTTGTGGCAAGAAGAAATCCTGCAAGTTGTGAAATATTGTTTCTTTGTTCAGGGCTTGGAGCAACCTGGGATAGTGGAAGTTGTCCCATGGACAGGAGGAGTGGAATGGATGATCTTTAAGGTGCCTTCCAGCCAAAACCATTGTATGATTCTAATGGAAGTATAAAATACATTTTAGTTATGTGTGGTTGAGTCATTAAAATATCTCTGTCTAAACTGCAAAGCTTTTCCTGAGCATTTACGTAACCTCCACATACTTATAATTGTCCCTCTTCGCTTTGTCCCTATTTTTATTGTAAACAAACAAATGTGATTAAACAGTTTTTATTTCTCTTTATGAATATTTATGTAGTGATCTACAAATGACACTGTAATACATTGCTGGTAATCTGGTGTGCTGCTGATTGGTTCCAACTGCTTGAGAATATCTGGGCTGACAAATTTGTAATTTGCACTCCAGATAGTTTTTTTATTCTACTCCTTAACCTTCTATATACATGGTTCAGTTTTCTTTCTAAGGCAGTACAGAACCAGGATAATCATCTAGTAAATCAATAAATGCTATTGCAATGTCTCCAAACTTTGCAAAATACCTAAACTCTAGGCCACACAACTGGGATGAAGGTATCCACGTTGGGTTTTTTCCCAAATATTCCTTCATCCTACAGTTACTTCACTCTTCCAACAGTGCTCCAAAAATACAGGCATTTCATTTTCTTTTGCTTAAGTTAGCACATTTCTCACTGAAGGCCCTCAAGGGAAGTGGAAACTCTGAAATTCAAAATGCGATTTATGCTTGCCTTGTAAAATGCCAAGGAAACTGCTTTAAGACTGTAATAACCCTTGCTGCTCATTCCATGAACATGCTTATAGAAAATGTTAATTTAATCAACAAATTACAGCTTCACACAAAGCAAGAAGTGTGGAAATACTGGCAGAGGAGGAGTAAAGGTCTCTCATAATTTTTATGTTTAATCATGAATTTGAGACTCTTTATTATTTCTGCATAAATGAAGAACTTCTCCTAAATGGATTGTGTTGCATTTCCCATTCATTTTCTTTCCTGATTAACATCTACACACGTGTCCATTCAAAATCTGTGAGAACTCACTCATGCTGACAGGAATGCGTCTTAGCAAAACTGTTGATAATTTATTTAATTTTTTGCTTGTCAAATATGCTGTTTGAGAGGGAGCTCAAACAGAGAGCTGGTACTTTTAGAGGAAACCCTGCAGCTTTCACACTGGTTTCTCCCAACATTTTTAGCCCATGGATGCTGATCACGGGATGCCTGACACAGTCTAAGTATTCCCTGCCAAATGTTGAAGCAATGAAGTTAGAAATAGGAATATTGGAATGAAAAGAGCCAGAAATAGATTTCTACAAGTCAGCTTAAACATCCATTTGCAGTAGGGCAATACTACATTTTTCACAGGCGTATATTAACTGATTAGATCACCTGCAAATGGAGTGTTAATTAATAATATCCATAGTAAAGTGCAATACAATTACATTTGCAGGAAAAGCTGACAGATCTATGTCATTCAGGCATTAATCCTAAAGATAATGGACCAAATTCTGCTCTGTGTGGGTTTTTTCCCAGCTTATATATGGAGTAATTCCAGAGGCACAGGCTGGCTGTACCTTCATGTAGCTGAATATTGAATTTATCCCATTATCCTTTAATGAAAAGCTTTCTGAAAATACCTGTCAGTGAGGCACACTTGGGCTCTTGCCATCTGTTTGGCTGACAATAATTCAAAAGACAAAATACTTGATCTCATCGAATGAGAGGAATGCCATGAAGGGGAAGACAGCAGCTCACAAGCAATTTTACATTCCTCTAATGCTAAACTCAAGCAATCCTTATTTCATGTTGTTACTATTATTATCTAATTCATGTCACCTACAGGAAATCTGCAGGTAAAAATTTTGTACCGGCAGTAGATGTACTTCCAAAGACCAAAAGCAAAAAAAAAAAACAATCTATGGATTACATTGATAGTCTGATGGCAAACAATCCCATTTCCCTGTTCAGGGATCTGCTCTACAGCCAGCAGGGAATGATCTGGTTTTTGTGGAAAAGGAATTTCAGGGTGTACACCAAAGCTGAAGTCAGGTCAGAGTCCATCTGATTCCTGTGGCACGCGAGGTGCCACCTTGATTGACAAAATGGGAACACAGTTAGACAAAATTTTGGTGGAAAATCTGATTTACTACAGCAGGAGATTTTCATTAGGGTTATAAAGGGCTTGTGCACTCCATAACTGATATAGAAATAGATCCAATATAAGAAGAGGATCCTGTTTTAAAGCCCATGACTGCCTTACAAAAGAACATAGAACCAGATGTTCTAACTTCTGCTGTGTTTGCCATTTGGGTTAAAGGGCTGTGAGGACAGGGGAGGTGGAATAAATTGATTAATGCAATTATTTTCCCCAAAGAAACGTTTTTAGACACAGAATAAATATCCACCCTGCCTCAGTCTGGAAGAGGAACCTGCAGCAGTCTTGTGAGGATGGGAAAGAGCAGAGGGGCAATGGGGCCAAGTGTGAGGAATCAAGGGATAAAGTGGCAATAATAACTGGCAGGTAACAAGGAGATTGCCCAAGGTATTTGCAGGAATCCTGAGTGACCAGCCAGCAGTGGTGTCTGGTCTGCAGACACAGATTCCTCGAATCTGCAACTGCTTTGGGTTTGTTTATTTTGCAGAAAGAAACACATATTTTCCCTCCCATGAAAGGAACTGCAATCTTTTGTTACTTGGCAAACACATCCCACAGATCTGAAGGTGAGTCTGGTTTTGAAGTGCTTTTTGATCCACACATCTTTAGAAAGATTCCCCAGTGCCTTTACTTGAGTACCTATTTCTTTATTTATTGTCTCAAGCAAATAACCCAGACCTTTCTGATATGTGTCCCCCAGCATCACTGAGGAATTCCACGACAGTTCCCACCACTGTCTGGGTGTTTTTTAATGACAGTTCTCAGCTTGCTTTAGTCCATTTCTGCTTTTCTTCTTCCTGTTGGCTTTTTTTGTCATACTCTTCTGGCCACATCACAGTTCCCATGATGATTCTGAGCAGTGCCACTCTTCAAACAGATTGCTGGACTGAAGCTCAAGAGCACAGTGTGCTTTGGAGCAAGGCTTTCTCCTTGCCAGCCCCTCCAGAGCAAAGATGCCAGGATTTGTGCTGAAACTCAGGCTTTATATTCAAACTAAAAAATAAAATAAAATAAAATAAAATAAAATAAAATAAAATAAAATAAAATAAAATAAAATAAAATAAAATAAAACTGTAAGGACTGGTGCTATGGTGTCATAAATCAGAGAAAAGAAATAAAAGTATATCCAGCAAGTGACTTAGTCTACTCATCATCAACTGCATTGTTCCTTGGGGTAGTTATTTCATTCCTTGAGGGAGCTGAGATTTAAATATATGAAGTTACAGGGCTGAGGCAGCTGGGATTTAAATATCTAAGGTCACAGATCTTCCTCCAAAACAATTGGTAATTTTTATTAGAGGCTTACTATACCAAAATTGTTATAAATATTAATCTTAATTGCATCACTCAAGCCTTGATTGTTGCCTTAAGAGCTCTAATCAAAGATCATTGCATAGGAAAGAGTGGTTCAAGGGAGAAAAAGAATGTTGTTTGTGGTCTTTGGTTCAACAAGGAGTATCTGGTGAGTTGGTGAGTTATCCCAGCAGTAAGACACAAATGTAAATAGACACTGAGAGAAAGCTGTGTTAAAAA
>VXBB01022669.1:0-37455 GCA_013399915.1 Illadopsis cleaveri
GGTTGGGGTTTTTTTTGTGGAAGATTTTTTGGTGTTGCCAAGGGGACATGATGTATTAAAAAAACCATCCCTTTGCTAAGATAATGTATTTTTTTTTTCTCATGCTGCTTCACAATAGCCAGAGTGGTTTGATTTAAACTTCCAGATAGAGTCTGCACCCAAACAGTGGCTCAAACAGCCTCTAGTTCTGACATAGCTGCAATAACAAAGGAATTGGATGTAAATAAACAAAATGGAGACTGCAAGCGCAGCTTTGGTATGAATGCTCTTGTCATATTTCCTCCCCTCATTTTCGTGCAATGCCAAGCAAAGCATGGAAATGTTTACCTTTGTCTGATCTTTAATTCCCCAAATTGATGTGGAACCATGCACAGCTGCTCTGGAAAGCAGCGTGGAAAAGCCTGGCATTTTAATTGATCCCAGAGCCTCTCTCCTCACAGCCCCTGCTGCTCCAAAGTCTGCTGCTTGCTGCAGAGCTCTGCCTGCTCAGGCAAGCAGCCAGGCAAGGTGCAGGGATCCAGGGAAGGAAGTCACCAATCAATTCTTTCATTTCCCTGTGTAAACAGCAGCAAATCAGGATGGGTTTTGAAATCTCGTTAGTGGGGAGCCAGAGGCGTTGTGCACATTTTAACATCTGTATTAACTGTGTGCAGGGGCCTGCAGACAGGGATTGTGAGCCTTTGGGTTTGTTGCACAAAGCTTTTCTCAAAAGACAACCTGAATATGTCATTTAATACTCTGAATGCTTTTTGAAGGGTGGGGGTGGAAATCATTTTTACTCCTTTGTCACTACTATCCTATTAATTTTAATGTTTCCTTACAGTTAGTTAATTATGCTGTAAGTAGTACATTTCTTTATGATTGAAAGGCTAAATATTGGCAGAGGTAGGAGGATGATATGTAGAACAAGGCCCTGATTTTAGGAAGATTTATTACAAAAGGAAGAATTTTATGTTTGTCCTTAAAGACATTCAGTTAGTGTTGTCATGGCATATGAGTAACAGTGAGTGCAAATTCATCTCTGTCATATTTGCAGAGCAGTGAGTTGTATGATCCCTCTGCACCTTCCCTATAACTGCTTTGGGGCTGTTTCTGGGGTTTGAAGAGGTTGCTCTGCAGGTTTGCCCTCCTGTGACAATTACCAGGCAGGGATTTCTCAAGGATTCCCTGCCATGTCACCTGGGTGACTGCCATGGGCACGGGCAGAGCAGGGGGCACCTGCACACACTCACTGCTCATTCCACAAAAACACACACTCCACTGGGCCACCAGGAACTGCCACTCCTGCTGCCTTAAGGGGGCTCAAAGCTGGATCCAGCTAATGCACAGTCTTGCATAAAACATCTGAATTATCATAAGGTAATACAAGACTTTCTTTCTGTGATATCTATGGAATTTGAAAACTGATGCGTGCCTCAAACTATTTACCCCATTAAAAATGAACAATAAATATTATATATACATATGCAGTAACTTTGCAGGGAAAAGGCTTTTAAACTTTTAATGGGGAAATATAAATTTGCTTCACCAGTTCCCAAGAGAAACCCTTTTGGCACAGTGAAAGGATTAAACAGGGACATTAATTTTTTCAATAGCTGTGGAAAGAGAGAGACATCCTAGACAGACTCAGCTACACATAAACTTTGCCACTGAGTTAAAGTCAACACCTTCAGTCAAGTTCTTGTGGTAGGAAAAAGCAATAATATCATGAAACATTGGCTATAGGCAGCAAAATGCTTTTGTTCACGTTACTTAGCTCTGATTGACCCTACAAAGATCCCAATTTGATTATGAGGGTCCCTGAACCTTGATTTATCAGGCATAGTATAAAACCAGTTCTCCTATCAGCACATTTTCCTGTGCTGCTGTCTCAGTCACTGCTTGGAGGGAACAGGGAGCTTTGGAGAACAGGAATTGCTCGGGAGAATAGGAAATGTAGGGAAGGACCCTAAAGGGATTCTCCACAGGCTGGGGTGTCCTTGGCTCCTTTGTTCCAGCCCCCATTCACACTGACAGCCCAGAGATCAAATGAGTAATTTTTGCTTGTAGATGAAAATCCAATGGGGAAAAATAGACTCCCTTGTCTATTGTTTAGGAGACCTCTGACTTGTTGAGTCTTCAATCACTATCAACCCAAACTAATTTTCAGTGCATAAGTCAGATGGGAACAGTGTCCCAAGGACACCAGAAAAAAACATTTGCTCTTTGTCAAATAGATTTGCAGAGCAATGGAGGTTGTTTTTAAAAATAAAATCAAAACTTGTAGGTTAAAAATTCTTTTGAACAAAAGAAGTTTCCACCTGCATTTTTTTCCTTGAAAGTATTTTTTTAAAATGAAAGAAAGAGGAGATAAAAATATCTTTTACTCAGAGATCATACAGATGTCACAGTTCAGGCATTTATTTTATTATCTGTCAAATAGCACAAAAAACTCTGGGATCTTTGATCAGTTCTAAAACTTGCAGTCCAAAAACTGGTAAGGATCTTAAGACAGACATCTCATTTTAAAAGATTGGGGTTTTTTGCAAATTCACTGCATTACTCTGGGGTATTGTAATGAGGAGTAAAACCAAAAAATAATTTGCTTAAAAATCAAAACTTCTGCAGCACTTTGAGGACCTGCATTTTAGACTTGTTCCCTTTCCTATTACAAGTCCAGCCATTAAATATTTCTTCTCTCCCACAAGTTTTCACACTGGTTTCCCAAATGGATTTTCCATCTCTCTGCCTTTTTGTCCCTACTTAAACATTAATTTTCTTCCCATTTCATTGTGTGCAAGTAGAGAAGTGAAATAATTGCAGATGTTCCCCTTTTCTTCATTGTGGTAAATAGGAGGACTCTTTTCATGCTGACAGCATACTCACAGAAAGCTGGACTTTACTTGTTTTAGCAGACATTTGCTTTTTAAAACTCTCAGAGGGCCTGACCATATGTTCAGCTCACATTTATACAGCCTGATTAATTTAACCCATTGCAGCCTCATAAGTGCCTTGAGAAAATACAACTCATGAGTCTAGCAGGCCTGTAAATGTGATTCCATAAAACACAAATATACTTGCAGTGTTAGGACACTCAGTCTAGGTTTTCAGTTTAAAATATATTTATATTAGAGAAATCACATAAAGTGGCAGGGCAGAAACAAGAAGAAATCCATTTAAATCACTTGGCAAGCACTGGAGGTCCTTTGTAGCTGTGATACAGTGATGGTGGAAAATGGACTCTCAAAGTATTTTCCTTGATCCTTTGGAAAATGATGCTTTCCTTACAATGATATATTTGATTCATATTTTCAGGTGTCCAATATAGTGGCATTTCTAGTGTCACCACCATGTCATTTACATGTTGTGGAGCAGCCAGAGACAGAGCCAGACTCCCCAGAGACAGCCAGGGAAGGTGGTGGCTCCTCCCCTGCACTGTTAACAGCATTTCCTCAGAGCAGGGGAGGCCATGGGGCTGGAGTTGTCCTTGTTCTTAGGGTTTGGAGATGAGGGGAGAGCTCTGCCAACAAAGGATTCAGAAATTGTTGGAGCCCTGGGCACTGAGAATNCCCTGTGCTTTAATCCCAGCTCTGAGAGGAGGAAAGGAAGATAAAACCCTCACACTTAGTGATTCCTGAATCTCTCTTTTCTAAATGAAAAACCTTTTGGGCTCAATTTAATCCAAGGAGATGTGGAAGTAGCTGGGCTGGGGAAGGATCTCAGTCAGCTCCAAAGCAGAGTGAATTAAACACTGCAATCACTGCCTGGCTGCCATTGGCCCAAAGCAGGACTTGCCACTTGTGAGTTTATGTTGAGGGAGGCAGTATGGACTGGTTGTCTCATAACAAGGCTGAGATTTCCCAAAATCTGTACTCCTGGCCTTGGTTTCTTTCTATATAGTAAGTGGAAAGAGAACAAGCTAACACCAAACACTTGAAAATTCCCATCTTTCTGTTAATTTACTCACTCATGAGAATACCATTTGGCCACGTGAAACTGAAAATAGTGATTACTTTTTTACTAGTTTCAGTAACACCTGCAACTTGTGCAGGCTTCACAGGATGCAGAGGAAAAACCATCCCTCCCTGCAAGGGTTACAGCAGGGAGGGCCAGCAGGTGGGAGAGAGAAGGCAGCACCTCTGACAACTTCCTCAGATTGACTTAATCCCAGTCCTGAGAAAAAGCATACTGAAGCCAGTTAGAAACCTTGCTTTTAGGACTAAACTCAGATATAGAGGGATAGGATGAAATAATTTGTTTTTACAAGTCTTTTAAATTAAAATACACTTCCAATCACTTTCCTCAGCTGAAAAGGGCAGCTGGAATGTGCTGCTGCACCTCATTTTGGACCATGGCATTGCAGGATGCTTTGCTGGATATTTCTTCTATAAACAAATGAGACAATAGGAACTGAAAAACATTTTTAGCCTCCTCAATGTCCCTCATAAGTGAAAAGCAGGAAATCTATTTCATAGGAATGTCTTCTTGCAGAACTCCATCTAAAACGCTCATTTTCAGGGCTAAGCTTTCATTTTCTCACTTTTGCCAGCAACTAGGTAACCAATCTTAGGTGCATGCTCAGGTTACATTTCTCTGTTTCTTGCACATTTTTTACTCCTTGACTTAATCCTCAGAGCAGTTATGCCAGTAGAAAAGCATGTTATCTTTCCAACTTATTTTCTCAGTGACAGTAGATAGGCCTGACAGGGATCTGGTCCCAGCCCCTCACACATCCAAGTCAAAACATTTTAATTTATAAGACTGTTGGAGTTTTTTTCCAGCCACAGGAGAAATTAGATGAGATATGTCATTTAAATAGCATTCACACCCCCTAGGTTTGGAGAATAGATTCATTCTACTCCTATATGTGAGTATATACACTCAATTTGGAAACAAATCAACCCAGAAGTTCTCATTTCCTCACTGGTAGTAGACAGGGTGATGCAAGACATGGTTCCAGCCTATGACAGCTGCATACAACCTCCAAAAATTTGGTAGCAGGAGTATTAATTACCCCAGATTTTTCTTGGGGCCAGCAGCCACCTGGAGCACTTTGGTCTCAGCCCAGCCTGGCAGCACCACACATCAGGTGTTCAGCAGAAGGCAAAGCATGGCAAGACAAAGGGAAAGGAAATGACCCCACACACAACGTTTCTGTAGGAATTTCTTGACACGTGAAAATTATGGAGTATAGATGCTGCCTCTTATTTGGTCAAGACAGCTAAGAGGAGCAGGGATTTTTTGCAGAATTGCTTCAGAATCCAGAAGCAATTCAGCTGTTCTTGTTATCACTTGTTTCAATATATCATGATATTCCAGAGGAAAATGAACATAACCTGTAACTTCTGCCCTTGCTGGTCACTTGGCTCACTGTGATTATTCTTCAGTCCCATAACAGAGAGCAGCCCAGCACTTCACAGTGAGAGCTCTGGCCTGCAGTTACAAATTCTGCTCCAGTGCAGGGGGCTATCCCATTCCTGAGCTGTGTGCCACAGTATCCCACAGCACTCTAACCTTCCTGTGGGGCCCAAATGCCCTATCAGTGATTCAATGCTGCTCCACATCTGGCTTTCTAAAGGCACATCTGGGCTGAAATCCAGTCCTGCCAGTGCATGCACAAACAACTTCATGCAAATCTTGCTAGCTGCAACTTCAAATATTGCTCAGAAAATTGAAATTTTAAGCCCTGATTCTATCTCCTCTCACTAACTTCAGCACAGCAAGATCAGAAAAAAAAAAAAAATTACCAATTATATTTGATTAGTAAATCTCAGTCTGAATTCTTGCTCTTCCACTGATCTCTAGTTTACTTTGTGGCTTTTAAATCAGGTTATTTTTGCCAAATCCATCAGAAAATGCCTTTGGAATCCCATTTCACTGTCCTCCAAAAGGGTGGAAGTGACTCCCCTGCCTGGAGCAAAACTCTGACAAATAAATTTGCTGATAAAACATGAGATGTTTTTGTGAATAATCCACAAGATTAGACTACAGATGAGCATCAGGGTCTATGAATCTACCACTTAGAGTAAAAAATGAGGTAAAAACTTCTACAAAGAAGTCACTCATTTGGAAGACAAAAATACAGGACTGTTTCATGGCACGGTACCAGAAAATCTTTGTAGACTTTACAGGTGAACTTTGCCCACTGATGAAACAATGAAATGGGTGCAAGTCACAGGATGCTACTTTTAGAGTCAGTATTTTCTGTTAGGGATGAAGTTCATGAAATCTCTATTAATTCATTGGAGCCCTTATAATATTTATAATCTACCTGCTGAGTATACCTGTTGGTATAGGCTTAGTGCATCTATGCTTTAATCTTTTGTCTTTATTTTGGCATTTCTTCTGATAGTCAACAATGAGATATTGTGATTCTTGGTGAAGAAAAATTCATTCTTTTACATTAGTAAAAGTCTGGTCTGAAATACAAGTGTGAAATAGGATGAAAATATTATCAGTATTACAACAAAATTGTATTTATAGTCATGGAGCTGTGGTTGCAATCTCCACATTTCCCATTGCCTACAAGAGACTTCAGACAATATTACAAGCTAAATTTAAATGTCCCATACTTCCATAACTGCATCACGTTTCTTTCTATGTCTTGCCCAACATCTCCTCCTCTTCTGCAAGTGAGTCAACATATAAATCCTGATCATAAGGTCACATTCAAGTTTTATTCTGCAAAAATAAACAGCAACAAAAGCAGCTAACACAGATTGATTTGGGTGCACGTATTCATGCAGATTTTGGATAAGTACAAATTGTCACAAAATGTCCTCAAACGAGCAGTGTTTCTGCATGTTCATGAGGTTGTCAAACTATGGCATCATTAACATGGTGTAGTGTCCAATAATTCTGTTCTCCCCACGGACAACAACTGTGCAGAAATAATTACTTGGCAATCACATGCACTTCATCACTTCCAAATTAGATTTTAGTGATCCACCGCTTTATTTCCAGACTAATCTAATTACCACAATGGAGTTGCCTTCACCTTTTTTTATTTCTGCTTTCATTTGATATTTATTGCCACAGATGCAACGTGAGTTAAACACAGCCAAGAAAAATATGATTTGGGGAGAAGCAGTTGGATAATGTGTTTAAAAACATAAATGAAAATGATCCTTTAAATCTCTATTCCAATGTAAACACATGCAGTAAATCAATGGTATAAAAAAAAAGAACCAGTTCTGTTAAATGTTGGACTTGATGATCTTAAAGTTCTTTTCCAACCTAAATGATTCTCTGATCTGCTTCCTTGATAGCACCAGAAGAATGGTCAAAAGTGTTTTTTCTGTCTAATAAATAATTGGCATGTGAGAATTTAAGCTTTTTCTGAACCCTGGATGGTTCTGGGTGAGGCAGTTGGCGCACGTTTGTTAGACTGTGACTATTCATCACAGTATTTCTTCAAGTGCTTGAATTTAAGCACACGAGTCTCTGGCTACTGAAAGAGACCTGAGAAGATCCTTACACAAAAAGTTGTGGTTAGGGGATCAGCAAAAGCAGATGGATTTCACTATATTTTTTATGCTCAGGTGTTTTGGCATATTTTGTTCTTTATTTTCTGGACTGGGGACTTGGTTGAATCAAACCTGTTGAAATTAACACCAAGTCTTGCAGATCCTCATGACTTGTACCACAAGCAGGTGATTATTATTGTATTTTTTGTTCTTTTCATGGGCTTTAAGAAAGATGTTTGTTTTCCCAATAGCAAGGCTTGGCACTTCTGAAATCCAGTTTGATCATCTGTTGAATGTGTGTGCAACCACCACCAATTATATGGGACCTTTAAGCATTTAGGAAACTTGATTTTACTCGAGTCTCAGTATGTCTTTTACAGATAAATGAGGTCCTGCAATGCTAGAAGGAGCATTTTTAGCACAGGATTGATCAGTGTTTACAGAGCTGGGACTTTTTTTCAGGAAAAAGAATAAGCAGTGTTCTTACTGATATATTTGCAATTAGAAAGTAAGGTAGCTTTATGTTTAAAACACATAATGGTGTGTTGTCCAGAAGCAGAGCTCTCTATTGCTTGGACCTGTGATATTAATGCACTGAAATATTATTTCTTAGTTATTTGTGAATGTAAAGTTAAAAGTACCAAGGTGAAATCAAATTCCAGAAATCAGTATTCTTGGCAGGCTAATAAGCCTGGGTCTTTATTTCCACAATAATCAAACCCTGATGTTTCACATTACACACTCTGGGTTTTGGCCATGATAGCAGAACCCATGCATCCCTTTTTTGCCACTCTAGTGGCCACTCTAGCCCAGAATATTTCTGATGTATATTTCTTCAGAGACTCAGTATCACTAGAGTTTCACAGTTCAGGACTGGGGGAACCACCACATCCCATATTATTGTCACACATTTTTATTGCATTCTCACTCTACTCTCCTGCACATCTTGTGCCAGACAAAGGCATTGTCTGGCATCCTTTGATTTAGGTAACTCACTAAAAAGGACACCCTCAGGGGCTCAGCTTACTCTGGCTCTTGTGTCCTGAGGCCACGGGATGGAGACTGCAAAGCTGTGGCCATCAAGGTGAGCCTTGCAAACCTGGGAACACAGCACAGATCCTCAGGGATGAGGGGCTGGAGAATCTTCCTGAACAGCACAGAAAAGTCACAACTCCTTTGGAACTGTAAGCACACTCCCCACAGCTAAAGAGATTTCTTCTCCCAGCACTGAGAATAAGAGTCCTGGCTTTCTCAGGTAAGCTTTCCTATTCCTAAAAGTGGAAACAAAATTTCATTCTGTTGCATGTTCTCTTGTTTTCAAGCACAGCTGAATCAGCATTTGCATTCAGGTTTGGGTTGCAGTATTACCACTGCAACACAGAGAAGCAAGCAAGGAAACCCCAGATCTGAAATCTGCCCCAACCTTCCTGTCCTGTTAATGAGCACCTCTCACCTCTCATTTTTGGCAGCAAGTCAGGATCAGATTTTCATCTCTCAACTTAAATGCTGATAACAATCACATGAATTGCAATTCTATCTAGAAACAAACAGTCAGAATCCTGTCTCTAATCATAATTTGTGTTTTCCACTTTACACTTGATCAATAAAATCGAATGCCACAAACTCACATGCTCAAAATGTCTGTGGGCAGAATTAGCAAATTCATTGGGCTCTTGTGGGAAGGACTGGGAAAGAAATGGGCATTAACTATTGCAAGCCTAAAATCTAAATTATACTTTCTGATATGATGTACCTAGAAGTAGATCTTTTCTCATTAGACACTTTTATTGAAACTGGACCAAAATCACGCAGACATTTTGGAAGAGACTTGTACAACATAAAAGAACACTGTTTTAAGGCAAGGGAAGTTAATGCGACCATCGCAACCAAACATTTTGGTGCCCTCTAGTGGCAGAACACTGAGATGTACAATAGCTTTGCTATTTATTTGCTAATTAAAATCCTGGGAAAGACAGAATAATTTTACTTTTTTCTGGATGTACAGGTAAGTAAAGAGTCCTGTACTATATTTGTATAGTGTTCTCATATGCAGGGGGAGTGAAGCATTCCTAAGTGCCAGCTGAAGACAAGGAAGCCTTGATCAGTGATCTCCTGTAGTCAACAGACTTCAGATTTAAGGTTTCATCCCAGCACAGGCAAGGAACCACTTCCATCTAAATCCCCCTGATTTATACTCCAGAACTGCTTCCCCCTGGAGTTTTGAGCTTTCACTCTCCAGGTTTGATGACTGATGGCTGCTGGCACACAGCTGATGTAAGAGGCATATGCAGATGTGCACAGCTGTATGCACACTTGCATTCAACCATACACCTATACATGAATATAAAAACAGTATATTTATATTAATTTTTAAAATTAGACTAATTTAAATTAATATTAATTTAAAATTAATAATATAACCAGAAAAAGACTGTAAGGTAGGAAGGGAAAAGAAACCGTGAGTGCATACTGACCAGCAGTTGCCCAAACATCCATAAATTAAACCACAGAAAAAGTCATGAAAGAGACAGAGAAAGCAAAAACGTAGTTATTCTATATCTGCTCAAAAATCAACAAAACCAGAAGCCATTATGATACCCTGAAGCTTTAAAATTCAAAAGTAGTGACAAAATTGCACTAAAATACTGTATGTGCAAGACTGCCATTGTTAACAAAATCAAATGGTTTTTACTAAAAAGTCACTTGCTTATCTTTAATTGCTAAATGTGGAGTTATTAAGAAGAACTTTCAAATATTCGGAGAAGATGGAGAGGGGATGTTCTACCCCTACAGGGAAAATGGAACAGAAGTTCTTAGCCAATGATGCCTCACACGGATTGCACTGAACCTCTGGTTCATACACACAGAAACTGAGGGGCAGGAGGATGAACTTCATCAGTGAAGTTGATTTTGCCAGTCAGATGGAAGTTGCACTCTTGTGTTACTTTATGAAATTCAGTTGTTTGCAATTGTTGGCTTGCCCCAAGCTCTCAGAACGTAGGAAGCGGCAAAAAAGTTTCAAGACCATTTTGAGAGGACTCAAATATTTTCAAAAATTTATCAGTAATTTAAAACCTTCTAAATACAAGGTTCTCCTGCTATTCATGTAATTCCTGAACATGAAACCTATTGTGTCTTTTGCTGTAGAAAGAGAGCAAAAAGGAGCAGTGGTCATTTAGGACTTTCTCTCTGTCCTGCACTATTGTTCCCCATCTTCCTTATGGTTTTGAACTGGGGAGCAGAACAAGCTGTTTGTTGAACTTGCTTCACATAACAGTTCCAAAAAAATACTTGATGCCATCTGGACGTTGCCTACAGGCTGGGAGCTCCCCAGACTGGTGGGGGAAGTCAAGGGCTGGTGCTGGTGTGAGACAAGCAACAAGTGCTTTATTCACAGAGAATGAATATATCAATTATGCCTAACATTTGGTGCCTTTAGAAAATGCATTTCCAAGATGCATTGCAGGCTCTGTGAGAACCTGCCAGCTCCAAGGACACGGGAATATATCCTGCCCTGAAGGAATGTGTGACTTCACCCCAGGGAACTGAAAAGCAATCAGTTCACAGGATGGATCAGGAGAGTTTGAAGAAGGAAGAGGCTTTGCATTTATACACAAGAAAATGAAGAATGTTACTTTTCTTATTCAACAGAGTATTGTGCTCAAGGTAATAGCTGTTTCAAAGCACCTCTAAGTACATTTGTGCCTCTTCTGAGATTCAGTGGAATAAAGAAGTTAAAGCAGTCAGCTCAAGGTGATTACTGTAATTGGTTTTAACGTGATTTCAGGCTGGGGAATGCCCACAGGATGGTTGAGTGTTCTCTTCCTTCTGCTGTGCAAGTGACATTCTTCACTGCTTGATGATTGAGCAGCTCTGGAGAGAAATTGGGACCTGCACAAAGAGCCCTTGGATATCTGCCCTGCCCAAAAAACTCAGTGAATGCCGTGAGCTCCTCCTGTGTGGAAAACATCTCACCATCCAGACATGACAGTAGACACAAGTGAAAACCAACAAAAAGATTCTCTTTGTTTGACTTCTGTAAGGCCTTGAGGTAGGAGAAGGAAAATCTGAGGATCATTGATTCTATTTTTACTCCCTTATGTGTTTATTTAAAAGGAAATAGAAGTCATTATATTTACCACACCGATGAATAAACAAATCTTTTTTCCTCTGCTAAAGCAGAGGAAAGTTTTCATTAAAAGAGGCTTTGAGCATGAGGGTCAGTCCTAGTGACAGACTCAGGTGTATACTTACTGATTAAATGTGAAAATACAACGCAGGAAAAAGGGAGATGCCAACATTTAATGTGCAGCCACATCCCTAAAGAAAAAGTCCCAGATGATTTACACTTGTCTTGCAATACCAAAACAGAACGAAGAAAAAACAATTGTTCCCTTGTTTTTGTAACAAGAACTAAAATAAGCTTTTAAGGACATGATCTCCACCCTGAAGAAAATTTCACATGAAATAAATGTATATTCTATGAATATTCACTCTATTACTTGGGATTTTATCACATGAGTTGGAACATGCCTATTACATGACAATGTTGGAAAAAGCTTTTCTTCCCTTTTTAGACATGATTTCAGTGGAGGTGAGACTGTGCTTAGCTGAGGTACTGGAGCCCAGCATGCTTTCTGGTTTAATAACCATGGCTTCATTTTACACTGGGAAACGTTTCAGGTTGCATTATTTTCCATTTCATGAGGCTGCACTACTGCCTTTTCAGTGGCTGCTCTTTCATTGCCAAAATGTTTTGCTTTGGGGGTTCTGAGGCACAGATTGATGACCCAGCTCATTTGCTTCTGCAGGTGTTTGTAACAGAAAGTTACCAGCTTTGTGTAGCATTGTCTAATTGTGCTGGACAGATGACCCAGGAGCGGCTGCTGACTCTGGAGAGGACAGGGACTGCTCTGGGGTGGCTGCAGGATGAGGAGTCCCTCACACTGGGGAGGCTGACCCATGCAGCACCAGGCAGGAAAACAGGCAGATAAACTGAGCTTTCTTGAGGTCTTCTGCCAGGATTTATTTTTGTCATCTCCCAGAACAGGGAACAAAACACTAGAAAGAGTATAGAGTAATTTTGCATCAGATCTGAAGTAATTTTAGCCAAAGACATTAGAAACATATTAGGTGAAAATTACATAAAGGTAATTTAGGATCCAATCTGATTAATTTAATTACAAAAAGACCCCTACCACTCTGGTTAGAGTTGTAGAATCTAGAAATATCTAGGCAAAAGGAGACAGTTACAAGAAGTGCAAAACTTGAAAGGAATATTCAAGTGCAAAACCAAGCCCTCCCTCACCTTTGATTTCACCTGAGCCTGTGCTCAGCAAAGCAGCAGCTCTGTCCTCACTGTCCTCAGCACCTGCACTTTAACTTCCTGCCAGTCACCTCACACCAGGAGTCAGTGAATTTCTACAGGCCCTAGGGCAGAGGAGATCCCTCTCCAATATCAGCATATATTGTGATAAAAGAACTGTGTCAAGGCAGCAGAAAACATTACCCAGAGCACTAGTACAGAAGTCTGTGAGTACAGAAGAGCTGTGATTTCAAATCACCACCTCAAGAAATCACCGAGATATAAAATCTTAACAAAACATAGTAAGCAAAGTGCAATTAGCAGAAGGCAAGTTTATTTCTTAAGTACTAACAATAAACTAGTGAACCATTTCAGGTAACACTGCAGAATCGTTAGTGAGCTTAACCCAGATGGTATCTCATTTTTAGCTCTAGGCAAAATGCCAAATGACATGACTAAATAGAAAAACAATCCCCGCAGTATTGGATTTTTGCACCGATTGAGCAGGCAGACTGAAAGGCAGGAACATTTTTAATAACCTCTCTTTGACAAGCTTAAAGCCATTTGCTGCTGAAGCCTGTCTTCAACATAGAGCCTAGAGAATGGGCCTCTAGAGAGAGCCCACTGCTGCACTGCTTCCCCTTCCAGCAAAACACATTATGCAACACAGACACATAATACTCCCTCCCATTAATAAAACAGAGCCCGCCTGGCTATCGCAGCAGTGACCTTTCCATCCAGCCTTCTATAGTATTTATTGGCTGAAAACTCCTTTCTATGAATAGCAATTGTCTGGTTTTAAAGCTGAAAGGCTTTTCTCTGTTTCAGGGAGCAGCATTTGCAAAGGCAATGGCATCCACTCAGTGAGAAAGGAAAGGGAACCCAAAGTAATGAAGTGCCACGTGCCAAGTGGCATTTAAAAATATTCATATTGCTGATACAGCAACTTTCTTTAGAGAACATTATTCAAATGCAAAGGTCCTCCACATGAAAGAATTCCAGACATGAAGGTTTCACAACACTTTGACAAATACTTACATGGCAGATGGGTAAGGTAATTAAAAAGCAGTCCAGGCTCTGGACTTCATTCTGGGCTGCATTTGGTTCCTTTGACAGCAGGAAGAGGCCAAAAAGCAGCTCAATGTCCCTCCCTCTCAGAATTGTTGTGTCACTGAGATGTCTCCAGATGACCTAAATGGCACCTAGCTGGCACTCCCCTGAGCAGGACAGCACGGGGACACGGGGGCAGCAATTCCCCAGCTGTGCACAGCCCGTTCCAGGCTGGCAGCAGGAAGGCTGGGTGAGAACACCAGCACTGCTGCTTCTCAGTAAGGCTACAATGTGCACTGCAACTTGGGAGCATTTTTGTGACTTTTTTCTCTTAAAACACCAGTTTAGCAGATACAGGCAACAATTTAGAGATGATTTTTTTATCCAGATATTTCCCTTCCAACCCAAACCATTCTATGATTCTATGACTAGATCATTCTTGCACAGTGCTTCTTCAGTGGAGCTACGAGAGCTCAGCTGAGTCCTACAAAAAAATCTGACTCCCAAAAATGTATGCAGTAAAATATAAAAAAGAATCACAGAATTCACGCAGAATTTACATGGAATTCACACAGAATTCACATGGAATTCACACACAATTCACACAGAATGTGTAGGTTGGAAGAGAACCTTCCAGATCATCGAGGCCAGCCCATGCCCTGACACCTCAACTAAACCATGGCACCGAGTGCCAAAATCAACTGTATTTAGGGAGTAAAAAGCCAAGAACACCGTGATGAAAAGAGGCAGTTTTGTAGACCAGAAGTCAGAATTACAGAAAAGATGCAGAAAGGCTGGGGAGGGTCCAGAGGAGGAGCACAGAGTGTCAAAGGACTGTGACTCTGCCATTTGAGGGAAGGCTGAGAAAACTGGTTCTGTTCACACTTGAGAAAAGCAGGCTTAGAGACCCATCACCATGTCCCAGTATTTCAGGAGTGGCTGCAGAGAAGATGTAAGAGTGGAAATCAGTATTGCCAGATCCTGTGTTTTAATCAAAAGTCCTGAATTATTTAGTGATTTGTTGTTAACTTGTTTATTTTTTTTAAAGAAATACCAAGTTCATATAATTATATCAAATGAGAAAATGTGGGTTTTTAAACTCAACCTCTGCGTATAGGAAAATAAATCTAAAGAACAGAAGCCTTAATGCTCTGGCACCAAAAGGGAAGCTGAAAAAAAGAAAATGTATCAATTTAAAATACTTAGGTGTTTAAGCCAAATTTATGACTAGGAGTTCAGATTATAATCTGTAAATGCTGAAGATGCAGCTACTGAGCATTGTAATAAATGTAATTGGAACAGTACTTTTAAAATATGCTTTTAAAAGCATTTTATGCAGTTTATGTACTATTAATCATTCTACAAACACGGAAGAGGGAATCCTCAAAATCACTGTGTTAAAACTGGGGGGTTTTCCCAGTACAGGGTCTGGCATCACTCAAAACAAAAATTAATATGCAATATCTTTGCTTCTTTGAGCTCCAGCTATTGACAGAATTTGCCAACCAATTGTGCTTGTGTTTTAAAGGTTTTATTGAGGAAGAGCACTTCTATAAACATTGGGCATTTCCCTCTTGCATTAAGGCTTCCAGCATGTCTCAGCTGTTTCATTTGCTTTTCAGCAGCCCCCAGTGTCCCTGCCACAGTATCGATGAGCTCCCAGGTGTCATGTTCCTTCTCAGGAGGCCACAAGGGCACTCCTTTCATTCAGAGGGAGGGAGTGTTTCATTTAACCCTTAGCACGATAACGGGAAACCCAAACTCCCCCCTCACCTTCAGAGGAAGGAAACACCTCTGTAAAATTATCAATCATTTATTCCACAGGGTGGTTTGTTTCAGCTCTGCACAGTCAGCTCTCTTGATTCTGCCACCCTGGATCAGAAGGGGCAACACGTTTTGCTTTTCAGTGTGAACAAAAGGGGTTTAAAATACTATTTAGACAGTGAAGCAGTAGAGCCTGGTGCAGCCCCAGAATGTAAGCATTTGCACAAGGAGGATGGTGGAATCAATTCAAGTTTCTCCACTCCACTATGTTATTGATCACCTGCTGCAGTGGAAACTGCAGCAGAACAATTTCAGATTCAAATGACTGCTTTATTTTATTACTACTAATTTGACTTTTGATTCATTCAATTACATAGGCATACTGAATTTCATAGGATCATTTTCAGAAAAGCTCTTTAAAGACACCACCTTCTGTACTTTAAAGTACCTTAATAATAAAAAGCATTTAATTTTTCCAAAAATACATATCATACCCTGCATGTTTATGATGTATTTAAATTGCTCAATATTATTCACAGTAGCTGCTAACTTATGTGTTCATAACTACATTGCCTTGTGATGGAGATGTTGCTGTATCTTAGCCAAATCTCACATTATTTGGGTGAGAAGGGGCCTTTACTGATCACCTTGTCCAGGCAGTCTGTCATGGACAGGGACATCTTTCACTAAGTCAGGATGCTCACAACAAACACAGTAAAACCAGAAATCAAAGATGAAATATAGCCTCCTTAACCTGATTTTGGGTAAGCTAAGCTTCACAGGACACAGAACATCCTTTAACAGTGGAATGTCAGAACAAGTTTTGGCATTAGGTCCCAAAGTTCATCAGACTTAAAATTACAATTACAATTACAATTACAATTACAATTACAATTACAATTACAATTACAATTGCAATTACAATTACGTTACTTGTGGTATCCTACAGTGCAGACCAGGTGTCAGCACTGCCCTCCCTACCCCAGCAAATGTCCTGCTCCAAAGAGAATTCCTGTGAAGCCACAGTGCTGTTCCAGAAAGCCAGCTGGCTTTCTATCACCTCCTTTTTTGGAGGTTGTTGACTGGTTGGAACTGGTCTCTAAATACAGTGGGAGGTTTTTTCGCAGGTAACTGGCAAAACAGGAGTCCTGAGAAATGCTCTGGTGGGTTCCAAAGTCCCAGGGAGTTCTGAAGGCTCTGCTCTGCTGCACCTTTCCCTTTCAGGCACACTTCCCAACCTCCATGAACATTACAACAGAGTAAAACTTATCCCTGCCTGCTTTGCAATCATAATTAGGTTATTGCTCTCCAACATTACCAGTCTTCAAAATCCTCTAAGATGCAACTGCAGAGTATTCCCCATCACATTAGGGAAATGTAGGAAAAATCATGTAAATAGAAGCCTTAAAAATACCCCCCAAAAACAAACCTCACAACAACAAAAGAACCAACCAAGCAACCAACTAAAAATTCCTGTACCTAGTAGAATGGACAGAACATAAAGGTAACACAGCTGTGGTCAGTGACCTCCTGAACAGCAGCTTTTACAGAAGGAGCAGGAAAAAATAGGATGAAAGATGGGCCAGCCTTGCATCCACCCCAAAAGCTGATTGTGTGACTTGGCAAGAACGAGGAAGCATGACATGAACTTTCCAAACAATTTAATGCCTTCATGTGGGAACTACACAGAAGAATTCTGGCTCCGGGGGACTCCCATTTCCCTGTGATCCCATCATCCTTCCTTCGAGTATGGGAGAACACAGACCTGCTTCTAATGATGTTAAAATTACAACAACAAAGAGATGACCCTAGTATTCTATCTAATTTCCTACATCTCAGGCATTCAGAGAAGAATTTCAAATATTAAAAGTATTGCAATTATCTATTTTTGGGGGGTAATATTATAACAGATTTATTTTTCCTCTTATTTAAATGCCTCCACTCTGATATACTGAACTCAGGTTACAAACAGAGCTTTTGCAGTAAATTTTATTTTTTCTCTTTGCCCTTCAGAATGTAAAGGATTATTGAATTCTTTTACACCTTGTTGGGTTTTTTCCCTCAAATATAAAAATCTGTTGGTGCTGCATTTCATGGATAATGCTACAATGGGAAAGGCAGGAAAATAAAGATATTTAAGAAGGTACTTCACTACCCTGTTACTGTGGAGGCTCCAAAAAATCCCAGTGAAGAATTTAACAATATTAAGAGTGTCTTCTGGAAGAGGAATTCAAGATACAGAACTTTGTATTGCTTAGGGAAAATGAACCTTTTCTATCTCCAGGGTTTCTGCACTAATTCCTTTCTTTCAAAAACAGGTTGCATGAGTACATGCTGTCTAAGGTATTTCTCAGTGGCAACGACCTGAAATGACAGGAGTTCTGTTCTCTGCCTCCCAGAATACAAATCTGCATAAAAAGATGATTTATTCTGTTCACTCCAAGCATAAGGTCTGTGCCAAAGGATTCAGCTGTCTGGTAACTGTATTAGATATCTTATATTCCCTCAAAAGGGCCTATTTACCAGGGAAGCTGCTTCTGAATCTTAGTGGTAAAACACAGATTCAATCCAAGTTTCCATATCACATTTATCCATCAATTTGATTATAAATGGCACTAAAAACCTCAAGAATCTTGAACCAAAATTTCAACTTCAGTTTTTCTTTACTGGAGAAGTATGTGAACTACTTCATATATCCTCAACCTTTTCCCAGATCAAGCTGAAGCGATGATCTACAGTTCCATTCTTAATATAAATTTGCTATTCTTTCCTCCAAAAAGGTGGAATTATTGAATTTTTAGTCACCTGTACATTTTACTATTGTGAAAGAATAAATTACGCCTTTTGTTTGACCAACACACAAGATAAATCAGAATAGCAATTCTGCAAATAAGAATTTTTATGCCTAACAGATCTTAACAGATAAGTTCAAAAAGCTATGAACACAAATGCTAGTAAACAGGGTTTTGTGGGTTTTCACACATTACTATGAATGTATACTGAATCTGACAGGATACACCCCAGCCCATTATTTCCCCCAATATTTTAGCAAAAAGGATTGTTTCATTAATCAATAGTAGTTTGGTAACATTTAAGGGTTCCAAGGCATATTGCAATGAATTAATCTGGATTCACAGCTCTCTAGGGAACACAGGACATATTACCAACTTTTGATAGGTTAAGGAAATAACAAACCAACAGACATTAAACAGTGTTACAACACACAACTAGTCCCTACAACAGCAGAAAATGCAAACTTCATCTATTTATTCATGTATTCATGTCTTCATGTATTCCAAGCTGGGTTTTCAGAACACAATTCAGAGACTTCCAGGAAAGGGTCCGTGGCTACCCCCCATGCTTACATCAGCCTTGGCTCAGCAGCTCTGCTGCTCACCACAAACATTGCCACACAGAATTCTTTTGGCCATGTGTCCACAGCCCTGCCAGACCAAAGTCCCGGCCCAAGAAAGAGCTGCCTGTATGAAACGTCTCTGAACAATCACAGTTCATAAATTGCCTCAGCCCAGCAAGGGCACGGCTGAACAAAAAATGTACAGGTGTGGAACAGACCCCAGCACAGGAGGAGAATCAAGCAAGTGCTGAGTGGAATTTTCTCTACATTTGGCAGAATGTTTATAGAGAAAACACCGGGAAAAGTCAGAATGCTGAATGTATTTTCCAAGTACCTGTGCCAAGAGCAGTAAAAATTTTGATTATTTACTTTATAATGCTTGTCATCGGTGTGAGACCGATGGCAGGCCTAAGGCAATCACAGGAGTTTTAAGCATTATTATGCTGCAAGCATGAACCATTACTCTTTCCTGTTTACTCCAGTCTAATAAAGTCATCTTATCAATATAATAAAGGATATCATTTATCAGTAAGCTATTAATAAAAATCATTATTTCTATTAATGGACCTATAAATTAATGACTGCATCAATAAATCCCTACATTTAATTATAAATTATGGATATATACACAGAGCAACTTGAAATATTTTTTTAATGAATAAACAAAGATTTTTTTTAACCTGAAAACTAAAAACAAAAGCTAAATATGAATGAATGTTTTTTGCTCTACCCTTGATCTTGGTGCTAGCACAGTTTGTCTCACCAGTGAGAGGTTTGGGAAGGGAAGAGAGGATGTTGGAGCAATGTCTACACAAGGCAAAACCTAATAGGCTGAGCTGTGTTTGAAAGTGTCCTATAAAGATCAGATCTGCCTCAGCCCTTTAACCAGCAATAAAGAAAAAAAATGGTTTTCCTTAACTGAAGGAAATGAAATAAAAAATGAAAATAGGCACAAATGATGGGTTATGAGAGCTGCCTATTTGCATTGTCTGTAGTCAATAGGTGCCACGTGAATGAGAGAGACAGGCCTGGTGATAAAGGCAGGAGATAAAAATGACTGTTTGCCAAAAGTCCTGTAGCAAAAGCAATGTGATGAGGTAGTTTGTGTAGGAAAATGAGCCCAGTACAGTAAAAGCTAAATGAAATCCTGCCTACATCAGGTGACTGACTGGCTGCTAGAGGAAGATTTTTCATATCTATATTGCCTACAATTTATTTCTGTAGTTCTGCAGATGATAAATGGTCAATAGCAAGAGTTATGAAGTAGTGTAAAACCCAGAGATGAACATCAGGTGAAGGAACAGCATGTGAGGGAGACAGGAAAGCACGCTTTGTTAGCAGATATCTTGAGTCTCCCAGATGTCTGAAAAGAAAGAATACATCATCAGTCAAAACAAAAGCCAGTTCATGAACTGTTAAACCAGAAACTGAATGCTCTTGACTTGGTGCCAGAGAGGATGCAGTTCATCACAGCTCCACATACTTAATCTCTATCATTGCACTCAATACTGTGAAACCTTAGAACAACCCTTCTGCCCCAAGGAGTTGATCATTAAAATTAACAAAAAGCAAGTCAGGTAGACAATGAAGTTCAAAAACAACACACCATATTTTATGACACAGATGTATTAAAAAAAATTGTAATTTGATATTCAAACTAAGCACTAAATTATCATGGATCTGAAATCTACAAAACTGAAGAAATCCATGAAATATGAAGATTCTAAATATTCTCTGATGTAGAAACATCCAGCAGGCAACTCCAAGGGAGTGATACATGCAACTGCTATTGGTTTCAGCTCTGCAAGGGTAACCCACAGCTGCTTTCAAGATACCCATCCTTTTTTGCTTTTCTAGCTGTGCAAGAAGCCATGATCTCAGTGTACACAGACACTCTAGAAACAAGATTCCATACTCCCCACTGAGGCTGTTACCACTGAAACCTTCACCAGGCCATCCAGGAAGGAGAGAAATGATTTATTATGGCACACTCCCTAAGAGGCAGCCATCCTCAAGTTTCAGTGAACAAAACCTGGGAAGTACTGTGTGCTAGAAATAAGCCCACAGCCATCATTTTCTTGTTCCTCCCTCACCTCTTGCTACAAACCCCCTGCAGATATACAGATACACACATTTAAGATGGCTGCTCTTTACAACTCAGAGTAGATGGTGACACGAGACAGTTCCACAGATGTCAGATCTCCAGCTATGAAAGGAAAAATATGGTGGCAGTGGTGGGGGAAAAAAAATCTGCAGGCCCTACTTTCCTTACACTAGATTACTTCAGCAAGTAAAGAATTCCAGTGCTATTCAGAAATTCTCCCTGAGCATAAACCATTGGTAACTGCACTCACCCAGCTGCATGCCAGTAAGCTCATAATTTTAAGATGTTTGTAAAAACACGGTGCAGCTGGGAACCTTAAAGTATTTATAATGCAGCTGAGAGAGGAGAAGTTATGAACAGTTATTTGTAAAGCTGCAGCCTAAGCAGAGAGATGCCAGGCAAATATCCCTCAGTGACTGCCTACCAGCCCAGGGGCAAAGGGAGCAATTGCAATGTTCAACATCTGGAAGATAAAAGAGATTATTCATCTATTTCCAAAACACTCAAAACTAACAAGTGCTGTACAGTGATACCCAGAAGCTTAAAAACATTTCGGGCAATTGTTTTTTAAATTATTTTTTGTTCATGATTTTATTCAAACAAACCTCAAAAAAAGAATGAAATTTCCCCCCCTTTTTTATAAACTTCATTGACTCATATTAGGCCTGAGTTTGGCCATCAGACTTTGGCAGAGCAGTAAAACAAACATTACAATACACAATCTGCGCCAACAAACATTACAATAATCTACACAAAGAACTTCCAGCCATGCACCACCTCGCTGGTTTCTAATATACAAGTACTGCTTGGAATTGAGTTGGGAATGGGACACACTTATGCCAGACAGATACACACTGAATCTCTGGTACTTCAGCAAATCATTTCATAGGAGAAATTACTGAGAAAGGGCCCTGAGTTACATGGAATAACCACAGTACATCTTAATGCTTATTTCTGATAGCCTACCTGTGTGAGATGTAATTCTGACAGAAATTACTATAAGGCTTTTGTTTCCCTCGTTAAAAATGGCCCAAAAGCTAGAAAGATAAACAGTGATTTCCTGGAAATGGGGAAATCCCCAGCAGGTGAAAATGCAGGATGATGGGGTTTGACAGGCACAACAGCACGTGCTCTGGTAACTGTCCTCCCACACACGTCCCCCTGATTTAGCCCAGCAAGTCCTTTCATGTTTCACTGCCAAATGCCAAACTACTACACAATAAATATGACACAGATTTTCAAATTGGCTTTTTTTAATAGTGAAAGAGGGAAAGGTCTACTATGCAGCTCATAAGTGCCAGAACCTCAAAGTAAAAACTCTGAATAGTGCTGACAGAAAATCATTGCATTTCAAAACCTGAGGCACCCAAAACTCATCAGTTACTCTCAAAAACTTTTCCCACACATGTTCGTCAATTGTAAGATAAATCATAATGTATCAACAGAACTGATAAGTAAAAAAAACCCAAATCACATACAGACATAGCATATTGCAGTGCTAAAAATGCATTTCCGTTGTTGAACAGTTTTGGATTACAAATTTATCAGTAGAGTGGTAACCAAGACACAGAGACAAGTGTACCACGTTTTCTTATTATGGGTGCCTGCAATTATCAGCTAACAAAAATAGAATATAAAATGACTTTCCAGATGGGCTAATAGTGTCTGTCTGGTCTGGTAAATTGTCTTAGACAAATGCAGATTATTTTTCTGATGAAAACTGCTGTGGACTTTCTATTGAGTGAAATCTCTGGTAGGATAAATATACAGATGCTTGTGGCCCACCTTTTTCTTTTTGTCTTCATTCATGTTATTATGGTCCACGTTATTATTAAATTTATTGATTTGTTAAATTGGTTATAAAATTTATTAACATTACTAAATATAGTTATTTATTAAATTATAAATTTATTAAATTTAATTAATTAAGTGAAACTTTTCAGGTTTGGATTTGAAAAATATTTTTCAAGTACCGAACGCCTAATAAATATTTAATAATAAAAATTTTATATACTTCACTATCTTAATGTTTATAAGCGCAAAAATATTCTTGGAAAGGTTATGGAATGAATAAGGAAAATATTCTGAGTTTAATAAAAGGAGCATTTACTATTGCATAACTGTGTCCCTGTAGGCAGGTAGGAATCTGCAGCAGTGACTGCACGGTCCCTGCACTCTGCCCGAGGGATTCTCATGTTACACACGGCCTTCCAAGGGCCTTGGCCCTTCTGCCTCCTACCCACTGCTGAATACCTCTTTGTTTTCCACAGCCATGGAAAGGAGGCTCTTTTTAAAGCAGCTAACCTCTCTGAACTAGGGGATGGCTCTTCACGAGTACAAAGAATTGAAAGATGTTTGCACTACTATTTTAAAAAGAAACATGCAAATTTTTCGGATCTACATTTTCAAGATAAATAACATTTTCACAAATCCACACGGGGAGAGATTTGTAAAGAGCTCCTGTACTCATGTGGGCCCTCCAGCAAAGCAGGAGCTTTTAAACACCACCAGCAGTGCTCCCCACTGCTACTGCATCTCCTCTGCAGAGCACCTCGCTGTTATCCAGCTTCTCCCTTCTTCATCTCTTACACATTCTCTTTGGAAACAGAAATTTTTTCTGCTTCACCCTCTTGTTACATGACAAAGAGTGGCAACCCAGCACAAAGTCTTTAGCTTTTGATTCATTATTATGATTCAAGTCCCATGATACCTTAGGAACAAGATCTTGTCAAAGAAATAATTTCAGGTAAGATCCTTATAAAAGCTAAACTTAGCAAAACTTAACTATCAGTCTCCCAAAGTATACTCAGGAAAAGTTAATCACCTCTGTGTGTCATGTTAAAACAAGCAGAAAAGGAAACATTTTAATTAAAGAACTTGAATATCCGAATTCATGGTAGGTCTTGCAGAAAAGAGGGAAAAAATCCAGCAAAATTACTGTTCTTAGTTGAGACCCCAAGGACATAAAACAAACAATATTTAACAGAGCTCAACTTTCATTTATCTTTGAAATAATGAATACTAGAATAATAATGAAATGTCATAAAGATTTCTGTGGTAGCTGGTAAAAGCAATATCATGAATTGCCTAGTAAATTTTGATTCCTTAACTGTAGGTATGTTGAGTGAGTGGCCTGAAATAACTGTGGCACAAGTCTCATTGTCCTGCTGGTACATCCACCACCCTTGTGTGCCACAGGGTTCTGACTGATGGACCACAAGTTGTGGCTCAGTGATCTGCTGCAGCTCTGCCACCTGAAAATCCTTGGGCATGACCTCAAACTGGGCAGTGTTACTCCATCCTGCAGGTCAGGGCAGTCAATAGATGGATTACTGTGACTCAACAGTGTCAGCATTCCACTTCTTATTTAGGTCTACATATTATTGTTTCCTGACACACAATAACAGAACACAGGACATGGAATGAAAGCAGTTGCTTGCTGTCAGTGGGCAGAGAGTTGGGAGGCAGACTCTGAACTATTAATTCCTTTCCATACTGGTCCATACCAGTAACAGCAGAAGAAACAGGGTTCATACTAGATACATCTTGTCTCTGAAGCATCAGTGATGGTACAAATGGCAATTTCAGGACAGATAATATTATGTATTTCCTATTAATAAAGATCTGCAGCACAAGGGGAACTGCTGAGCCTGCTTGCTGACTTCCAAAGCATTCAGGGCAGCACACAAGCAGGCAGCAGTCAAACAGAATGAAAGACCTGAGGCCATTTTCATGAAGGAACACTCAAGAAATCAGTGCAAAGACCACTAAGTTTCTGTGAGGATTTTCAAGTCCATTAGTCAATATATTTAGTGTGTATTTGTTAACAATATACATCACTCAGCAATAACAGAAACATCTCTAATCCAAAACATATCCTCACACCAGCCACTGGGAAGAAAATTAACTCTACCTAAGCCCAAACCAGCACAAAAGGATGGCAAAGCCTGTGTTGGGAGGGTTACATACAATGTGAGCCTTGTTCCCATTTTATTTGTGTAGAATTGAAGGTCTTTTTTTTTTCCCTAAACCAATAGTTATTGCAGGAAAATATAAACAAAATCTGCTGCTGCTGACACTAACCACCCACTGATTTTACAGCAGGGAAATGTTTCAGATTCTGTTTACCTAAGACATCTACGTGGGGTGTGTTTGTTTAGGTGTGAGAAGAAGCTTAACTAAAACAGTTTGTCTAGTGGCATTAAACTCTGCCACAGGTTTAAAACAAAGGAAAGGTAGGAAGAGCTCACTTTTATGAGGTTACACCTCTCTGAGTTGTAATAACACACTCATGGTTAGAAAGCAAATTTTAAAATATAAAACAAATTCTAATATGTGTCAATCCTGAAACTTGTGAACAGATCCTAGATCAATGCTTTGTGTCCCAGGCAGTTCTACTCCTCCAAAGGTGTGAAATAGAATTAAAGCTAGTCCTCTCTTTTATCCATTAGATCTGTAGCCTTCTCCAGTCATCTTGTACGCTATGAAGTACTTTTTCTTCATGGAAAATAACCAACTTTGTTCTCAAATTATGAAATAGAATTTTAAATATAAGTTCAGGAAGTAACTGACACAAACCCAATAATGTACTTTTTAGAATAAATCTAAACTGATTGAGGAAGACAGAACAAAAGTTACTGTTCAGATGTTACCCATCTGAAATGACTACATCAGTAATTCTCTAAGACAGCCTGTTGTCTGCATCTTTGCAAAGGACTACTGCAAAAGAAACTCCATCACTTCCCAATGCTTATCATTTAACCACAATGTATATCCCTTTTCTAAACTGCTGGTGAGGAATAAAGAAACACACACTGAATACTTGAGCAGAGCATAAACCACTGATGTTGCCAGGAGAAAATGCTGCAGGTATCTCCTACGCCAGCCATTGTGTATTAGCTGAAAATTCATTTATTGAACCATAGAAATTCATAGTTGAGCACTAGAGATAGACTCAAATTCCATATATGCCTGAAAACAGCAGCATGTTGGGTGGTAACAGAACAGGATTGCAATGCTGCCTTTCATCAGTGAAGCTAAGGAGAAAAAACCTGAAAACCAATGACTGCCCCATGAAAAATTAGGAGAGAAGTGTTTTATAAACCTGTGTTAGTTTAGCTGTTATGGGGCTGTTGCCTAACTACCCCATAGTAATTTTATTGGCTCATAGCAGATATAATTTGAAAGTATTATGTTACCCACATAAACCATGCTTTTGGTTCAGCATGTCAGCTCAGTCTGTCTGTGGCAAGCGTAATGGATGGTTCCAGAACAGAGAGGGTGGATATAAATTATGCAAGGTCTTTTCTAATCCCCACAATATTTCAGTGAATGGGACAGTCGTTATGTAACAAATGTCTCCTGTACCTTCCTGACAGATGGGACAGGAACATGATTGTTTTTCCCTGTTCCTTCAGGGCAGGTCACTCTCTCAGTGCACTATAGTAATGTTGCCACTAGTTCTCAAGGCTTCATCACTCACTCAGATTTCAGCATCTCATTGTGGTGGAAAAGCCAGCATTTCCCATTGCTTTCATATGAAGTTAATTACCTTTTACCACAGGAGGGCCAAAGGAACAAGCAAGTCACCAAGATGAAATCTACAGTAGTGCATGTGAGGAACAATTTTGTTGGTAATGTCAAATATCTATTTGCTTTTTCTGAAGAATTGCTTTTGAACCACTGTGAAACTTTCCAAACATCTTAGTCTCTTATTTAAACAAGGACAGATTTGCAATCAGACCCAGGAGTACAAAACCTGCATCAAGTGGACAACTGCCACAAACTCCCTGTATCACTCTGCACAATTTGATTTCTCTGTGCTTCACTCAGCAGACTGACACCAACATTATTTACTTGTTTTAGAACTTAGTTAAAATATATAATTCTTGGATAATAACTCTTAATTGAGTGTGTGTTATATTTAAATCAAGAATTTCACAATTCAAACTGATGTTGTGGTAGTAATAATGCTACTTAAAAAAAAAAAAAAAAATTGGTATGCCCAGAAGTATAGGCAGGGCTATAGATTGAGATTTTGCAAAAAATGTATTAAAAATAATAGAAATTACATGGAATTCCCATTTTTACCATTACATATCATAATCTCTCTTCTCACAGCCAGTTGCTTTAGTTGGACCAAACCACTTCAGTCATGCTCTATGCATGACACAGGCTCAGAAGGGGAGACTGAAACAATCAACATTTCCAGCCTTTGTGGTGACAATCCACACTAGAAAATACAAAGCTAAATACAAAAAGAAATGAAACCTAAGGTCTCTTCTAATATTGTTGGAAAAAAAACCTTCCAGACCTTGATCAGTAGCTGAACATTTTACCTCACACACATGTGCAATGTTCTCTTACCACTGAACTCACAAACTTCCACATGAAGAGCAAAATGCCTGAAAGTTCAGCAAAGTGTCTGAAGTTCTGTAGAGACAAGGAGACAACAGGAGTGTTGGATGGTGTGTCACAGCTGCCAAGAGATGAAGAACCCTTGCATTTTAAGCAGCTCTGTATTTTAGCTTTATTTGCATATGCCTCCATGAAGGCTGAAGGGAAAGAAACTCCATCCCACACGTGGGTTATTTTTCTGTAATTAGAAGACAGGGAAAAAAATTCTTTTACCTTTTAGGTTTCTCTTTATCTATTATTTTTAATTGCTGTTGGAAGAAAATGAAAAAATAACATAAGAGCATCATCTCTGCCAAAAAAGAAATTCTCATTAGCTTCTGAGAACCCAAATACTTTTCAAGATTCCTTTTTTGCTAATACATACGCTGTCACAAAATAATATTACTGATTCAGCTAATCCATTTCTTAGGCCAACTACATGGGATGTAGTTTGGCATTTTTCCTCACCTCTGATACCTTCTAAAAGGAGTAAGAATTTGGTGATTTGTGGTCAGCATACTCAGTGATGGAGAAATAATACGCTGTCATTTCTTCCAGTTTATAGTGCAGAAGTCAAGCTGTATTTCTATAAATCATTGTCTTGATTTGATAATGCTCATCATTTGTTGAGTCTTCTCAAATAGTAATAACCATGATAATGCAGCCATGGCATGTGATACAGCTTTGCAAAAAGGACTGGACAAAGTTGATGGCAAAAGGCATTTGGAATCCATGAGCTCAAAGAACTCAGATCAGTGTATCAGTGAAATCGTGGTGAAACAACACCACCTGCAAGTGTTTAAAGCTCGTGCTCTCGTGCAATGCACACACTCTATGAGAAGAGGGCCAGCTCACTGAAGCATTACAAATCAAAATGCAATCACTTTCTTGTGCTTAAAGTGCTCTACGAGGAACTGAAAGGTTAATGAGCAAGGTGGCTTTAATTGCTTTTTTTCTAAATACCTGGCCCATAAAAGAAACTTACCTGCCTTTAAAAGCCCCATATTCCAAAATTTCTACAGTAAACATTCTCTGTTGGAATTTTCTGTTCATGGTATTGGACTATAAAGAGGGATAGAATATCTCTAATACATTGCAGACACCATTCTCTTTTCAAATATCCTGACTTTGCTAGAGGCTTTAATGACAGCACTGAAATACCTTAGATACCTCTGGGAGCAATTTGTCAGTGCCGTGCACAGGGTGCAGTGTTTTCCTCCTGTAATTAGTGGCAAGTGCATGCTCACCATTACCTGAAAGTTACTCCAGTAATTCCAGATTCAAGCACATGTCCAGGGACCAGTGGAGTGTGCATGTGCATATGTTTGGATAATGCACCTCCTTAAATTGCTCCTTTTAGTCCTTTGCCATTTATTTCATGTTTCCAACAGTCTTGAACTGGCAGTGTCAGCAACACATTTTTGACATGACAGAACACAGAGAAGGATTATTTAAGACATTTTTCCCCTTCTCAGATTGAAAAGGAATAAAAAATTGTCATACATAGAAAGCCATAGGACAAAGATAAAATCTTAGAGGGCTTGACATAGATGTAAGGTGTGAGGATGAGAGTTTTATGTTACTAGAATTAATACCACAGGAATCATTCCTCAGTCACTTAAACAATTATCTCTCTTTTTTTTTTTCACATAATAAATTTCCTTCACAGGAATGCATGGTACTACACATTTGCATGGTCTTCAGAAAATAAGCCCAGTGTTTCTTCATGCGTTGGAGGGGATATTGTCCATTACACTTTGCACCAAAACTCATGCTCTACCCAGCTCAATTACAGCCAGTGCCACAAACCCAATCACTTCCAAAAGGAAGCAGCATTAAGTCTGATCCAGATGAAACCTTTCTCACATTTACTGGATTGGCTCCAATAGCCTTGAACAGTGATGACATCAAAACTGCAATTTTGTCATTGTGAGCCACGTGCTCCTCACTGCTCCCTCGTGTTCTGCACTGTGCTCACTGCTCACAGATCAGGTTCATGAGGTGTGAAACAGCCAAATTTCATGGTGGGGAAGTGCACACACCAGCCCTTTCTCTTGCCTTCCTCATTTTTTCCCTACCAGGCCATATGCTTGGTCCTACTAGCCAAAAAACTTTTGCTTGAAATAAAAAAGCACATTTTAGGAACTCACAAAGTCTCTGCAACGGGTTGCAAGTAAGCAATGAAAACCACAAAAGGTGTTGAGAAATTATTCCATTAACTTGACAATCCTATCATTACAGAAAACAGAATCCTTCTTTTAACTGTTTCAAGCTTTCATTTCATGCTACTGGATCTTACTGGTGCTTTTTGGGTTAACTGATAGTTTGATGGACTGTTTGCAGGTGGAGGGGGGTGTCTCCTTACTGAATTTTGACTCATTTAAAAATAGGGGAAAGTCCTTGACTACTTCAGCAGTACTAAGAAGTTCTAGTTTTACATTCTGGAAATTATTTCCTGCATGACAGTCATCCTTGTGTTCCCTTGATGCATATTGTCTTTGAGGTTGAACAGGATTTTGTAGGTATTTATGAAGAATAAAAGGAAAGGTGCTTTTGCTGCATTAGGGAGAAAGCAAACCTCTTAACAAAAAAGCAAAACACTGGCAAATTGGAGGTGAATTTGGTGCTCAAACTTATTTGAAGCAAGTAAGTGATGGGTCAGACTATTTCATTGGTAAAATATAAAAATTACCTCATCTCACTCAAAAGTGTGTAGAAGATCTAGACATTAATTAAATTGTGACATTTGCTTGCACATCACTTCCAATGCCTGAAGATCCCTGCATAGCTGACAAGACCCTTAATTTCCTAGATATACTTTATATTTTTGCCCTAAAACCAAAGCTTGAACAAGGCAAATTACAAAACACCAGAGTCAGCGACTTTCACCTCAACATTAAGAATGATGAGTCTGTGAGAGACAACAGTACACAATTTTTTGTCCATAGCATAATGATTTAAAAGCCTTTTCTCCAGGGCATGGCATCTCTTCCTAGCTGAAAGGGCAAGCTTAGGCTATTGCAACGTTAAGCAGCTGATGAATGACCTTGTTGTCACACTTGTTTTAGGAATTGATCGTGTCCAATTAATTCCTAGAAGAAATCAATTGTTCTTACCTAGCTCATTTACATTAATAAGAAAATATTAATGACTCCACTGGCTGTAAGTATTAGAAAGAGAGGCTGCATTCACATTTCAGCCTACTGGTCTTTAAAGAGGATTCATTATCTCCTCCTACGAGAGCAAAACAAATACAATTTTTTTCCCAGTTATTCAGCATTAAAACCAAGTATTTATCCAGGTATTTAACTGACAATTGAATCTTACAGCAAACAGTCCTGCATTGTTGGCTCATTTTTATGGGTGTAATATTTATTATGCACAATAGAAAGAACATGATAATTTTCTTCCATTGCTGACCATTTTGAGAGAAGAGCTATGCACAGGAACTCGAGACCATAATTACCATTTCCTGTTCTGAGTCCAACACACCATAAGAGGCACAGTGACACAAATGTGCAGGTAGAAGCAGCACATATTTCATTACTGGAAATTATCCTTAGGAAAACATTCAAACAATCTTTGTGGTGGGATTTAAAACTGATGACAACTGCCAAAAATCCAAACAGCTCTTTATCAAAGGCTGGGATTCGTGTGTTTGTGAGCCACATGCTATGAACAGCCCACGTCTGAGCAATCATCCTGAACATCCCTCCCAGAGGAGGAAATACAATAGGAAGGTGCAGTTCAAGGCAAGATTCAGAATTTGATTGCTACGTTTTCTGTTCGTGCATACTGCTGTGATTTCTGGGAACATGTACTAGCTCAGTCTTACAGTAAATTGATCACATAGTACTGTGGAATTTATCATGTCATAGAAAAGGAATTTAAGAGCTGCATACCTAATATTATTAATAAAATGGGCCTGTGCATAGAGACACTTAGAGGATATGGTTTATATTATTACCTGATCCTAGATTACATTAAAGAGCTGGTAAAATTAGAATTGCAAGGACAAAATAAACTTTCACCAGGATTTTTCAATTGGAAACTTCTGACTGGCTAACACAACTGTGGGTGTTTACTCCCTGCATCTCTTCTGCTTCTAGAAATGGCCCTTGAGCCTGGATTCTCCCCTTGGATCATCAGTCCAGGCACATCTGTGCAGTGAGGCTCTGCTGCCACCCTCTGTGGTATCTGAGATGAATCAAAATACTACCTGTAAATAAAATGCCAACCACTCTAAGGATTTAGGGACACAGACACCTAGCTGTGAAAGAACTGACAAATGGAAAACTATTGGCTCATACTGAAATATTTAAAATAATATCAGTAGCCCTAAGGTAGTGGCACACAAGGAATTAAAGTAGTGTTGGCACGTGAATGGCTTCAATATTGAAGCAGTGGCTACTTTTAGCAGCTTAACATCTTTGTAGGCTACCTTTGAAAAATGATCAAAGAGAATGCACCTTAACTATGTGTTTATCTCTGGTCCAGTTCATTGCTACAGTCATTTTCTTATCCTGAGACTTTTTAAAAAGTTCATAGGGGAGAACAAACATGCAATTTTTTTTTCAGGTTGTCTAGCATCCCTTAATGTGAAATTCAGTAAGGTGCAGAACTGATTAATAAAGAAGGATGTGTTTGGTAAAAATAACATTTAATTCCACATGAGACAGATACAATACTGAGAGAAAACTGCCTCTGAGAAGGATTTATATTAATTATTACCTGATAAAACCTAGTTTTCCAGACCATACTTGTGATTATTCAAATCTCTTCTATACCAGGGCAGATATGATGCTGTTCCTTTGGTCTCACCTCTGTGAGACCAGCCCCTATTTAAAGAAACAGTTTCCTACCCTGCACAACTACATTTCTCATTCACTACCTTAATATCCTTGCCTGTTAAACAGCTGAGCAATGTGGTCATTTGGGCACACAGAGCATGAGTGCTTTAGAAGAGCAGCCATCATCAAATCAAAACTCTTCTGATCTTTTTTTTAATCACAAAACTACCAACCTAATGCTGTCTCCAGCAGCAGCAAAGCCATCCAGTTCTGGTGCAGGGGAAATCTACCCTTCCTCAATGGCCCTTCAAAAGTGAGCAGCCCTCCACCTTTTCTCCTTACCCTTTCCACTTGCATTTTAGATATTTTTCTGGGATTCTTCCCAACAAATAAATCAGCTTCTCAAGTACAGGGTGCCCATGCTGCTGCTGTTTGCTGTATTCTGAATGGCCATGGTGTAGGGCCTTTGCCAGCACTCTGCAATGGGTCACTCATCCAAACTGTTCACAAGGAATAGAATTTAGCTTTAAATCTTCCATTTTTCAGAAACAGCACTAAAATTAGCCACACAACTTTAACTTTCTAGTTAAACAGTCTCTGAAAATGTTACTTCCATGTGATTAAAATATTACTCTGCCTTCATGACTTAATAAATGTTCTCTTACACATGAGAAGAAAAAAGAATCTCATCCTTCATGCTCACTGAGAAGAACATTAGACCCTTATTCACCTGTTGGGGAAAGGGCTGAGGGAAAGAAATCTTGTGTGCAAAAAAAAAAAAAAAATTCATGCCAGTGCATTGTCACAATCAGGCTTGCATATTCACCTGAATAGTAGCAATTTGCTAACATTGTTTGCATAAATGAACAATTTATTCTACACCATTTATCTTTATTCTAGGATCTGCATACATACTGCAAAACACTAGAATGTATACTTTGCTTTCTTCTAGATTTTGCTTACTACAAGGGAACAGACACTTCACAAGAAAAATAAGAAAAAAGGCAACTTTATATCCAGACATCTCATACTATATCACTTGTGGAGTTGGAGTTCTGGTTGACAAGGGGTAAACTGTTTTTTCTTTCTTGGGAAAAAAAACCCAAAGATGTCTTAGCTGTTAATTGGGCAAGTAAGAGCCTCCTGATGCACTCCACAATCCTTACCAACCTTCTAAAACCCAAGCATAGCAGTTTCCTCAATCACCATTTAATAAATAGCAGAGATCTGCTTCTCCTTATTAAGGAAGGAAAAAAAAAGGAGGAAGGTGATTGTGGAAGAGCCTTAGCCTTTACAGTATCTTGCTTCTTATGATAGTTGAGATTGTCAAGAGCTTGCATATATGAGCTGTAAATATATAGAGGGAGGAGGCTGCAGACATCACACTTTTTCCTTTCCTGTTTACACTTTTATTAAAAATGGAGTTCCAGAAAGAATTCATCATTCACACAGCTACCTGGAGAACTCGACAAGCACACTGAAACAACAGGGAATGTGGAGCAGTGTACTTGTTCAATGAATACCATATGGATTTTGGAATTTGGTAATCAGGGATCTGGCATCCCTTTATAATGTATTTGGGACAGACTGGAACGTTGCTGTGTAATTGCTGTAACCAGGTGCTTTCGTCTCACTGAGGTTAAACTACCTTTTACTATTCCTGTTTCTATAAGGAAGCCAGAACTGGAAATCAGTATATAAGCTTTATACTGGCCTGTCTCTTGCCTGTCCATGCCCAGGATTATTTCTTTACTTTCTTAATAATGCCAGTGATGAGGCTATTACCAGTTATGCCAGTAAAAGATTCAGTAGTTGCACTTAGTTAATAAAAGGTGTAACACACATTACTTGAAAGGAAGACATGTCTTCATGAACTGAATTTTATAACACAAAGGTTATCAAAAAGCAAGACTTGAAATACTGCAAGAAACTCCCTACAAGGATCTGATTTATTCTAGAAGTAGTCAAGAGACTTAATTTATAGTGAACATTCTGAGTACAATCAGGAAAAATATCTAACTTGACAAGCAAAACTAAGCCTTAACTCTCATTGAAATTTGTCCCAGAGAGTCAGGTACCTGGGAACAGTAGGTTTTAATAGTTGAGGTTTGGTTTGATACTATAACATTTGTAAGGTTCTTGCAATATTTGATAATCACCCTTAATGTATATCTGGGGAGAAGCAAATAACTTTGGCTAGCATCTTTGGATACATTATTCACCAGGAGCCTCTGATAGCAGAAAGTATTCTAACAGACAAAAAATCTTAGGCCTGTTAAAAGCGTTAAGAGCAAACTCAAGTGCAGAGTTTCCACACCCAATGCCAAAACTACATAACACAGGGAACTGTGGCTAGACAACATAAATTCAAACTTCATGCTTTACACTTCTGAGCAGCTTTAAACACTGACAGATTGCAGACAGATTTTTAGACAGATTTCTTCATTTTTTTTGATTCCACAGAAACACTGACTCAGTCAGGAGGTCCACTGACATTGGTGTCTTTTCAGACTGACCCCAACTTCCAGCAGGGGCAACAACTCCATTTAGGACAGAGCAAGACAACTGCCACAGTTGTACTTTTAGAGTTTGTTCATCCACAGATCTGCATCACTCCACTGTCCCACTGATGTGGCACAGTAAGGAATACAAAGAAAACAGTTGTGGTTTTGATAGGTTAGTAGCATGTCCTTCTAACCATATGAAGTATTATCATTTCCCAGATAAACAGTATTCAGTCCTTGTACTAATTGCTTCCATTTCAAAACCACAAGATTATTCCCACTCTAGTTCTGCCATACAGAATTATCTGCCACAGTTATTATATACACTGTTTCTTGTCATAAGACAGACTACTACTCTAATTAATACAGTTTATACATTTAACAGCTTCTTTGCTTTCTTTATGCTTGTAAGTGAAGAATCTTCCTACCCCTCCTAAAAGGCTTTTGCAACTTAAGAAAGAGATGTCAATTGCTTTTGAAACTGTAAGAATATGGTCTACAGGAACTCTGACAGGTCCTGCACAGAAAAGATTAATGAGTAACTCTTCTGGCAGGAGTTCCATACGTTTGTCTCATCTTCCTTGCCTATTCTCTTCTTGCAGTGCTCACTTTTGGTAATACCAGCTTACTTCTGCATTACAGTACTCATTTTAAGGAAGGTGGAAAGGTAGAAATGGGCTTGTTCTAAGTTATCTCACAGAAACAGATAAAAGATAAAATAACAAAGGGAGGAAATAGTATATATATCACATATTTTATACATACAATTATATAATACTTTGTAGAAATATAGAAAGTTTTATAAATATGTATTATGCATACATAAAGTAGTTTGCTCTTCACTCACTGTGCTGCTTCACAAAGCAATGAATCGTGTCACAAATTATGGAAATGGGAAGAAAACTACAGAACAGCCTACATTTTACCACCATATTCTGAGGAAATACCTGCACATGATCAAATAATACAGCAACTAATAAAGACTTTTATTTTAGAACTCTTCAAGAAGCTTTCCAGTTGGCTTCCCCTCACTTTCTTCACTGGCCCTGGGGCCAAGTCACGTGCAAGAGCTATAGAAGCATCGATGTGGCCACCAGAGCAGACAGCCACTGCTAAAGGAACCCTGAATTTGTGTTTTTCACATTTGAAACTCCACCCTCCCTTTGGACTTCTGCTCAGCCTCCAACATTTAGGAAAGCGACTACAGTGACCATAGCTGAACTGCCATATTTTCTGAACAGAAAACTACTCCATATTTGAAGCAAAAAGGATTTTCTTCATTTTATTAGATATAAATCAGCAAGTACTGAAAACAAAGACACATTGTGTTGACCAGAAATGACAGCACAATTACAAGGAAACACCAGGCCTCCCTGAAAGGCTTCAGAACCAGACTCAGTCACAAAAACATTTGGTTTTCAACAAAGTGAGGTGTAGTTGTCTTGCCTTTCACTTCAAATTAGGTTAACCAGATTTATTTGATTTTCTACGTTTTCACATTGCTTTTGTGTTCGTGCACGAGCAGCCTACTTCCATCAGTATGTCAGTCCACACACTGAGGCCACGGACTCTGAAGTCTCCATCTCGCGTCCTCAGGAGTTCCAGAGCAGCTTGGGTCTGTTCTTTAAGCAGTGCAGGTCCCTGACAGAGGCAGCTGAAGCGCTCCTTTAATTCTTCCCAGGACACTTCAGCTTTGTCCAGGCAGCTTTTAACCCACCGTCCCTGCAAGGGGTCATAGTGCAAGTGGCTTCCCCAGCAGGTTAAGAGGTCCAAGTAAGATCTGCTTAACTGGGAATAGTGACCAGCGAGGAAGGCAAGACGGGAACATGGGAGGCAACGGCAGAAGGCAGAAAATCGCTCCTGGTTGTCCAGCAGCCAGGAAAGCAGGAGCCCGGCCGTGCATCCTTCTCCTGCAGCACTGGCCGGGTGCCCGTCTGGGCCGCTCCCATCCCGATCCGAGTCTCCGGCCCGCTCGGTGCCAAGCGCCCGTGTGAGCAGAGCCAGCGCGGCCGCCACCAGCCCGAGGGCGCGGGGCCGGGACAGCATCTCCANATGGAGGTGCTGGAAGTACCGCGCCCACTGCAGAGCCCTGTCCAGGGTGAGGGGGTCCCAGTCCCGCACCAGCGCGGAGCGGGACACGGCCAGGAGCGCCGGCAGCTGCTCCACCTGCCCCAGCACGGCCTCCATGGCGCTGCAGCTTGGCACTGCGGCTCCAGCGGGGCCGAGCCGAGCCGGGCCGCGCAGGGACGGCGTTTGTAGCTCTATTGGCTGAGCGGAACGTCAATCCGTGGACCGAGCTGCTGTTAACATAATCGTCACTCGCCTTCCGGCCCGTCACCCAGCCCGGAGCGGGAAACTGAGCCCAGCTGAAATTACACAAACCGAGCGCCATAAGTTGTTGTTTGGTTTTTTTTAAGTAAATATTTTCATTCTCCTCTAGGCCCTTCATCATTTTTGTTGTCCTCCTTTGGGCGCTCTACAGTAGCTTTATTTCTTTATTATATTGTGCCACCCAAAACCACGCAGAGGATGCGAGGTGATGCCACACCGGAGCGCAGCCGGCCGGTCTGTCTGCGCTATACAGAACAATGTGTAGTGTTCCTAGCNCCCGCCCCAGCCCCCGCCGCTGCCCCGCCGCCTCCCCGCCCTCCTGCCGCTCCTCCCGCAGCCGGCTCAGCAGCAGCTCTGCCTCTGTCTGCAGCTCTGCCTCTGCCTGCAGCTCTGTCTGCAGCCTCACATCTG
>VXBB01022669.1:37582-53476 GCA_013399915.1 Illadopsis cleaveri
TTTGTAGCTCTATTGGCTGAGCGGAACGTCAATCCGTGGACCGAGCTGCTGTTAACATAATCGTCACTCGCCTTCCGGCCCGTCACCCAGCCCGGAGCGGGAAACTGAGCCCAGCTGAAATTACACAAACCGAGCGCCATAAGTTGTTGTTTGGTTTTTTTTAAGTAAATATTTTCATTCTCCTCTAGGCCCTTCATCATTTTTGTTGTCCTCCTTTGGGCGCTCTACAGTAGCTTTATTTCTTTATTATATTGTGCCACCCAAAANTTGCAGCCGCGCCTCGGGGCGGCGGGGCAGCGCCAGCAGACGGGCCGCGGCCTTGCGGCGGGCCAGCAGCTCCAGGCCGCAGGGCTCGGGGCCGATGCCCGTGCCGGGGGGCTGCAGGAGGCTGCGGAGCAGGCNGTCCTCCTTTGGGCGCTCTGCAGTAGCTTTATTTCTTTATTATATTGTGTCACCCAAAACCACGCAGAGGATGCGAGGTGATGCCACACCGGAGCGCAGCCGGCCGGTCTGTCTGCGCTATACAGAACAATGTGTAGTGTTCCTAGCCACCCCTAAAAATGAACCTCTTCAGGAGCAAAGGCCCCTGCCCCACCTTTGGGGGTATTCGCAATTTCTGTGATGGCTCAGAGCCTGGAAGAAGCCCTGGCAGGACACGGAGCTGTGGGTAGCCGTAGGCAGCCTTGCCCGATCTCTGCAGGGAGCGAGGACCTATCGCTACCCACAGCCCCGTGTTCTGCCAGGGGCTGGGCTTACCCTTCTGCCCCACCAATTAATTAAGAATAGCTCATTAGCGATTCCCCAGGGCGCTTGGCTTTCTCCGGGTACCTGCGCCAAGCCCCTGGCTGCCTGCAGGGATAAAGGCGGACATCTGCCCTGCCTGCCTGGGCACCAACGCTGCTGGGATTTCCGACACCCGTGCCACAGACAACCTGGTGGGAACATTGTCACAGCTCCTCGCGCAGGGACAAGAGGTGACTCCTCCACTTCCACCCCTGCCAGCTGGACAAATTTACACGGCAGGAAAGTTAGGCGTGACTTGACACAGCCTGTGTGTTGGGGTGACTGTTCTCCTGTGCTTGCCTGATGTCTGCTGCCTCAAGGGCTTTCCCCTCAGCTGGGTTACAGGTTCTTCCCCGCCATGCTCATCTCCCTGAGCAGTGTAGCTCTCTACACTGTGTGTTCCCTCAGAGAGTGGAGGTGAGCAGGCTGCTCTGGCTTCTGGCAGTGCCATGGCCTCTCCCTGTGCCCCTGCTCCTCAGGGCTGCAGCAGTGGTGTTGCCTTCAGTTTTTTAGCTCGTGAATGTTTGGACTTTGCAGTCCTGTTTTCTCACGCCGCTCAACATAAACATTGTATATTTTTAGAGATGTTTTTCATATTTCTCCTCTGAGAGGAGAATCGATTGATGGTGGTGTTCACCATCCAGGTTGAAGAGGTGGTGACCTAAATGACCAATCTCTTGCCTTTGTACAAACTGTATATAAGATGGAGTCGAATGAGGAAGAATAGAGAGTAGAGAAGAAGGAGATAGAATAAAGTATCATTAGCTTTCCCTTCACCTGCTGCCTGCCTCGTTCCTTCTGGGGGTCCGATCCTCCTACATATCGTGACCCTGTGTGGCCGATCCTGCTACACTCTGGCACCCTGAGGCTGGGAAGTTTGGGAGCTGCTGGATCTTCTCTGGAAGTCTGGCTCAATCCCAGCCGCTGGAGCAGGTCTGGAGGCAGCACAGTGCTCTGGTGAGTGCCTGCTGAGCCCCCGGTGCCTTTGGCTGGGCTGGGCTCTGGGAGAGGAGGGTGGGCACCCGTCCCACCCAGCCTGCCAGGACATGGCCCTGTGTCCAGTCATGGGGACAGCACTGCCAGCCTGCTCAGCAGCTCCTTCGGCTTTCTGACAGGCCCTGGCAGCACCGGGCACAGTAAATGAGGTTTGGCTGGAATTTACTGCAGGAACCAGCAACAGAAACTGAACTGCAATGCCGTGAGCTACAATACTGTGGGGCAAACCATAATGCTCTTGAAAGAGCACTGTGCATCCTCACCTGTGGTTGTGCTAAGCTATAGTAAATGCTCCTCCATTACAGCTTTTGATTGATAACATGCATGGCAAAGACAGCTGATGAGGAGGTAAGAGAAGTGTCTGTTAGATACAGAGATCTGGGAAGTCATTTTCACAGCTCCCTGAAAGCAAGCCCACTTTTCAGTGAGGCACTGCAAAACAATTTCACAGGCCTTGCATTTAATATGAATTACTGTGCTGTTTTATCTAAGCTGAGAAGTCAAGTAAAAGATTCATATGACGTTTTATGGAACTGGTGAGTTTCTTCACTCTGGTTACAGAGCCAGTAAAATTCACCCTGGCAGGAAATATCAGTTTTGAAGCAAAATTGGTCAAGGTAGCCAGAAGTCTGGATTTCATTGTTATATTTTCCTTCCTCTCAGAAGTCATGTTGGCTATAAAATGGTTATACTATTTCTCCTGAACAGAAATTTAGGACATTGTTTACTCATTCTAACTGGAATATAATTGCAAAATGGTCTTTCCTTAGATCAGGGGGTGCTCTTGTAAATTATAAAAATTAATACCTTGAGGAAGAGATGTATGATCATCATCTGTATTTCTGGCACCAATATTCACTTTCTAACTGCAAGGAGATTTGTTTAGCTGCCTCAAATTCTGTGTTAAGTACACTTATCTTACATGTAGTGAAGACTCTGAACTTGTGAACCATTCTTGTAGAATTTCTTTCTGTTTCTGTAACAAACTGTGGAAAACGGAGGTTATTAGTCAAGCCACTCCCTGGCAGACTGTATCACTCCTTCCACATCTTCTGGTGAGGTACTTAGATTTATTTTTTTGTGTCTGTGTGTTATCAATGTGATCTCTCAATATCTCAAAAATTAGCAGGGCTGTGGTGAGGTTTTGGTATGAGAACAGATCAAATTGCATAATAAAGGTGTTGAACCTACTAATTTGTAGCTCAGCATGAGCCTCAGATTGTACAGAAGGCATTTCTGTCATCAGGGGGCTTTCCCCTGCTTGTAGTGTATCATTGTATTACAGCAATGCCCGTTTGTGATGAGTCAGGCTGGCATTTCAGTAAGTGCTTCCAATGGCCAAGCATCAGTTTTGCAACGCACTGGAGTGAAAATTGATTGAAACTCAGCATGTTGAAAGAATTCTATATATACCATGTCACTGAGATAACCTAAACCTCGCTCTAATTCACCTATGTCTGGCTATACCAAAATGGAATTTTTTTAATATAAAAAGACAGATTTTGCTGCCTAGCTCTAGTTCTAATTTTGATACTGTGAGTCAGAACTGTACTAGCAAAACTGCTAAGCTAGGGTATAGCTCTTCAGTATCATAGACATAAACATAAGTGTAATTGGCTGGCAAATGGAGTCGCCTTTTTCTATGTGAATAATCAATTAGAAGTTAGTACAGACATTCACAGTTCCCTTGCACCACCTGAGCTTTGTTAAATGACCATTTATGCACTCCAAAAAACCCAGTTGCAGTTGTTACGCGTGTATTAGCTACAAATAGTTTTGCCTGAGGTTGAGTTAATGCATTTTTAACTTACATTTGCTGTGGGATAAGAGCATGCATTAATATTGCTCAGCTGATGAATGGTAAAGTATTGAGCTGTGTGCTTTGGTCGCTTGCCTTTGTTTGTGATGCTCTTTAGAGAGATTGAATTTGCTGCCTGTTGTGGTGGTGGGCTTGCTTGTACTGATTAGTTTGCCTCCATGCCTTCTTTTCCTTTAAGCCAAGAACACTCTTATCTACTGAAGCACTTTTCTTACAGGATCAGGTGCACAAATTCATCCTTCTGAACCATTCTTCTAGGCTGAACCCAACCCTCTTTTTTTGGGTACCTGTTAAGAACTGTCCCAAAGAGCTGCCTGTTTCAGAGTTTATCTTACCAGAACGTTCTGAAAATAATATTCTGTAAAACTTGAGTCATAAAGGCTGGCTATGGGCAAAGGTTTGGAATTTTGGCATGTAATACTTTAGTACTTGTGTGAAGTGAAGCATACTCGGAGTAAGCTTAGTCTAGCATCACAGGTTTAGTATTGAATGACAGTGTAAGAGTATTGGAACAAAAAATATGAATATTCTTTCCTACTTGTAAATTCTGCATATTTCCATGACACTTAAATTGCTGTCCTGCACAGGACTTCAGGGAGATCCCATAAACACATTTTCATGCAGTATTTGGTTACATTTTTCATTTGCATTAAAGGATATATAAAACTCTATGCAAGGCAGGTATGTATACAGCTATTTACATTTATGTGTGGGTTCTAATAACAGAAGTCATTTGGATTATTCACTTTCATTGCCTTAATATCCTGAAAACATTTCAAAATTTTCTTTTGCTGCTGTCTACAATGTCTTTACAAATAATATGTCTGTATATTCAGAGAGAGCTGCACTAAAGCACATATATATATGCACATGCTGGGTAGACAATTCTTTTTTTAAGCATTTAGGCTTTTACATCTCTGTTGTTTCCATTTTCATGTCTCCAAAGCTTTTATGTGAATTTTTCCAGCACATTTCTCATTATTCTCTCAATTTTACTCTGCTGAATGGCTGCGGCTTCCAGACATATAACCTGAAAAGTCCTGGGAGAATTTACATAAAAACAATAAAACCAAGGAAATGGAAACCACAGAATGTATACATAATTTTTTTTCAGTCTTTGCTAAGAAGCTGATTGGTTGATATTTACAAACGAATCTGATTTTCCATTTTAACATCCTTGTCGCTGTGAAGCAAATGTGGGAGACTGGGATGGTAAGAATCATTCCTGAAGTGAAGAGGAGCTTATATGTGAATCTCATTAAGGGCAAAATATTTTACTTTTCTCCATCCTGGTATATCAAGAAGAGCATCCCATTAAAAAAATCATATAAATATCTGAATCAAGCAAATGTTAATGCAAAGCTTTGAAAGGATTTTTCTTCCTGTTTAAGAAAATTGTGAGGGATTTTTTGTTGGTTGGTTTATTTATGTAAACACATATTAAGGAGTACTGGATTCTGTTATCTACACTCATAATGTCCTCTACAAACAGATCATTAAAACTCCTACAGCCACTTATAGGATCAAGAGCACAGTGAAACCATTTTGGTTTCTACTGAGAGCTACTTCCTAATAGCAAGTTATGTACCTGTCTCAAAAATGCCTCTAGCAGTTAAAGATTTTTTCCTAACTCAGAGTTTTTAACTTAATGGTGTTCTTTAAGAAATCTTTTCCCACTTTTTACTGAAAACAAAGATGCTTAATTAATAAAAAGGCGCAGAACCCAAAATGTTTTGGTGTTGCAGTTTCTCTAGCAGTTAGGTTTGTGTATGTCATGTCAGTTGCATGTTATTTTGCTTGACTTCATTCCTACCCAGTGTTTTGGTGCTGCCGTTTCTCTAGCAGGTTTGTGTGTGTCATGTCAATTGCATTATTTTGGTTGACTTCATTCCTCCTCAGTGCACTTCAGGGTGTGTGTAATGCAAAGATTGGGGCTTTTGTGTGTATCCAAAAGGACCATACAGGTAGCACATGTAGTACCATGTGCTAGTTCAAAGCTGGTCCTGAAATGTTGCTATTAGCTTTCCCAATTAACAGTGTTGCCTTGTACTTGCAGAAAAGAATAACAATGGGCTAAAGAAAAAAGGCAGCAGAGATGAGATTCTGGCACAAAGGACATTTCCATAAAACTAAAAGCCAGCAAAAGAAAATTCCTGCGCAGTTTGTACCTGTGGATGGGCTGATGGTGGTGGGTGAAGATGAACTAAAAGAAAAAGTCTAAAAGCAATATCTGATTTAGTAAAGGAGTTTTTTGGGTGGGGTTTTTTGGGGGGGAGAGGAGGTGGGTTTTGTTTCTTGGGGCTATTTTGGTTAAAAAAAAAAGTAGCAGTAGCCCAGTATTAAACCTGGAAATAATAAAATTCATGTTAATTCCACTTGTTCTGACAAAAAGAGCAAAACCACTACTCTTAGTAGAAACTACTGTTGAAAGTATCCTCATATTTCTTGGTATTACGATGGCTTTTTGTATTTTGAGAAAAATAGATTGGTAACTTCATCAAGGAATAATTACTCTCTCAGAAATGTATTTGTATTCTGTGTGGAGAAAATGACATGAAACAATGAAAAAATACTGTGTCTGCTTTTCTCTCTGTGAAATGCTGATGCTCATCAGCGTTTGAAAGAGTCTGAAGTTCTGTTAACCCACAACTTACACCCCTTGGGGGCTGGAATTGGTTCCCTTGCTTTTTTGTAGAAAGACTTGGATCTAACAGTTCTTAGCAAATGGACAATATGGATCAAGTCCTGCAGACAAAACTTGCTGGTGATTGACTGTTCTAAACCACCTGAGGGAGTTGGGCACCTTCCAAAAGAGCAAGGCAATGGGAACCAGATGCCTGAGGGTCCTGAGAGCTCTTGAAACTTTCTGTATTTAGAGAGATGATGTGTCCAAGTCAGGATGGATCCTCAGCCATGTAGTGGAAGCGTCCTGTGCATCTGGCAGCAGTCAGGATTTATATGGGAAACTCCACAGTTTGTGAGCTGGGTGTAACTCACCTCAATGCTGCAGTGGATAGGTGCTGTGAGCTATAGTACAGAAATGATTTACCCAAGGAAATAGCCCTGAGCATTTCCATGGGAGTAATCTGAATAATTTTTAAATCTCAGGATGCAGTTTGGTTCTATTTGCTTTAGTGGTCTTTGCTATCAAAAGTGATAGCAGTGATTTCACTACTAATGAGAGGTTAGAATTTTCTACTAAATGAAATTGTGAACTAAAATCACTTGGGCTAAATCCAAATGTTAGTTTACATAAAATCAGTGCAGTTTATCTATTCTATTCAAAGGACTTGGGAAAGAAGAAAGGGTCATGTCAATCCCTGGTGACAAAATTGAGACAGATGTCCTGGTTCCTGTACCTTTCTCTTGCTGGTGTGCAGCTGATATTCAGAATAGAAAAGGTTTATTTCTCCTTTTGCTTACAATTTATTCAGAGTGCTTTGTTTATTTTTCTGGATTTCTAATAGCATCCTGTTCTTCCTAATTTCCCGGTCTTGGCTTTTACAGTTTTTGAAATCACTTCCATGTGAAAACTTTGCAATGTGTGTATTTGGGCTTCATAGCAAGCACGTGATGTTCAAGTTATACAAAAATTATTGGGTTTAGGTAATTTATTCTGTGAATAGATGCCTTCTGCCCGACTTGCTACTATAGCCAATGCATCAGTGTCTCAGGTAACTTGAATTAACTAGTACTTGGGAAGTATTGGCAAAGATATTGGTGCAAAATAATAATATGGATCTTACTTCCTTTTTAAATTTTTATTTTACCTGTGGTTTACATTAGTAAATTGCAAATAGTAACGTCACTCCAGTTCCAAGCATGTCTCAGTTATTATACTAATGGACATAAACACAAATTGAGTCCACAAGGTTTGATCATGGATTTCCCACTGAATTTGTCTCTGAAGTGATTCAGCATCACAGGTTTTTACAGCTCACTGACCACACCCAGGCAGTTGTACCTGCTCTGCCATCTGCAGCAAGAGCAGTGCAATTGTACCATGTCCCAGGGGAGGCTTACGTGGCACTTGGGAAAAATGGGAGACTCTGTAGCCTTTCATTTAATTTTTTTAATATCTTTTCAAGGAAAGCTACTCCAGACCCTCTTTTTAAAAAAAATATGTGTTGTGGGCCTGGATTTCTTTGTACTTGCTCAGGAGTGCAATGCTTTGTACTTCCATGGAAGTGTAATCTCTTGGCTTCATTCACATGTTTGAATTTGGTATGACCTGCCCCAGAAGACAAGGGCAGCCCAGGTTCTGGTTAATAGATCCCTTGGGGTGGATTAGAGTAAAATGACCCTGAATGATCAATGATTATATATTATATATTCTACTTAGGCTACCTATTTATTATTAGGTTAACAATCTAGTTTTCATTATTGAAGTAAGAAAAAATAAAGTTACCCTAAGAACATTGTAATTTTTATCTCTGTCCAGGAATACTTCCATGTATGTTACAGCAAAGCAGAAGTTCCAGCCAGCCTCAATTAGGAAAACATGCCCAGGGCATTGGCTATAGTATAAAAAATCATCCATCAGGCTCTCCCAAGAGGAAAACTGAGAGTGTACACTGTTGAACAAAACCAGCTCCTTATTTTGACACTGACATGGTTAGCAGAATAAAGAATCATTCCCAATGAGGGAAAGGATAAACTGGAAAAGGATGATCTGTGGATTGCAGGTGCTGAAGGAACATCCTGAAAATATAAACACTTGTGTTTTGTCAGCAATTAGCTACTCCCTTATCATATTTCAGATTATAATGCTGTGAACTGGGAATTTTCTCCTGAAGGAAAAGTGTCCTTACATGAAGCAGAAAGTCACAGAGATGATTCTGCTGTTGATCAGCCTCTTCACAAGAAGAATGCTTGTAAAAGAGGTAATACACTAAAAAAGTAGTATTTGTAATTTGCTGAATCTTCAGTCTGTGACATCAAAATGTTTAATATTGCCTCACAACCCTCATGAGAGATACCTGATAGTCATGTTATAGATTGTAACTCTGAAGCATCTGGGAGATTAAATAACTTTCCTTTAATAACTTAAATACTTTGAGATCACACACAGATTTCTTGTTTTGGTATGACAGCAAGTGATAACCAGAGCCAGGATTACTCCCAAACCACCTTATTTCCCTTCTCTTATTAGCATTTTACCAGATATGTGGCTTGCAGGATAAGGAAGAAGGAAAGACAGGGAAGGGAAATATGTACAGAGTGCTTCTATAAATGACCTTAATAAATCAAGGCTATCTTTATACAATTTTTGGTGTCCACTGGTATCAGACTACTTTATGAGATTATGTTTTATGAATGTCTGTTTTACAGCTGGGAAAACTAAAATAAAAAGTGATTTAGCAAAACTCATAGAGCAGATAGATTTGCAGAGCTGGGAAAAGGAACTGAATCTCCCAACCACACATGACAGGAATAACTTATTAAATGAGCTGGCATTCACCCTGTTTCACTTGGCCACATAGTGCAGTGCAGAGGGAATGGTGTTCTTTCCATTAGGAATGCTTTGATGATGACACTGTAACAGAAGAATGAAAAGGAATGCTGGACTTGAGGCATTCCTTAAGGTATAAGACTGCCTGTTTGAACTGTGAGATGGAAATGAAGTCTTGGAAAAAATTAGCAATAGAGGTGGGATCTCAACAACAGCTTCTGAGGAAACCTAATTTGGAATGCTGGTGGGGAAAGTCTGGGGTTAAGGGAGAAATGCTGAACAGCTGTGGTGTCACAAGCACCAGGAAAAGGATGGGGAGAAGTGTGAGGGCAGCACGGGAAGAAACTCTGACTTGCAGAAAGCTGAGTGTGCACCTGTGAGGACCATCGTGTCTCCTCTACACTGCCAGCCAGGCAATGGAGTTTTCATTCCCTTGGTACAAAGGCAGGTTTATTACAAATTGCATGTTTGGTACTCTGCATCACTATGAATAGGGTAGAGTTTTTTGCTTCACAGACAAAGCAATGTGAGAAAAATAGAACTGAACTTGTGAGATCGCCAAAGTATCTTCTGATTTTTGGGGCTTTGATACGGACACAGGATCCTAAATTGGACTGCAGAAGTTGTTCCAGTGGCTAGGGTAGTGTAGTTGGATGAAATTGTTTTCCTTAGGTAGTCAGTAGGGAAGAAAGACATGTTTGTCTCACATGAAATACCTCTGTATGCCACGTTTGCTTAGGGATTGACCTTAGCATTTCCAGCTAGAGGGATCAGATCAGTACCTCCCCTACTGAAATACATTTTCCCCATTCAGTAAAGCATTACAATTATGTCTCTGACAAGTACAGACTGAAGTGGTCTGGGAAAATATCAGTGTGGTTATGAGGAAGCTATGAAGACTCTGAATTGAGTCCATATACTTCTCTGTAAGAGGATTTAAAACTGTGTCTGTAGTTATCTGCAGTTCTCTCAGATTTGGAGTAACTGTTGATAATTTTGTTCTTATGAACTAGGCTCAAAAAAAAAGCCTCATCTGATTTTATTAATGGGAGTTTCACTGTAAGGGATAGAATTGGGACCTGGTTTACTATAAACAAAACTCAACAAACTATTTTCATACAAAGCCCAACAGCAAAGGGAATAAGTTAAAGGGAAGGAAAATTGAAGCAATGGATCTTAATGATTACAGGGAAGCCTAGATCTGTGCCAAGAGAAGGAAGACATCCAAAGCAAAAAGAAAAAGAAGGAGGGCAGGAATTTGACCAGCCATGGGGGAAGTGAGGGGGCAGCCATTATTACTCTGTTAGAACATTTTCTGTTTAAAGTAATCTTTGAGTTCTTGAAAAACCGATTGTTTTTCTGCTATTCCTGGTCTGGAAATTTTGCAAGTTTCAAGAAACTGCAATGTGTGCATCAGGACTCTTTGTAAATTGCCTCCCAAGCACAGCATTCATCTGTTAATTTCTATGAAAATAAATTTATGTATTTTGATTCAGCTACCATAAAAGAAGGAGCTGATAAAATTATTCCAGAACATTTACAAGAAGACAATGTGGCAGTGATAGATGTTTAGATCTTGTTTTTCTTACTGCTCTTCTTGTGCTGTCAGCAGCTAAAATCTGGTGCTTCTGTGTGACCTCAGCCCCTATTTTAATTATTTGTCCTTTCCAAGCAGAGACCAACCACAATACCTAGGTCTCCTGTAAAATACAAGGAACAGGAACAGAGATCATCACTGCATTTACAGTTGGCTAGTTCTGACCAATATCTCAGTTAGATTAAGTATGAGCTATAGTTAGAAAATTTGAGAGTTCAGTGTGTGAGGGTATCACTGATTTCACTCCAAGAAGGAAGGAAGGTGTTATGAGGCCTATCCAATAAAGGTGGGGGTTTAAATCATCTTTATCAATGTAGTAACTGAGTTTTAAGAAAAAAATATTTTAAAAAATTAATAATAACTGTCTGCTTCATTTATGTTTAAGGCAGTGTTTGTTTAGGGACAGATTATTGTGCTTTGTCAAACAGAACATATTTGGCCTGGTAATTATTGTGTGGTTGTGCATATCAACTGCATGCTCTGTATCCATGGATAAACAGTTAGGACACTCAGCCAAATAATACCATTATTCCATATAAATCAGAACTGTGAGCACTTATTCTATAGTATCTGTCCCAGTGATGCACATACTATAAACCTGGATCTTCTGAGCAGTCTGTGTGTGCTGGTACATCAATCCAGCATCTCTGTGATGACAGGAATGTGTGTTACTGAGTCAAATTTCATCCAGCTGTTTTCCAGGATGCTAATGAAGATTGCTCCAAAAGATTCAAAGGAGGTAAGTTTTAGTAAATACAATGCAGAGGAAACTGTTAACTTGTATTTGGACTTGCAATGAGGAAAATGGGCTTCTCTTATATTACAGCACTCAGTTTCATATTTAAGGTTAAAACCAGAGTTTCACGAAAATTGTAATTATTTTTAGTTAAGTATAATTATATGGATTGAAAGTACAGTTCTGGCATAGCCAGTTTCCAAGACAGAAGGACAAAACTCACTGCTTTTATGGTAAAAGAGTTGTTTGAAGTTTATTCATAGAGCTTTACCATGAGTGTTCCACTGCAGGTTCAGTTGACTCTGAAGTCCCTGTGTGTGTTGAATGGAATTATGAGAGGATGGAGTTAACTCACAGCTTGTCTTATTTTCATGGTAATGAAAATAGTAAATGATGCATAACTGAAACAATTTTAAATTCATTTTTTCCACTATTCTTAAAATTGCCATACAAAGGACATATTTTAACTGAGATGTATACATTATATTCCAACTGTTTTAGAAAAAAAAAATTAAAAGAAGGTGTATCTGACACCAGTTACTGCAATGTGTTTCAGTGAGTTCAGTAAGGTTGTATTTATTGATCTCAGGCCTGCAAAGCTATTGACGACTCTGCCTTTATTAAAACTCAAGGAAGACATGGAAGTTTTTGGCAAAGTAAGTACTCTAATATTGGGGCAATGCTGGATGATTTATGAAACACGTTCTGCAGTCATTGTGGCTGCTCATATTCTAACAAACTGACTCAAGTACCAGCAGCTTTTAGCCACCTCTGACTCTGTTGTTTGAATTTTAACTTCTGTGGCATGTACTGAAAGAGAGAACAAAGCAAATCTATTTCTGCATTCCAAACTTATTTAATTTTAAGTTAAATAATTTAATTATATGGTCCCTTTAATGGCAAAAGGCAAGAAAATCAGCAGGTATGAGATTCTTAACTCAATATACACTTTACACAGCATTTCTGCTACTCAACTCAGTTGTTCCTATTAATTGTTATTAATTAGTTGTTCTCTCCCATCTCTTTTCTCTTAGTTGACCAAGGTATGTGCTGTTTAATGTATTTGCTTTAGGAGTTGATACAGAATTGGGCCACTAGTCATTAATTTCAATGGATATGTTATATTTGGCTGATTTTTTTTCCTGCTCAGTTGTGACACTAATTACACATGGGAGTGTTTGGGAAATTGGGAAAGTTATCAGGAAAGTGGGACCAACAGATATGACAAGACAGGTGCCTGTATCTCTGCCTGCTGAGCACCTCACCCTCCACTCTGCATTGTCTTTCTCTTGGTCTCTGTTCCTCCTCCCATTCAGTGGCTGCTGCTCCAGCTCCCTGGGCACTGAGAAACCTTTGCTTGAGGTGATTTCTCTCTCCCATTTGTAACTGACCTGCAAGGTACCTTTACAAGAAAATCCTGATCCTGTCACAGGATGAGACAGCACTCACAGGTCATCAGGGGTGGTGATCATAAGACAGTTTTTAGAGAAGGGCTGAGGAACTACACAGATAAAACTGGCCATTGTGGTCATCCTTGCTGACCTGGTGCTCCAGAATTTAATCTCCAAATATCTGTGCATCGAGGTTTACCATGTGCAACCAAGTGAATCTTTCACAATCTTTAATCCTGAATGTTTGTCCTAAATCATAGAAAGCTTATGACATCTTTAGATAGAATTTGTTGCATCTCAGCCACACACACACGTCTATTATGAGAATTAATTTTAACACTAGGAAAGGAATAGTATCTAGATGACAAGGTATAGAACCATTCTGTTGTGGTATTAATATTGTTCAGCTTTCCAACGTGCACATGTGGCTTCCAAAGATGCTGCATCTGCCTCAGTCACAGTCAGTCCTTCCTCTGACTCTCCTTTCCTATGTCTGTCTTCAAATCATTGTTTATTCATGTACCCATTCATCCTCTGATTTCTTTGGAAGTAGACTGTCAAAAGTATTATCAGAACTTGTGGACACAGGGGGTTGAAAGTGTGAGGACCTAAGATTGGTTATGTGGGGGACTAATGAAAATGATAGCATTTCACTAGGAAAGGTTTGTGTATTTCCTCTGCAAAGGTAAGCAAGGCTGTTATGGAAATAACAAATAATTGTAACTGAAATATTATGTAGAAAATGTGTTTCTGCTGGGGCTCCAAAGTTACTGTGTCAAATTTGAAAGCCAAATTCTAATGCTAGAGGTGGAAGAAGTATGAATCTCTGTTGGTTCATAATTGTGATGCTGCTCCTGGAGCTCTGATGGCATTCACATCATGGACATTTCAGGTGCATGCTTGGCACTGTGTTCCCATCCCTTCTGCTTGAGTAAGATCTGGGCTAACCCTCAGGTTTTGGTTTAACTCTTGTACTGGATGTTACACATTGCTTGTCTACTCCCAATCCTCAGCAGAGAAAGACACAGAGATCAGGTATCTATGAATACTCCCATGTTACTGGATTCTGCTTTGGTACACACTGACCACATAAAGCAGCACACAACCACAGCTTCAGAACCTTACAGCTGCTTCTCTAGTCCTTCCCCCTGGTACCTGTGCCAATGCCCACCCAAGATTTACTGCATGGCATCTGGGACAGCCTCAGCTCAACTCCCTGTGCAGAATTGTTCCTAAACTTAGCAGGGATCTTGTAACTTCTAGAGAACGTGAACCATGAGAAGCTTCTAGTCAAGATGCAGCTCTTGCTTAGGGGAATGTTTTTCAACTTCTCTAGAAACTGGCAGGACTTTTCCTACAAGGGACATTTTAACAAAATTTGTTGTCTCGTCTCAAGCCGGTTTTTGTATTGAGTTGACATAAATTGGATTTAAATTGCTGCTCCTTATTAAGTAACAAATAAAATCTTTCTTAAGGTCAGGTGAAAAATTGTAACATAATCAGGTGTGTGCAGGAATCAGCTTATCAGTTCACCAGGAGTTCCAACCCAGTACATTTTAAGGATGTATTTTTAAGACTTTTTTCTCTTTTTTTCTGAGCAAAAAATTGAATGAGCCAATGAAAACAGTCATGCCCAGGGGCATTAAAATTTTGCTAACTGGATCAAAATGAGGAGGTAACTTAATTCTGTGCTGTTACTCACAAAGGACACGGATAGAGCTCATCAGAGTTAACCACATCAGCGTGCTGATGAATTGCTCTCATTTAAGTAGCACTCATCACAGCAGTTAATAGTTCATCAGAAAAGCATAATAACAGTATAGGAACACAATCAATAACAACAGTGCATTTCATTGGCCAGGAATGAATATCTGCTACTCAGAGAACAGGAATTTGCTTGTAGTGCAATTTTTGAGAAATAGCCCAGCATTAATTACACAAATCAAATTTTCCCCGCAGATAAGTATACAGAAAAATTAATGGAAATAAAAAATAAGGGTCAGTTTGGAGAGTGCTTCAGCAATCCATTTAAAACAATTCTTTCAGTATAATTATACATAATGTGTTTTGGCTAGAACAATTTAATTAAGTGACTCTACGCTGAAAGAGCAAAATAAGTGCACTGTTTGGAAGACTTTTATTGACAGTGATAGCCTGATACCATGAGGAAACTCCACAGGACAATCTACATTCAGGCATTAAGAGAAGCAGAAGTCTGAACATCTGTTTCCCACTACTGAATTCACAAAAGGGGCTTCGCTGTGCAGGGAATAAGTGAACAAACAACAGTTGGAGACGGTTATCTCTGACATTTAACAAAACGTTGAAGTATCACAAAAATGACGTAAGGTGAGAATGCAATGTCTGAAATAACGGTGTGCTAAAAGTTAGCTTGGCAAATGAAACACTGACAACAAGAACAAACCTCTGCCCATCACTCTTTAAAATGTGTATATGAATGATCAGTTTATGAACAGCATACTTTTTTATTCAAGATGTATAAGGTGGCATGAAATGGTTTTGGAGAAATATGCAAAAAAGTTCCACAAAATATTTCTTTACCCAGAAAAAAAAAAAAAGTGACAATTAAAAGATGTGTCTATAAGTGTTACAAAATTCCAGAGGTAATAGTCAAACTGAAAGAAAAAAAAGCAGAGTTTTATCTTGGATGTGACATTTTCTTTTCTTCTTTTCTTTCCATTTCCCCAACCACGAGTCTTGGAAAGGGAGTAATAATAAAAGAGAAATGGAACCAAGAATCAACTCGCTGCCAAGGGCTGTAATACAATATCTCAGCATTTCAAGGGTAAATCAGTGTGAGCTGCGTTTGCCGTCCCTCTGAAAAAACCGAGTATTAAACTTCCGTTCAGTCAACGCGGAGTGCTGAGGGATGGGAAATCGGTGTCAGAGAGGAAAGGGAGAGAAAGGGAATTTAAAAAACAAACAAAAAACCCACAAGAAAAACAAACAAAACCCAAAACAAACACACGAATAAAACCCCAAACCCGCGTTTCCCAAAAGGGAGCATGGAGCTGAGCGGAGAGGCAGCGCGCTCCGCGGTGCTCGGGGGGACGGGGCAGCGGCCGCCGGTGGGGGGGACAGGGCAGCGGCTGCGGCCCC
>VXBB01022669.1:60722-85925 GCA_013399915.1 Illadopsis cleaveri
TTTTTTTTTTTTTTTTTAAATTGCATTTTACCACTGTCATTGCAGAGGTAATTCAAGAGAAAAAATTAATTCCAGTTCTGGCTCTCACTGTATCAGTGGAGGTTATAGACTCCAGAAAGTGCTCAAAAGTATTTGAAGGCTCTTTCTGGAAAGCAGGTATGTGATAGAAACTTGTTCTTTCCCATATAACCTTTGAAGACAGCTGGTGTCAGTTATCTGTCTTGCCCGTGTTCCTGTCCAAAATGAAGAGTAATTTGTGTGGTTCTGAGTGACTCAGAGAAACTTTGACTACACTGTCTCTGAAATTCCTTAGCTGTTGGTAGCCTCTAGTCTGAATCAGTCTATTTGGAGAGTGGCATCCTCGATAGATTTTTGCAGAGCTGACAGCCCAGGTCCCTCCCCTCCCCTGCAGCCTGCCCTAAATGAACAGGTATGATTTGAGTTTAATTAACCAGGAAGCCATAAATCCAAGCTGACATTTCTGCAAAGTTGGTTTCACAGCAGAGCTGTGCATAGGTTATGTACTTTAGTCTGCTCTGAACTCCTCTGCTTTCAAAGAAACTTTGATACCTAAGGATTTTTTTTTGTTAGAAAAATGTAAAATCTACTCATAATTCAGAAATATGTGTTTATACAAGAGAATAAATCTTCTTTATGTGTGTTTTTGCTTCTCCTCAACTGAAAAAAATTGTCTGATTTCAGTAAGAAGTATATTTGTAGTGAAAGCTGTGCCTATCTCAAGGGCAAGCTCAGCTTCAGGCCTTGGGGTGAGGTACTGTCAACAAGAGCTTACACAGATCTTTCTGCAAACGTGGAGTTTAGTTACAGAGAGTAGGGGAAAAAATGCTGGTGTATTTTAATACAACCATTAAGATATCCCAAATACCATTACCTGCATTTGGAAAAGTCAGTTACAGCACAATTTTATGGAAAAGCGATTTTTTTTTTATATTTAGCAAATATTTTTCTTTCTTTGACAGAAATTGTTTTCAGTATTTTTGTTATTCAGGCCTTTAATGGATAGTATAACAAACTGTTCCTTTTTCTGCTGGTTTTTTTAGAGTCACAAATATCTCTCACCTGGTATGAAAGGAGTGCAAAGGACAGAAAGAAAGTGTTTGCAGATTATCATAAATGGAAGTTGGTTGACGTGTCTTGCTGTAATTGTGTGGATCAGCCTTAAAATAATTTTAAGTTCTATTATTTTTACTTATTAATAATTGTTTGATAATTTTAGCTTTAAATGAATTAAATTAATTATTCCTTATGGTTCTCACATTCTCTTAATGTCTTAGTGCCACCTGTGCAAGACCTCGTGTCTGCTGCTTGGTGTGGGCTGCAGCCTGCCAGGCAGGGAAGGGTTTCAGCTCATTGCTGCAGGTGTCTTTCAGAGAGGAAAAAATAACTTTAGCCTGCCTCTGCCACAGGTGGGGAACTTCAGACACAGAGACAGAGGTGCAGTGTTCCAACAACACGGAACACATCGTGTGTTAAAGATTAGCTGTCTTACCCAAAACTGAACTTCCACCAAGTCATCACTGAAGCAGAGGAGAATTTGGGAAGTGTGAGTGACCAGCAGTAGCTGCTCTGCTGCTTTCTGAAGAAATAATGCTAGTCAGTCAATACATTTGGTGTAGTTTTTTCTCTTAGTAATGTTGAAGCTGTAGAATAGACTGTTTCCATTTGGTTACAGCATTTATTAATTGTTAATAAGTTTGCTGTCATTTGGTTGTTGCTATGCTTTTCCTGGGCATGACCCAAAAATCTCTGAAGCTCTCCAATTAATCTGAATGGGTATTGGGTCAGGCACCACAGTGAGCTGTTAGCTTTGTGTAAAATGTTTATTTGCATTTGATTTTAATAATTCCTTGCAGAATATTTCGTTGTGTTGGCAACATGTAGCTTGGTGAGTACAAATGAAACTAATTTATCTGTATGATTTAATCATTTGCCAAAAAAAAAAATCCATTAACAAAACAAAGTTTCAGTCATTGGTGTTTGCAACCATGTGTTAGATCCACATCTGTTTGTCTGATTTCTGGGATACTGAATAATTAAATACAACATAATTACTGTTGTCATCATTGAATTGATGCCTTCAGTTTTAGTTTTCATGTTTGCAGATTCTGTGCTGCTTAAGGATGTAGTTCTGAGCCTCATATTCACTGTTAGTAAGCTCTCTTCACAGAGTAGGGAGACAAAACAAATCCTTTTTCCGTGGAGAACCAAGGACAACTTTCATGCCCAAAAGCACAGACAAGGGTGGGCTGAAGGGAGGAACAAGCAGGATGGGACCTCACAGCCTGGAGCTGGAATTGGACAATTAAACCTCAATATGCAAATGGACCAAAATTTATACAAGTGTGAGACCTTGTGACTGGGGTGCCATTTTTTGTGACTGTCCTTGGTCCACCCAGGGCACAGCCTTGGTCGGGCTCCTGTCCTGCCCAGGGTGGATCCTGGAAGCCTTTCAATAAATCCCTGCTTTATTCTCTAGCTCTATCCAGTCTCTGAAGCACAGAATGGTTCAGGTTGGAAGGGACCTTAAGGACACCTCGTTCCAAGCCCTTCCCCTGCCATGCAGAGACAACTCAGGACCTTGCTCAAAGGTGTTTCCAGCCTGGCCTTGAACGCTCCCAGAGATGGGGATTGCATTCTGGATGGGATTATCTCCCACAGTTCTAGAAATGGAACACGTGAGACTTTATTTGGTATAACGAAGACCTTTTTTTTGCCTTTCTCTCTCTCTCTGTGGTTGCCCAGGTGCAAGCAGCAGCTGAGCCATGTGCAGTGCCCTGAGCCCCAAGGCCCGGGGGCCCGGCCTGTCCGACATGCACCAGTACAGCCAGTGGCTGGCCAGCAGACACGAGGCCAACCTGCTGCCCATGAAGGAGGACCTGGCCCTGTGGCTCACAAACCTGCTGGGTAAGGTACAACAGGATGGGGTGCTCATACTGGGCAGCAGGAGAGAGCTCCTTGCACTGTTAGCTGGGAATTCAGATCTCACTGTGTTTCAGAAATTAGGTTATGGTCACGTAGCTAATGCCATATAGCTCCAATATTAGCAAAGTCAGAAGAGCTGATGAGTAATTTTCCTCCTTTGTGTTTCTGTGTCCTTCTTTGTGTTTCATAACTGAACAATACATTCCATCTTTGGGTTTCTTTCCAATTTCCTTTTAATTTTTTTTTTTTTTTGCATGTATTTTCTGTACTTTAAGCCATGCTAATTGCTGCCTTATACCATTAAGCTGAATGGTGCTAATTGCTGCCTTCACCTATGTCTTCCATTTTTACTGGTAAACCTCCTAAGGAGTGTGGTGTACTGACTGTCCTGGACAGAAGGAACCATTAACTAGTTCTTCTCTGTCCTAGTAATTGCTAATTGCTGCCCAAGGCAGTGCTGAGACTTGTGCTGGCCTGTGCACAGAGGGGTTTGCCCTGGAAGAGCTGGGACCTGGGGTTCTCTGGTCACATCTTGGTGTGTGCAGACAAGGCTTGTTGTTGTCACAAGGGGATACAAACCAAAACTGAGGGGAAAAATCAGGCACATGTGAAAAAGAGCACATGGGATTGTCCCTGGCAGGAAGGAGAGAGACAGTACTTGGAGATGTACAAATTAATTATTCAAGAAGGTGGGATTTAGATACTGTGAGCCAGGAAATAGTCTGCTGTTTGCTGAGAACACTCAGGGAAAAATGGCTTTTGTGTGATCTCTGTACATGCAGAGGGTGCTACCAAAGAAATAGATGATTTACACAATACCTCATCCTAAGGGAGACATGCCACTAATTCCTCTCTTTAAATGAAGAGAAGAAAATTATTTCAGAAGCTGTGTTTACGTGAAACGTTAGCTGATGGGATTTTGGGGGAAAATTTGAATGAGCACTTTTAAATTTGGTGTGTATGGTTTTGGAGAATTTATTTTAATTTTTTAAAAAAATTCTACCAGTCTGTTCTGGTGAGACATGGGCAGTGTCTTGTCATGGCCAGTGCTGCAGTTAAACCATCTCAGTGATATCCTACAGGAACAGAGTTTATCCAGTGTCTGTCATCAGCACATCCTATATTGCTCTATTTCCTCTTTCTTGAGAGAAAGAGAAGGAAATATCCCTTAGGTTATAACAGATGTGCTCAATCAGCACAATGCCAATAGAACAGAATATTTTGCAGGTAGACAATACCCATTTTTGGGCTGAGTTATGAATCCACAACTGCAAAAGCGGCAGGTGTTTTAAATGACAAATTTGTGTGGTACGTCCATTTAAATTATTGTGTTTTGAATATAAAATTATCTATGCAAAACCAGAACAAAAATCAGGAACTTTTCATTCCAGTTACCACAAGGCAGTAATCCAAGTGACTGTTTTATGAATTGGAAGCAGCACATTGCATGAAGGATTCAATATATTGTTTAAATGCTTTAAACAATGCAGTTTTAGTGATCCACTCTAAAACAAACAGAAGCTTGTTTGCAGTTTGTAACAGAGTTCTCCCAGTGGTAAGTTTAGGAATGAGGTCACTCTTTGAGCAGGAAAGTAGCAACCAGCAGGAGGTTCCAAAATGCCAACTGTAATTAAATATCTGATTTTTCATATGGACACCCCAAGTTCTGCACTGCAGGACTAAATGGGCACAACCTTCTTTTAATTAAGCAGCATATACAGTTCATTTGTTTGATGCATTCCCCCACACCTTCTTGCACTAAGCTCTCCTTTTCTCAGAGTTTGTGCTGATGAATTGAAATTATAGTGATTTGTTAGACTGCTTTGAATTCCTGTGTAGACATTGTTATTCAAATTAATAATTAAGTTAAAATTCGCATTCAAAATAAATTAAGTGTGAATTAAAATAATTATTATTCATAACAGTATATTAACTCAGAATTCAAATTTTGCTTAATTACTGCATAATTTGGATAAACTTTAAATAGAGAAGCTATGTGTGAACATGCTGCTGTACAGTAAAATAGAAATGAATATACAGCATGTGTTTTTCAGCATCCAAGAGGATAGAAGATAAGGAAGGCTTTTTGGGTTTGTTTTGGACTTTTCTCCCCTCTACCTGGAGAAAATAATGTATTTTGCATTAATGGTCAGTAGATGTTTCCATGCATGGATGTGCAGATAATACTGTGTGTATCCACACCCTGGCTTGCTCCCTCTGCATCTTCAGTGTAAGTGGCCTTATGGCAGCTTTCATGCAATAAGATTCCTCAATTTATAGAGGAAATTAATGTGCATTTCATTTAACTTTTGCCGTTTTGGTTCATGTTTTGTTTCATCTGTATTTTTGTCATTCATCTGTAGTAGGACTCAACAAGGGCACGTAATTTTTTCAAAGAAATACAGATTTTTAAAAAACATAGTATTTTAGGTAAGTATAGAGCTGAGACCCTGTGAGGTAGTTTGATCAAGTGAAGGTGTTTTAGGAGATTTTTGTGCAGAGAGAATTATGTCCTATGCAGTATTACTGGAAGCTGAAATGGTGATGGTTTTGCAGCAGCTTAGCCTGATGTGGGTTCAAAATCAAACTGGAAAACATGACTGGGGTATTGCACTTTATAACAGGAATTAAGTATTTTGATATCAGATAGAAAGTAGGCATAGCTAGACTCTGACCTTACCCTACTGATAAATTGGAAAAGTGAGATACATGGTGCAGCAGGAGAACAGCACTGAAAGAATTTTTAATCCTGAGACTGTGGATATTTAATTTAGCATGGACATTGTTGTGGGGAGTTTTTGTTTAGTAGTCGCTGGTACTTCTGTGTGCACGTTGCTGATTATTTTTGGAACCACGTCAGAGAAACTCAGAGCTCCTGAGAGGACAGTTTGTCATTACAGCTCCATTGCTGGATTGATTTTAGCTGTCCATACTCTGGGGGATGGAAAAAGGACATTGCAGAGGGAATCCATGTGTCAGATAGGATTAACTCATATGATATTTTACATTGGAGCATTTTCAAAGTGGGACATGTCAGCACTCTGGTTTGTCTGCTGGAGAGGAGGATTGCAGCCATAGATGTTTCCTGCTCTTGCTCCTCTCTGTTGAGCTTTGGTGTCTCAGTCAAGGGTGGCAGTGGCAAAGCTGACCAGGCCATGATGATCTCCCAGGCTTGTTTCTGTTAGGTCTGGAGCCCATGAAGCATTTGGGAATGCTTTCACTGCTGACACAAATCTGGTAGACTGTGCATATACTCACTGTAGTGGCATGTTCTTGTGGGTACTGACAGGTTCTGTTCCCCCCTGAGCAAGCTGCATGTGGGAGTTGGGCCACAGAACTCTTGTAGCAGAAGCAGCATGGCAATGGGAAAGGTTTGTTGTCTGCTTTACTCTCTGGAGTCTTGCTTTCTCTTGTGTGTCTGCAGGAGCTGGGACAGGTACAGAGAGAGAGTTTCCCTGTTTCCTCCTTGGCAGTTTTGTGGACCTCTAATCTTTTTCCCTCCATTCCCTGAGTTTATTTACACGCTGCAGAGGGTTCTGTTGTCTTTTTATTCCATCCAGCCTCGTTTAGCACATGGGACTGACCACATCTCAGGCATGTGCTGGGCTCCAAGGTTTGAGTCCTGAGGTCTCTTCCTAGCAGGAATAGGGCTCCAGAAGCTCATGTCTGAGGGGCCAGGGAGTGTGAGATGCTGAGGAATTGGACATGGAAACACTGGATATTGTCTGATGCATGTAAAAGTTGTTTGGGCAGAAAAGGGAAGGAGGCTTGGAGAAAAGGAACAGAGGTGAGGATGTTAGGAGAGGCATCAAGCCAAAGACAAGGCAAGGTATTTAAAAGTTTGTTGAAGGAGGTTTAAAGTTCAAGATTGGAGAATGGTAAGTCTTCTGCAAGAAAACTGTCCTTTTTTAACTCTGAATTCAGTGTGTGTCAGCTTAGTGCTCCTGCTCACCTTGTTGCCCAAGAGCATTCTGGAACAGAATGTGTATTTCCAACATCAGTTTGTTCAGATCAAGCCAATGGGGAATACAGGTTTTAAATGTCTGAGTATCAAGATACTCACAGTACTGATACCTCCAGTGATTCTGCTGGCACTGATACAGTTTCTTACTTGGCTGAGTTTCTTTATAATTTTCTTCATTTTCAGCATGCCTTTGGAATTTTTTACATGTCCCTTTTCAAGTAAGTAATAATGTCTCAATACTTTCAAAATTATTTCTCCTACTGTCAGCCATTGGAGGGAACAGAATAGCCTTGTCAGAAAAGAACCAGTTTTGTACGTGCATTGTCATTGGCCTTGGTTTTCTTTATTTTTATCACATTTTGTTTTCTTGGTTTGTTTTTGTGCCATGTGAATTGAGAGGGTCAGGAGCAATTGTTTCAGTAGTGCCTCAGCATTGCAGATGTTCCAGAGATTCACTTGAGTGAAATATTTCTATTTGTAAACCACTAGTTTGTGTTGCTACACAAAATGTAAATTAAAGTGGACCAGCAGCAAGCTGTGAGGCTGGAGGCAGCCTTGCCCTGCAGTTATTGCACCAAGGGGAACAGAGGGATCAGCTGGGTTGGGTCCTTGGGTCTCTCAGTCCCTCTCTCCTCCTGAAGGCTCTGCTTGTCTGGGAACTGTCAGGAAAGCTTTGTCCCCAGCCTGGTGGCACACACCCGAGGGAGGCATGAACTCCCTTCCATCACTCTTTCCTGGCCCTCCAGCCTGGTTTTGTTGTGTCCCCCAGGGGGGGTGACCTTGCAGCCAGTTGCTCACAGTTTGCCCTGGTGGGTGTCCAGGTGCAGCCGTTGGATTTTTTGGGGGAATCTGGTGGTTGTGGTGACAGAGAGGGGAGGCAGTGCTTGAGAGGGTTCTGAAAGCCTTCATACTCCTGGATTTTCTCCTCATACTTGCAGTGTTGGTTTTTTTATTATGCTTAATGTTATTACCATTCTATAAAAACATTGCAGCCGCTTTCTTGTAATTGTAGGGGGAGTTGTACATTTTTAATGGGCTTTGATGCTTTTTCCATACAAATACACGGAGCAATTTTTTTCCCCAGGTTATGAACATTACTCTTACTTGAATCAATACATTTCTACTGTTAAATATGTCAGCGTGTCTGTTTTAGCAAAGAAATGCCACCTTATGAAGCCATAAAATACAGTGAATTGAAAGCTGACACCTAATATACTTTTCATTGGAGACAGATGTTCAATGCAAAACTCATTCTTTCAGATTTCATAAAGGCCAATAGAACTCAAATAATCCAGTTTAGTGTACAATATGCAGTGACCAAACTGTTAATGCAATTCAGCACTTTAAATAAGATAAATATATCATTACATAGCAGGAGAAGATAACGGAATTTTTCTGTATCTTTGTAAAAAGAAAATATCCTTAAATTCCTTAAAATAATAACTTCCTTAAAATAAGTTTTAAGGGTTTTATAACCTTCTGTTGTTATGAAATGATGCATCTATAAATCATAGGACAGAAGAGATATGCAGAATGGGGGGGTGTTGTTTGTTTGCCTTAGTCAAAACTTATGTGTTGCAAATTAAAATAAAAATTTTTAGTCTGTTGAAGACACTTGAAATAATTTTTTAGAAGAGAAGGGGTGTATTATTAAAATCAATACTCAAGCAGTTCCTGTAGCATAGTTATTTTTAAAATGTAGCTTTCTAGAGGCTTTAGAGCATTTTATAAAAATGCTGATGGGGCAAATGGGAAAATACGTAGGTAGAATGGTGGCAAAGTCTTCTGAGATGCTGAGCTGTTCAGTTTTTTACTGCCTGGGCTATTACAGGTTCAGTCCTGGCTGCATTTGGTCTGGAGATATGGCAGGAATATCATCAGTTAGGCATAAGGCAGCTGTGCATGTCTGCAGTGCTGCTGCTGCTCTGTGCCTGGAGAAGTCATTGATGAACACAGCAGCTGTAAAGTGGGCTACAGGGCAAAGAGAATGAAATGGGAATAAAAAAGGGAAAATCTTCATGTTATAAAGGTATTTCTGAAGTAAAAGTGTGTTAGGAAAGACAAGTTTAGCATCAATGAAAAATAGAAGTCTGCTCTATCTGAAAATGGTTTGCTGCAACCATCTTTTTCTTTTTTATCTTAGCTTGCCAAACTGAGAAGACTCACATTTGGGGTTTTGCCCAGAAGATGCTAAAGTATCTCAAAGTTTTCAGACGAGGGCCTAGAGAAATCAGCTTTCCTATGGCATTTTTAAAATCATACTGCTTTGTTGTGCTGCTGTCTTCAGTGTTGTGGAGTATCAGGTTACAATGTGTCAGCAAGAGGTTCTGCGCTAATTTAGATACTTCATTTTTGTTACTTTTCAATGTTATTTTCCCCTTTTTAGCAAAAAGATGCAGGAAAGCTTTTCCTGTTTTGTTTGACAAAAAATTGCAGTGAACCTGTTCTAAACAGATTAATATTTTCAGTTTCCAGACATGTCATGGAAGCAGGAGCAGACCTGGATGGGATGAGGAACCAATCTCACTTCAGTTTTTAAATAATTTCTTTTTTTCTTTCTTTCTTTTTCTTTTGGCTGGTTAGACTATTGTTGCTAATGTATGCTGTGTAACAACCTCTGAAAAATGAGCTAATAGTGTTATTTCCTAAATGGCATCTGGAAATACTGGGGGGAAGAAAATCCTATGTTAATTAGAAGAACAAGAATTACTATTCCTTGATATTCTCTTGATATGAGTGGAAATTAAAAGGGATGAGAAAATGCAGCTGCTCATCAACACAGTGCCCAGAGCAAAGGCAAATTTTTCAGTAGAAATGTGAAAATTAAAAACCTTCAATAAGAAATAGGAATATTTTTACTGAAAATTATGCTAAGATCCTGGAAGTTTAGTCTGGGATGATAAATAATTCCCTTCTCCTCTGGGTCAGGATGCAATCTCATCATGGAGCACGTGGTCCCCGCCTCCAGGGGGATGTAATTCCATTTTTGGGTGTAGAAGAGAGGGCAGTTCCTGGCAGATGAATACTCTGTCATATAGTGTGGTGTAAAAATTGAGATATTTTGAAAGCAGAGCATTTGAGCTTTGTTCCTTTAGTGAAAGTTTTCATCTGTGTGGCAAGTAGATCTATAACATGAAGTTTCAGTCTCTGTTGTTTTGTTTAAACCTAATTTCCTTCTGAAAAAGAGCTTTCATAGCAGCATTGCAGTCACTGTCTTGTCCACTTCTTGCAGGATCAAGATTTAAGAGTCTTCTAAAAATATACCACCTTTTCTTTTTTGCCATGGTTTTCTACTTCTGTTGCAAAATAAACTCTTGGCAATTCATGTTGTAACTACACATAGTTGTAGCACATACACACTGGTGTAAACCATTTGCCTGCTGTACTCTCTCTTTTAAAATATTGTGTTAAAAGCACTGTTCTTCCTAAGTAAAGTGAAATCATGTGCAGTTGGATATGCTAGAACTATTTTTCAAACATCACATGCCTTCCCAAAGAAAGCATGGAGGTTTTTTTTCATAACTTGTTGTATATCTACCAGTAAATTAAAGTAATATGAAGGTTATTCACAAAATATTCAAAGTCATGCAAGTTTTTCTGTNAAAAGCAGATCTAGCAGTGGGATGTGGTAGGTAACAGTGAAAAGATGATCCTTGTGTTTATTTTCAGGGGGAATATTAAGTAGCTGTGGGAGGTGTCTTTTTCTCCAGAAACTGCTCTAGGGAGACCAATAGTAAAACACTATAGTTATAGTTTTGACTTTAAAGATCCTGTGTACTGGAAGGGGTTTCAGTGAAGAGCTGGAGGAATGACATGGAAAATGTGAAATTCAGAAGATACTTAGGACTTCTGGCAGCATCAGTTTAAACACTTGTTTGGACACAACCTTGCTTTAATTTAAACTGTTCTCATGGGACAATTCAAGAGTGCAGCAAGTCCATTTCTTGCAGAGGTAGAATTAAATGGTTGACACATTAGCACATTCAGTGTGAAGCTGTTCTTATTTTTCTGGTTGCATTCAGGCACATCTTCCTTGAAAACTAAAACAGGCAAATAAAGAGCAGGTTAAACAGAGGCCAAGAACAGAAATCACATAATGCATCTTCTATTCTTGATATTTCATAACTTGTCTGCAGCAGAAATTAGGGCATGGCTTCAATTTTTACAGCTGCCCTGAGAACTGGCAGCCTTGTGTCAGTTGTACCTGTGTGAGTTGTTTTTCTTGGTTCCAAGTCCATAATTGTTGGTGTAGAAGAAATTGTCTGTCATCTTTCCTAGTTCAAATTATAATCAGGTCCTCGTTAGCAGAAGTATTGGTGAGTTCCTCTTTGGAATATGGTCTGCCTTGTCTTTACCTAAGTGTCATGGTGGTTTTCAAGTGAGAAAACACAGAGGGCAGTCCTTGATTGAGCTTGGGAAGTGGCTAGGCGGAATGAAGGGCTACCTGTACTGCTTTTTGTGTTCTGAGTTATGTTAGAAGCCAGTTAGACATTTGCAGTCCCATTTGTGGTCATGATTTAGGTTTGTTGGTCTTTATTTGTCAGGCTGGTACAAGGGACAATGCATTTAAAGGGGGAAAAGTCTGTGTCTGCTGTTTTCTCAGTGTATGTTATTTCATGCTTAGTACAGTAAGAATTCAAAGCAATAGCAGAACAACAGATTTGTGTCATTGTATACTTTGAGATTTTAATTCCCTGTATAGCACCCTTGGGCAATAGGACCAGTCTTCATAGTGAAAAGTCTGACTCTGTGGTGCCAAGAACACTGAGGAGGAGATAATACTGTATGAAATTTAGGATAGAGAGAATCATTTTTATGCACTTTACCAATAATCTATGTGGAATTTTGAAGCCATTTGACCCTTGCTCTGCATAGGAAAACAGAAACATGTTCTTTCACCCAGGTGCCCTGATGATTTCACTGGCAGCTGGGAGAAGCCACTGACTTCAATTGAGTTCAGCCTCTGTCAAAACAGATAACAAACTTTACTGTTCATATATCTAACTTGTAATTTTTTTAGATAGAAGCAGCTGATACAAAATGAGCCAAATGGATCAGCTTGCTTGCTGCACCAGCCTGCACCTGAGTGAGGAAGGCAGGACAAGGACGTGGTTTGATGGTGGGAGTGTGTGGAATCTTACTGAGGCCTTCCACAAGCTTGAAGATCTGTTTTCATAAGCAAAGTTTTTCCTTGTTTGTGTACTTGTTCCTGTGCAAAAGCTTCATGTAATATTTTGGGGTTAGTTTTGTCTAAAAGAAGGATGATACCTCCGGCTCTGACTGGTCTGTACTGATCCTGAATTCATTGTGCAGCCCTTTGGGGCTGTCTGGCCAGTTTAGCAGCTACAGCAACAGATTTAAAAGGGCATTCAAAGCTAATATTGCATACACTGGCTCATCAGGTTTTTGCCATAATTCCCTGAATTCATATTGCAATACTCTGCAAACCAGCAGAGGTTAAATCCTCTGGCCTCTGCTTTAAGAGCTTGTGCAGTAGGTTTCTAGTCAATGTCAGTTTGCAGTTTGTTTGTTTGTTAACTGAACTGTATCATTCCCTTTCTTATTAGTGAGCATTGAACTCCCTTCAGATTGCAGGAATCCCCTAGGTCAGCACCAGCCTTTCTGAGTGCTGAATAAATTGGGAAAACAGAGGTCAAAGAAGTGCCCAAAATATTGTGTTTTCCAAATCTAGAAGGAGGATTGTCATGTTGATATCAACACTTCCTTTTTGTGTCATGTGGAAACACTTGTGGATACTGGGGACATTTTCAAGGTACAAAGGAAACTACTGGTGATGTGATTTGGGGATAGAGCTTTGAGAAGGAAAATTGAAAAGGAGATTGAATGGGGTGTGATGCAAAAGGAGTCTTCTTTCCTGAAGAGTCAGAGGCAGGCAAATAAGCACAACTTTTCCTGCATGAAGGAGATCATGGAGTTGCTTTTTACTTTTGGCTGGACAGGTCAGGATGCTTGAGTGTGGAAAGAGGGGCTTGTGATGGAACTTGCCAAATCAGGAGTGGTGTGGTAGAAAGTCAGTTTCTGTACAAAAACTGTGGGACATTGGATGAAGCTGCTGGGAGCCAAACGAGCTAAAGGGGGGCCTTGTTTACGTGCAAGTTAGAAAATTCTTGTCGAGGAGTGTTTAAATTGACCTGGAGTCAGGTAAATACTGAATAAGGTATTGGAAGAGAGATCTCTTGGAAGGCTGAATACACAGAATTCAGATGAGGAAGTCCCTGGAGCTGAAAATGCTTAGAACTTGAGAAAGCATGAGAGTCACTCACATGTTCTGTGTGTTTTTGTTTCCTGGGGGTGAATACCCCACTGCCTGTGCCAGTGGATGAAGGGAAATCTATCACAAAAGTCAAACTTCAAATAAATTATTTTAAATTGGGTTTGTATTTCCTTGTTCCTGTATAAAGCCTTTTTAGGGCTGAATCCCTGCACCTAAAAATACCATCTGGGCCACGCTCCACTTTGGTGTTTGTTTTTCAGGAGAATCTAGAGTGCAGGAGTTGGGCAGCCTCTGCATGTTGCTATTGTGAATTCAGTGCCATAGCAAACACCTTTGGGTATCACAATAGGTACTCTGTGTCTTCCATTACTGCTTTGCTGTTTGATTGGTTCATCATCCAGTAATTAGACATCAAAAGCATTACAGTTTCTAAAGAGGAAGCATTTAAAAATTGTTCATTTCAGATGTCAGGTCCTGGGATTGTTTTGCAAGCCCCAGAAGACAATGCTGTTCATTGTTAAGCAGCTAACCAGCTTCAAAACCTGATTGTTCTGAGAGCGTTGAGGTTGTAGCTGATTCTTTGCTATGAACAGACAAAATATTTGAGTTTTAGATGAAAATGGATTTTTTGAACAGCAAAGGCAATGTGACTATATAATGTATCTTCTATGAAGTAATTTTTTCCCCTTTCTGGAGATTTTTAGACTCATAAATCTAATAATGTACATTTATAACATGGCAAGGAGATGATGGGTATCAATAAATGCTCAAGATTTGTATGGCAGTGAGTTGTTGAAACTACCCATGCTGCTGCTAATGGAGTACTGCCTTGAAACTGCAGACTTATTACTATAGCAGCAGTTATTCCATGAAAGTAATTAATGTTGCACAATGCCATTTTGTCATTTTCTCCCATTGACTTACATTTCTTCTCCACGGTCTCCTGTCAGTATTTGACTTTTCCTGACAGACAGTTAATATAAGAATTTCACAGCTGTACAAACAAATCCAGAGATCAAGACGTGCACTATGCACATTTGATTTGATTTGGCTTAGTAAGGACTTGTAAATAAACATAAATAACCTGTGTTCATTGTTGTTACCATTTTTGCCTGCAGGGCACAGTAGCCTGCCCAGCATCCTTGAAGCTGCTGATATATTTACAAACACTCCACCTAAAACAATGTTTTCATGAAGCAGGTTAGGGGTGAATTATCTTTGAGAGCCATGTTATGCATTTTAAGAATTACAATTAAAAGAATCTGTACCAATTATTCAGAATTAGATCTGGATCTTGCTCATCTTGCCCAGATGGCCAAGCTGAAGGTCTGATCTAACCCACATGGTGGTTTTGTTTCTACTGTAGGCTTCAGTTTCTCAAGATTTCCTGTGGCTCTCTAGATGGGATGAATGTGTGGTCTTGTGTAAACCTGAGCCTTACCCTGTCTGCCCAGTGCAGAGACACATCAGCTGCACCAGAGCCACGTTCAGGTGCCCTCTGTGAGGGACAAGTCTGACTCTGCAGCTGGGAATTTTATGGATGGGGCTGCAGGAATTGTTGGGCTGTGAGCAGATGACTTGTGGTCTGGAGCAGCAGTTGGCTTTTCTGCACACTTGTACTTTCTGGGCTTTTGTTTTGCAAGAAAAGCTCACAGAGCCACTTTCTAATCATACACATTATAGATATGGCTCTCATACCTGTATACTTGGGAGGATTAAAGAACTATAGTATTGTCTTTTTGTGTATTAATCTGTGTGACAGACTGATGTGGGTGTGAGAGAAAAATGGTCTTGCAGTACTATTCACAAGTGCTAGTCCACCTAGAAGGAATAATTTCCACAAGACTCTAAGGCTGCTGTTAGAGGATGTTCCTCAGCAGCTTGCTCCTTCAGCTGGGTTGTTCCTTGCAGGTGCTGTAGGATTTGTCTGCAATAGATCCCAAACCTTCTGTGCCTCAGCAAATGCTCCTCCAACTGCAGTTTGTGCTTGCAGGAGGATTGCATGCCAGGACAGAGAGCTGTGCTGCTGCCCACCAGGCTGTGAGAGCAGATCTCTGAACAGCTCCAGGGCATTGTGTGTTTGTCTGCTTGGCATGTTCCAGGTGAACACAGCAGAACTCCTTTAAAAGGTTTTCAATGCCCTTGGGACCATGCTCTGTGCTGGAAGCAGAGCTGCACAATCCTGGAGGGAGCACCAGCACATCACTGTGGCCCTGGATTGTTCCTCTCATGGATACCTCTGGTCCTTGGGAGGACATGGTGTGTTCCTGGGCTGGCTGGAGCACCAGGGATGTGAACTTGCTCTTGGCAGTGAGCCTGGGGCAGGGCTTGTCCTGCACACCTCTCTGCTCCTGCTTAACACTGCAGAAATCACCAGAATTTGCAGCACAAGCCAATTGTCAGGGGAAAAGCAGGGCAGATTTAAGGATTTAACTACTTGCTAGCTCCAGCTTTGGAAAATATAATGATTCAGACTGCAAATCAGGCCATGAGGACCAGATTTGGGTTTCTAGGAATACAATTAACAAGAAAATGGAAGGTTTTTTCCAGAGATTTTTAATTAACATTGAGTTAACAATTCCATTGACATTTGCATGGAATGCTATTACTTAAACTTCATAAAATTTATATTAAACCTGGATGTTTTCATAACATTTTTGCCATTACTTCAATCCATGTATTAAAGACAGGGATATTTTCTGAGAGAAATTTATAAACAGCCATTTTTAGATTTGCTGGATTTTGCCACTTCTGTGAAATGCATTGTAACGTTCCTGTTACTTAATTTTGTTAAGTATTCAAAGCAAACTGTAGACATCTCTGTAACAGATCTTTCTATTTGGCTTTTTATTTAGACTTCTAGGAATAGTCTGGAACAGAAATGTAACAGAGACTTGCATGGAAATGACCTTATAACTTGAGAAAACAACGTAATTTAGTCCAACTGTCTCCAGTTTACTCTGCAATTCTTTGGTGCAAGTTAGTGGTAGCAGTTCTTGGGGAATAATGAATAAGGAGGAACTACAGAATTTGATGCAATTACCAATAGTGAGTCTTGCACTTAAATAATAAGCCTAAATTTTTGAAACACTGGGAATGGTGAACATAAGGGATGACTGCAATGCAGAAGAAAAAAAACCCAAAAGTCCCTTTGAGGCATAGACAGCAATTTATAGCTACTATAACTATGTTTAATTTGCTTATTTAACTAAAGATTCCAGTTTGTGTTTGTTTATGTAAATCAGCCCCAAATTGTTCAAGTAGGCAGTAAAGCTTTGCTCTTAACTTGAGGCTGATTAAAAATTTGGCTGTGTAGATAAACACTCCACCATGTTTTTCAAATCATGGAAGTTTGTAAGTTCTACACCTGTTTGGAATTCCCTGGGCTCTGGCAGTTTCCTTGTGCTTTCTAATTGGAAAACTTACAGAAATTCAGATTCTTTATCATAAAGACAAAGGTGCAATTTTTTCTTAAAAATTAACATCCAGGGACTTTGGAGCATCAGACTTAGCTGCAGTGAGATAGATGCTAAATTCTTCCTGAATGCTTTCAGCATCTGCATAAAAACTTTATCTTTTCTAAACATCTGGAAATTCAAACAGCAAACAGATAAAACATGTCAAAACTTTCTGTACTTCACTTTAGACTGTCTAGATGTTTCACAATTTTCCTTGGCACCTGTCTCGTGGGAGGTAAAGCACCACTGGAACCAATCTTACAGAAATTTGGAACTAATCTTTCCCTCACCTTGCCTTGCACTTCAGAAGGTCACAAAATGTGAGGTTGGTCACTGGGAGCAAACCAGGTGGAAGAGGAAGAGGAGGCACAATGGTAATGGTAATTAACAGCTGCATATCCACCTTTATCAAGGAGTTTGAATAGCTTCTGTCATTTGTTATTTATTTGTTATTTATTTGTTATTTATTTGTTATTTATTTGTTATTTATTTGTTATTTAGATGGACAGTGCAGGGCTATTCACTATAAATCCATATTCCAAAGTAATATGTTATTTGATCACACTGGCAGTGAAATTATGGAAACCTTTTTCAATAGGAAATTTTAGAACCTCTAATGTGTTTTGATGAACTTCAACCATTTAGTTAGAATTTTTTTAAGCATTTTCCTTAGCTTGGGTTCTTCTGGAATAAGTAAGGGGTGAAGTGATTTTGAAATTGCTGTTACTAAAATTAGTTGCATTTGCCAAAGTTTAGTATTTTTTATACTTTATTTTGAGAGAATCATGTCCCCTTTAAGAATGTGATGTTTGATAAAACTTAACTGTGGGGTTAATAAGATGCTTTTCAAACTATGTCCCATGAAATTCCACCCAGATTTCACCATTTATATCCCATGGAAATACTTTCATATCTCATGGAATTATTGCTGCTTATTGCCACAAACAAATGCAATTTTCCCGTTAATTGCAATTCTCCATTTTTTTCTCATTTAATTGTAATAAAAATGAGGGAAATTGAGGAACTAGGATTCTTTTGTCTTCTTTGAGTAACTCTTTGCTAATTCAGCTCTGAATTCTGGGGTTGTGATGGGGAAAAGCTCAGGATCACCCACCAAGGGTAAGGTGTAACTGCCCTCTGAAAGGGCAGCTGTGAGAGTTGCCCCATTCTGTTCTAAGCAAATATTATTGCAGAAGCCTATTAGGAGATGCCAGTTTTAAAAATCCCTATTTAAATATTAATTCTGAAACCCAGAGATCTAAGGAAAAACACAGAGCATTTATTCAATGTGAATGAACCACTGAATCCCTGTTTTTGTGGATACTGTAGGGAGGCCTGTGCCATGGCTTACCCTAGTGTCTCTGTTTATAAAATCTTAATACACTTCAGAAGAAAATTTTAATTGAAGTCTCTCTCTTGAATGCTATCTAATTGTAGTCACTCTATTTAATGCTATTGCAGCATTAGGAAAAAAAACCAAACCAGCATTGATTTTTGCATTTGGCCTGCTGGCATTTTCAGAGAGTAGGAGTAAGGGCTTTTAATTTTTGGTGCAGGCATGCCTGGAGTTTGCAAGTTCCTTCTTCAAGGTTTGGAAAGACTGTTGGTACAAGTGAGCTTGTTAGTCAGCATGAATTTGTTACAGATGGGGATGTCCAAGACAATTTGCAGACTCCCCGAGCCTTGGGGCTGCAGTGACCTTCTCCTGCCCTCAGTTCCACAGAGTGGGTGAAGGAAGAGCGCCTGGTGTCTGTCCAGGTGGGCTCTGTGCTGTGGTGCTCCACGGGCTGAGCTCTGCAGTTAGGATTTCCTGCCTGTGGAGCTCTGCTTTACCTGGCTGTCTCCTCCATCTGTTGAAATGCACATTGAAATTACTGCTACAAATTGGGCTCCATTTAAATTACTCATCAGTCCAGCAATGAGATGTGCCCAAGCTGTGGCTGAAGCTCCTGCCTGGCTGCTCTCTGGCATTATTTACTCCTGGGTGTGTGCTTGCACAGTGCATTGTCTGTGGGTTGAAAGGTCTCCTGTGTTCCTTGGCTTTCTGGCACATTGCTGGAAGTCAAAGCTGAATTGTTTCTGTGAAACCACTTCTTCATTACTGTTAACACTGTCTTTTTTGAATAACCAATTTTTGTCTGTGTGGTGAGTAAAGCTGTGTCCTGGACAGAGCACTTGGAAGAAAAAATACCTGAAAAAATGCTCAGCTTTTAAAATTATATTGTTAAGTTCATTTTCCATACATTCATATGTAAATATTCATATATGCATATCCATATTTCTTGTTTAATCTCAAAAAGCTACAGCTGATGCCACGTGGGGGAATGTGCTCTACTCTGACATTTACTGGCATGGTTAAAGCATTCATTTAGTCCTGCATTTATTTGAATGTTGTAGTCCGTGTATTTCTATAAGGCCTTGATGATGTTAATTATTTTTATTGACATATTGTAGATCTGTCAGGGATTCCAAAGCATTCACAAATGCTTCCTTAGGATCTAGGAGGCTGGTAATGGGTGATTTTGGGCTTTTGATGATCTCTGCAGTTACTATATAGGGTGAAAATCTCGTCAACACTTGATCTGTAAAGTTGAAATCCAATCTCCTGTTCCCTGAAAATGACATGGTAGGACAATGTAAAGGCTGTATTTCACTGAAGGACAATGTTCTGCCACTTGTTAAGTGAATTGCTGAGGGGTACCTGCTTTGTTGTAGTTCACTGTAATTTTTCATTGATCTGGAGGTTGTTCCTAGTTCTATGTCTGTGGAAAAGTCTGGTGGCTTTTCTGCTGTCTCCTGAGCCTTCAGAAATTCCTTGCTGAGTTTTCGTATTCTAAATTTTCCCTGGGGTTTAACTTCTGTTTTGCAGCTTCAGGGAGGGCTGAGGGGTTTCTATTTCTTTTCTTAGATTTTGGGGGTTTTTTTTAAATGGGAAATGCTTAATTTTAAATTCTAGGTATGTATTTCCATGTTCTGTTTTACACGTGCATTTAGCACATTATTTTAACCGTTGATGCAGTTGTTTTAGAACCCCTGAGCAAAATGAGGGAAGAGCTGAAGAAGGAAAAGGATTGGTGCTGGCCACAGAGCTCAGTTAAAAGGCAAAGGGTAGAAAGTTTTGAAATGGATAGATGTTCTGTCCAGCTGATATAATCACATTTCTGTGTGAATTTGTGCTCATGTAACTCTGAATGGCCTAGCAGGGCACCACTGCAGTCACTGCAGAGCATCATTTCCCCCTGCACCCCCATTTTGGTTAATGTAGGTCACCAGGAGATAAAAGCAAATTTTTCCTGTGAGTACCTGGCTAACTGTAACCCTCTTTCATAGCAGACAAATTGTTCATTTTTTCTTTTCATTCAAGCATAAGTGACAGTTCAAAATGCCCTGAAATCGTCTTTTCAAAGAGGAAAATAAGATGAACAATCTTCAGAATGTGGCTCCCATCTGAATCTGCCATAAATAAATGGAGATTCCAGCATGTGTTCCTGAGCTCGTTTTGAAAAACCAGTACAAAAATTGCATTTTTCCATGTGATTGCAGAGCATGGATGTAAGAGAGTCCCTTTGGGGTTTAGAAGTGAACCTGACAGCATTTTTCCAGGATTGCATCATGTGTTTCACTGGCACTTTCACATCCTGTACTAAACCACATGCGTGCACGTCAACAAGACAAGACTGTAAAAGGAGTGTGACTGGGGAATTGTTTTCCTGATACCTGATAGGAGTAATTGCAGCCACTGCTGCTTCAAAGCAACTGTGGTTACACTACACTATGTCAACAAAAGTCACTTTTGCCATGTGGAAACCTAATTATTGCAGAATGATCTCTTGAAATAGTCAGGCCATTTATAGAACTCAGTAAAAAATATTTGTGCATGAAGCCCTTCTTGAATAAAAGCTTTCATGTGTTACAGTTCGAGCAGCACAGTGACAGTTTTGGAAATATTAAAAAAGTGGACTTCTGTTTAAGAGGTGGTAGGAAAATTTAGTGAGTGATTAGAAAATCTGAGTATTTCCCTGTGATTTGTGTGATAAACCTGGCAGGGCTATTACTGAGCAGGAAAGAGGGTGGGGTTTTTTGCTATTATCTTCCCTAATATTGTGGGAAATTGGATGAAACTTGGATGTATTTCAGTGAGATGTGATGTCAGGGATATTTGTTTGTGTAGTATTTGGTCCGGAAAATGACGTGAAGCTTTTGTGGTCTGTTGGGTTGTTATTTTAAGTTGTTGTTCACAACAATGTCTTGTTTTCACATGTGGTTGTCTGTCACTTCTGAGCTGTTCAGGACATCTGTTAATCAAACATCTTTTCTGTCACTGTGAAACTAAAGAACATCACAAATTTGCTCAGTTAAGTGTGATGTTCTCTACCTAGACTCTTACTATTTGCTGTAAGTAGCTCTTACCACCAAAAAAGTGCTTTTGAAAGGCACTGTGGTTCTTGTAACTGTAAAGGGCTGTTGCAAGTTCCAAGCATGTCAAAGCTTCATAGTGAAGCTGGGTTAAATGGTGTGTTTAAAGTCTTAGCTGTCAAGGCACAGAATTGTAATTTATGGACAGTCCTGTGTATGAAATTTCAGGTGGCTGCTGACACACAAACCATCTGTTCTGAATTGCTGCTCTTGACAGGAGTTCTCCGTTCAGTTGCTGCAATACAGATAAATCTAAAGACACAAACTGTTCAGAGCCAGGTTTATCAGTGTGCTGCTGGTGCTGGGGGGCAGCAGTGACCCAGGGCTCACTGGGGGATTTCTGCATTCTGTGCCAGGCATTTCCCAGTGCCATTCCTGAAAGGGAGGCAGGGCAGCTTCTCCTGGCTGTGCCACCCACAGCTCCTGCTCTCAGGGCCAGGGGGAGCAGATGGGCTGTGCCCACATTGAGCCCAGATCTCCACTGATTGCCAGGTGGCAGCCACCAGTCACACACACAAGAATTTCTTTTTTCTTGTTGTTTGGTTTGGGATTTTGTTTGGTGGGCGTTTTCTGTTGTTTGGGGTGTTTTTTGTTGTTCAATAGTTGTAAGGTAATCCAGAGCAGTGTTCAGTATCCTTAGCAGATTGAAAGAACACAGGCTGTTTGTTCTGGTTGTGTCAGCACAAAGCAGTGTAAAGGTACAGAATTGTCTGTGTGGAAGCAAACAAACCCAGTGGGATGTCAGCAGCCCTTCTGAGCTGTTCCTGGCACTAGAAATGGGGTTTTTTTCTTGGAGAAGACTCCCTGGTTTTCTGCAAAGGCAAATCTGGGAACAAAGTGACACATGGACACTGTGGAAAAATCCAGAGATGAGAGTTGGAAGAGGGGACTGAGAGATGACATGATTTGGCACTGCAGCTCTGCTCTTAAACATGCAGTAACTGCACCCTTACCTCCTTTCCATTCTCTCTGCAGTCCTTATGCACAAGTCTGCAAGTGCCAGGAGCACTGGAGCTGCCTCTTGGTACCTTGCTCATCCATGATAGATTGTCCAGAATTTGTGCTTTTAATTAGGAGTAATAAATCAAAAATTACAAAGAGCATAGTAGTGTCAGATATAGTTTATTTGGTCCCCTTATGTTGACTCTTTACTCAGTTGATTCAGCATCCATGTATCACTTCAGATAATCTGGTCCAAGCAGGGATGATATGGGGAAAGAATCTCATTCTGTTTGATTTTCATGTTGTCAAACCGATTTGGAGCTGCTGGTAATTTGTTTCAGTGAGGATATGATCAGGTGTGGTGTATGGCAGTGGATGTTTTATGTGCCTGGATTGATGGAGTGCCAGGAAATGGCACCTCTTTGCACCCACTGACAGGATGGGGTTAATTATAAACCACCAAGTATTTCTGATCCCACTGAATCAATAAAAACCACAGATTAGTTGTTTGAGGGGAATCAAAATACCTTAATAATGGTGCCCTTCCTCCCCTGACAGAGCAGTGCCTAAAGCTCTCCTGTTCCCAGCACTGCCTTGTCTGGGTGCTCTGGAGCTGCCCCACTGCCAGGGAGGGATGTCCCTGCCTGTGTCACCCTTTGTCCCCGGGTTGTTTTCCCTCCTGGGGCAGCCCAGCTCCTGCTGCTCTCTGCCTGTTCCCCATTTTCCTTTGCCAGCCCAGTACCCCTGCCCACACTGCCTGTTCCTCCTCTGCACTGGAGGAGGTGAGGTCGGGTTGGACCTTCCCTTGGAAATCATTTTGCAGAAGGAACTTCTTTAATGTTTCTGCCATGTTTTGTATGAGATTTTAGTGGGAAATCATGGGATGGGAGTCCTGTTTGACAGCTTTCCTCTGCAGCCTGGGCTGGCTGACCTTCTTCCAGCTGCTGCCAGACCTATGGGACTCCTTTTAAAACAGCTGGGTGTACTTTTAAGCCTGTTAGATTTGTCCAGCTCAAATCTCCTGGGAAAGGGCATAGGAGAGACAGAGATGGGCAAATGCTGCATCACTTCTTCCTAAAGACTGTGTCAACAAGAGGAAATTCAGTGGGAGAAAGTCTGTAGAGTATTTGCCTCAGAAGAGATACTCATTGTTTGTTTGAAAAAAATTAGTGTGGTGTGAAGAGTGCTAGCCTAAAAGATGTGTCTAGTGCTGACAGGATTATTAACTGGTTTTATTAACTTGTTATTCAGAAAAGAAAAAAAAATCACTGATCTGTAAGGAACTGAGCACTTATTTCCACTTTTTATTCTTTTTTTTTTCCTCCAGAAGAATGGAAAGGTGGCAGAAATAATGTTTTAAAACTTCACTGGACTCTGGTCCGTAAGATTGTTCCGTATCTAGAGCCCCCTGGAAGAATTCATGTTTCATAGTTTCTGTATTTATTCTGGGTTAGAGAATAGCTGGTTTTACTTCCCTACTTTCTTCTTGCTTTCCCCTCCTTGTTCCAGGAGGGGGAAAAAAGAATAAGAAGTGGAATGGTATGATATGGTGATATGGTATCTGACATAAGGTTTACCTGGATTTTTGTTTGAAATACCATGCAAAATTGGTTGGTGTTTTATATAAATTATAGAAAAGTATTAATGTCTCCTTGCAAATAGTTTGAACTGTAAGTTAATTTTCCCAAACCAAGGAAACGTAAATTGTGTAATTGGAGTAGGAATGATGGGGGAATGAAAGCTAGATGGTGATTTGAGGAATAGATTTAAATGCATAAATCTGTCAGACACATTTGTGTATCTAACGCAATCTGTTAGACCCCATTGATATATTGATAGGTACAATGGTGTTTCTGCCTGCAGTTGTTTTATTTTCAGTTTATTTGGCTTTTTTGGGTGGATAGCAGTGAGTAGCTCTGTGCATGAGACTTGTTCTGCCATTACATTGCTGCTGTCATGTGTAATATAATATTTAAATTCCTCCTAAGCTGTGGTTAATACTGATGTTATTATGCTGCCAGGAGCTGCTGTAAGGGGAAGCCTGCTCCTGTGTCTTTTTCCCCCCTCTCCCCATTTCCAGTGATTTTAAGCTAGGAATGAGTAGAGACACCATATTTTCACTTTTCTACCTCTTAGCTCACTTTTGATTGGGTAACTACTGACTCCAGAACAGAAGCAAACATTTCATAAATCAGCATTGAGAAAACAGTGCATTCAAATCAACATCAGGTCTGAATTCCTCCATGATTTAGAGATTCCTAAAGTTACACAGCACCAATGTTTCATTTTCTGTCTTCACTTGGCCAAGGATTACAGCTATTTTTTATTTGAGGAAAAGAAGCCTGAAGTGAGAACTAAATGCTAAGGACTTCTTTTTTTAGTGTGTCCTAGTAAATGTTCCAGTCCAGGCAGCAGGACTGCTGTGCTCCTTCCTCTGTTTGGCACAGATTTGGTGCTGCATCAGTAGCATCCTGTCTATACTGAAATCATGGAACTGCTCTGGTGCAGTCAGAGCCTGACTCTGTAAATCTTACTGGATTTACACTCCTCTGTTGTGTTTGGTGCAGACATGGATGCTGCATCAGTAGCATCCTGTCTATACTGAAATCATGGAACTGCTCTGGTGCAGTCAGAGCCTGACTCTGTAAATCTTACTGGATTTACACTCCTCTGTTGTGTTTGGTGCAGACATGGATGCTGCATCAGTAGCATCCTGTCTATACTGAAATCATGGAACTGCTCTGGTGCAGTGAGAGCCTGTCTCTCTAGACCTTGGCTTTGTAAATCTCACTGGATTTACACTCCTGGGCTGTGCACTGGGGACCTCTGTGTGTTGTTCAGCAGGAGACAGAGACCTGTCTGAGGTGTTTGTAGCCCTGGGGCCTCAAGACCCATTTCTTTACACCATGATTGCCTCCTAACATAGAACTGGAAGTAATTCACCCTTAACTCTGAGAAAATCCAGTTCCTAGTGTAAACTCTGGCTTTATAATTTTATTTTTTTTTTTAATTCAGTGTACTGGACCAAACACTAAATCCCAAGCCTGTAGTTACTGATGTTCCTAAGCAGTAGCTAATGTTGGTTCAGCTCTCAGCTTCACTGAGGCTTTTTGACTGAGAACTTCATGCTGTGAAATTCCCTTCTCGTGCTTCTTTGCTTGGAATTCTTTAATGGCCAAGGAAATAAGTTGATGGGAGTTCCCCATCTATGCAAGACTTGCACAGTGATTTCATAATACTTGAGT
>VXBB01022669.1:98805-118712 GCA_013399915.1 Illadopsis cleaveri
ACTGTTCAGTTTCATTAATTTCAGAAGAATACCTGGTGGTAACAGTCAAGGTGGAGGAGAGTCCTGTTTATTCCTAGTTTGAAAACTAGCATTGGCTGTGTTAAAACTGCATCATATGTATTATATTCTGTGAATGAACTCACATGGAAAACCAGAAGTTTGTCCCGTCTTCAATTTTCAGGAAAACCCTTGCTGTCAGTGGAAGCTTGCATAAGAACAGCAATGACTAAAAACCCAGTGATTTCAGGTTTTCAGTTATTTTGTTACCTCTAAAACCTGGGTTCAAATGGCAAATCATTTTAACTTCCCACAAAGAAGGAAGTGCTTTGATCTGCAGGTGCATAATGAAATTAATTGTAATGAATTTTAATTTACCTGAGCAAACAAACTGTGCTGTCAAGGCCAGCCTGGAGACAGACAGCACCCCAAAACCTGTGCCTGGGGCAGAGCTGCCAGGGGTTTCTGCCCCAGGGGGTTACTTTGTGGTGTCCACCTTCCCCAGGTAATGCAGACTTGTGCTTAGGCAGTGTGGGATTCTCTAAAGTTGGTTGAGTTGTATTAGTCTCATTTTGCAGTGAGATTTGATGTCTCAGTAGATCTACAAGGGAATGAAAATAGCATCTTATCCTTTGTATTTGTCTTTAGCCTCCATGTCTCGGCTGCTTTCTGTTCCAGACATGAAAAGAAGTACTGAACAAGGAAATAAGACATGTTTTCATTTATATTGCCTATCTATCCCTTTGCCCTTAAAATATTTGTATTTTATTTTTTATTTATAATCCACGAATATTATCATATGTCATTAATGATTATCTTGTATATTGTGTTTCTGTATTTGTGTTTCTTTATTTTAATTTTATTTACTGCTTCGGGATCAAATAACATGTCTGTCTACTTTTCCCTGCTCTAGTATCTCTTCAAAAACAAACAAACCCCCATTTATAATCTTGTACACTTCCAAGGTACACAGAGACTGACGTGCAATGTCAGGTTCATACAACTGAAAAGCAAATATATGGTGCCTGTTTTGCCTGAGCTGTGGTGAACTAGGATGGTGTGGGAGAGGAGGGTTGGTGTGGGAAAGAGAAATCGGTGTGGGAGAGGAGGGTTGGTATAGGAGAGGAGGATTGGTACAGGAAAGGAGGACTGGTATAGGAAAGGAGAATTGCTAGCTGCCTTCATTAGGTGCAGCAAAGAGCACATCCCAGTGAGGTTGCTGTGCTGCTTTAGACAAGACAGAAGGCAGATGTGTGCTCTGTAAAGCTAACAGGGTCTGTTGGCAGTCCCAGGGATCTGCTTTCCAGAACAGGAGCTGCAGAGACCTTTGGAAAGTGCCTCAGTCTGTTTTTAAAGGACAGAAAGAGACACTGAGTTGTCTCAGAAGCAGAGGGATGTGTCCAAAGTGGCTCACTCATCACAGGGACTCAGCTTGTGGCACACTGTGCCCAGCTGGATTGCTGGATTTGTCTTCAGGGTCTGTAACTTCTGTAAGTCAACATAAGCTTTTTTATTTCATGCAAATAGACTTGTGACTGAGGCACAGGAGGAAGAATGAGGGTTGCTTGAGGAGGAGTTGAATTAAGCTCTGTTCTGCTAAACTTGAGCTTGTACTCAGCAGATACTCTGTGGAGGAGGGGAGACAGGTGATAATTTACCTTTCCTTAGTAATGCTTTTAGCACGTTCACTCAGAGTGTCCTCTTAGACAAGTTAGGGACAGATGGTGCTGATGGATGGACTGCATAGTGAGAGGGAAACTGGTGTGACCACCTGCCTCAAAGGGTGGCACTTCAAACATACTAATAAAAATCCAATTGCCTGCTTAATTGTCCTGAATTTCTTTTTTTTTATGGAAAGGAAGTTCTGAGATCATCTGCAAAACCTCAGTAGTTGAAATGAGCCCTTGTGTCAGTGGCAGGTGTTTTGTCAGTGCAGTGAGATTTCTGAGAGAGGGAAGTGTCCTGCAGGGTGGGATTGCCCACTCACAGTGCACAGGACTATTGCAGTGGCTTGCACAGGTCCAACACTCTCCCTAAGTACTTGAAAGCCAGAGATTGTACGATGGAAAACAGCTAAATTATTTTTTTCTGCACAAAGAATGGAGTTCTTGGGTTACTGTTAAACTCTGCAGGGTTAAACACCCCTCACAGGTCTTTTGGAGTTGCTGTTGAGCGATTTCGAGGTCTTTCTGGTATTGTATTTAGTTTTACCTTGATAGAAATGGAAAGTGGTGCTCTGAGAAGTCTAACAGAGATCATGTTACAGTCCAGTGCTGCTTCACGTGTAGCTGTGAGGAGTCAGGCTAGAAAGGAGCAGGAAAGGAAATGCTCAGCATACCTTCTCAGGATTTGCACCTCTGCCCCTCTCAGAAAAGATGTGGTTTTCACAACTTCAGCTTTCCAGCAACTTTGCTTCGGGTTCATACAGTGTGTGGAAAATGTGTGTGTGTGTTTGTTGATTTGATTTTTCAACTGTTCATCAGAGGAATTCAGAATACTGCAAGTACAGGAAACTTTAAAAATCTGTCACAAAGACAAAACATAGAAACTATGAAAAAAGCAGTAGAAGCAAAGGAGCAACATTTCTTCCAGTGGAGGAGTTGGATTTGATGAGTAAGGCTGAGTGCAGGAGCAGGCTTAGAGCCCAGTGGGAATGAAATGATTTACAGCCTGTCAGCATCTGCAGACAGACAGGAAGTAAATAGATTGTGGATGAGGGCTGCCTTCAGTGTTGGCTGGCTTTTCATTAGGCAGACTGCACCAGTGAGAAGCCAATGCCAGCACAGATTTTGTTCCTGGTTTACTTTCTATTCATTTCCTAGGCAGTAGTGTGACTAAATTAAAGGTTGTCAGAAAAACACAGAAGCTGGTATATGCTCTTTTATCTTTTCTCTGTACACTTCCAAGACCATTATGGTATTTAGCTTAAATTTCCATGATATATATTTGTTACTGCTCAATATTTTAGTGTCCAGGCCTTTATCTGGATAAGTCAGTGTAGTTCTACATCTGGACTATGGACTTTTCTGCTACAGAAGAGAACATGATTTCATTTGTGCAAGTAATTTGCTATGAGGAGTCTACCTGGCATGACAGCTTTTCCAAGCTGAAGTCATTCTCTGAAAAAAGGAACTCTGGGTGTTTTTCTGGGGTTTGTTCAGTGTTGGCAGATTAGAAAACAACCAAACAACCAGAAGGGGATTATCAGTAATTAGGAAAATGGGATGAGCTTTTGGATTTGTGACTGCTGTCCAAGCTCTGCTGCTTGCTGTGAGATACTGATTCTGTCACTTGCCATAAAGCTTTCAAAAGATCTCTTTAAAAAGAACCTTGCTCTTCAAGTGCTGTGCTTTGGGTTTATCCATGCTAAAGCTGCATGAACTTTGTTCTAGCTGAGCTACAAGAGTGTTGCCCCTGTAAAAAGAGATCTGAAGACTGGCTGTCAAAAATCAATTAGTTGAAACACTAATCACCTCTGAAGAGTAATGGCCATGTCTCAGTTTACTTACCTTATTGTATTGAATTTATATTCCATACAATAGCTGAGACCAGGAAAAGCCCTAGTCCTTTTCCATTTGGATTTCTTTGAAAAATCCTAACACAAAACACAAGTTGTCAAATAATTTGAAAAGGTGCTGTTTGGAAAGAAAAGAATAAAATTAAGGAAAAGGGCAAATGTACTGAACTTGGCTCTGTCCTGCATGGTGTTGCAATTTTTGAGGTCTAATGTTGTTCATAAATTATTCACCAACAAACATGATATCAGACAGAGAAGCTGAAAAAACACCTGTACTTCCTGTAAACTTGAGTAACTGAGAGACTGCATCTCATTTATTTTTTTCTGTTAATTTGAAATGATGGCAGTAATGGTTGGTGTGTTTTATACACCTTTATTAATGTGTGTATCATTCTGTTATTGCACACAAAGTAGAAATTCTTCCCACTCTATTTTGTCTTAAAATACATAATACTTTTTATGGACTAGTAATTTATTGTTTGCATCTTTCCAAAAGGTTTGGGGTGGAACCTCCTGGATTAATAAAACTGGAAAAAGAGATTGAACAAGAGGAAACACTTTCAGCTCCCCTTCCATCCCCTTCACCGTCACCCACGAAGTCTCCTGGGAAGAAGAGCACAGGGAAACTGTTGGATGACGCTGTGAGTTGTGGGAGGGAACTCCTTCCTCTCTCATCCATTCTGATCTGCACTTGCAAAACACACAAGCCTGAGTTTAACATCTCACTCTATTTTAAGCACTTGTAGACTTACAGAGTTATTTGTTTTTTTGACCACAATTATTTATGACTGAAGCTTGGGGAAAAAAAAGAAAAGTCCCACTGTGTAGGAGCTGTGCAGCTTAGCCTAGCTTTGTGCTCAGGGCCACATTCCCTTCTCATTACTCTTTTACTCCTTATTCACCAACTCCCACTTGGTGCTTTGTCTGAGGAACGACTGAGTCAGGACAGGATTTGGCTCCTACTGACTTGGACTGAATGTTAACAAACACTTCTAAGATATTTCAGCCTAATTTTGTGCTGTTCTGCATGATTCTCACATAGTAAAAAAAAACCAGCATTGTTTTCCTCACTGTTAGAATCTTGCTTTGAGTTTTCATTAGACTTGTTGCAGCATATTGAGTGTCCATGTTTCTGGTGCAAGCCCATAGGGGTTCACTGGAAATAGCTGGAGTCAGATGAAAAGGACACGTTTGGAGACCATGAAGAGGTTAAACTGGAAAAGTCCAACTCCAGCCTGTAAAAAGGAGCAGTTGCCATGGTAACTACTTCATTGCAAGGTAGATGTGCCACCTGGGAGTTACAAAGCACTTCTTGAAAAATCCATGTGCCGCTTTCCTCTTACAAAGAGCAGATGGAATATAATGTTCGTTCCTTTTATTGGAACACTTTTTTTTTCATTTGATGCATATAATTGCATTTAAAATTTTCTGCTTTGTATTTCTTCCTTAACTTTGCAAAAGCCCTCGTGTTTCAACAGAGCTGAGAAAGAGCAGTTACGTGGAGAGGGAGGCTGGTAACTGCCTATCATGTAGAAATTGAACAGGGTATGTAGGTTTTCTCTAACCACCTCTTTTAATTTAGAAAGCAGCACGGGCAGGAGCAGAATGGAATCCATCCAGCCGGATTCCTGACCTGCACTGCCCCAGACACTCACACCATAAAACAGCAGCAGTTGCTCATATAGTCCAGACACAAAGTAAAATAGAATATAATTCTTCCCTCTGCTTCCTTATTTGATTTCCAAATTCCACTCAGTCCTTCTGTGTCCTTTGGGACAGTAAGGCAATGGATCCTCCACAGCAGGATCGGCAGGGAAGGTCCTGTTATCCCCTGTTGTACACCAGAATAGATCTGCTGCATCCTCCACAGGCTGAGGATGGGTCTGTTCTGCTTACACAGTTCAAAACAGCCTTTGACTTGTTTAGGCCCAGCTACTCTGGGGTTTTGGTTCTTTATATGAACTCTGGTGGACGAAGCATTAAGTTCCTGGTACCCATTTTCAGCTCTCAGGGAGATAAATGCCATGGGATATTATGTCAGGAATCCCTGATTATTGAGCAGCATTCAGAGGGCCATTGCCAAAAAGCTCCCTGAGCACTGGGACCAGTCTTGGTACCACATTGCCAGAAATACAGGAATACATCTTTTTCATCCTCAGCAACCTGTACTTGGATTTAAGTCATCAACCTCTGATTTCATCTAAGTTATTCCTATTGTACATTGACTGTCTAAATAGTTTATTCACCAGAAATGGAGGATAAATCTCATCCATGTTGATAAAAATCACTTGAGTAGCTGATCTTAAAATTCAAAACATGATTCATTCACACTGAGGACAACACATCTGATGCCTGAGAAACACTTTCTGTGTGTAGAATACATGTGGAGTTCCTCTGTTAACGGTCATTTTCATTATTTTTCTTCATAAAAATATTATGCCCTGATTAAAAAAAAAAAAGAAGTCTTAAGAATACTTCTAAAGAACCCTCCACAAGGTAATAAAGTTGTTCAGATAAAGGTATTGAACGATTTTAGAAATAATTGGAAAGCCTTTAAATCACTCAACAGGGCTAGCTTCAAAAGTGTAGAAACAATAATTCGTTTCCTTATAAGTTCTTTTTGGCTTATTTAAGAGACTCTGATTTAATTCTTAAAGCAGATCTGAGAAATGTTTGTACTTCAGAAGTCTTATCTATTCATGATCAACAAAACACTTTAATTTAGAGTGCTACAGCTTTGGCCAGGCATTTTTTTCTTTTCATGAAACAATTTAAGACTTTAATTTGTTAGCTATTCTGGGCCCCAGACCATTTTTACAGGCCTTGGTTTACAAACTGGATATGAGAATGTCTTTGGAATATTGTCTGAAGTGGACAAACACCTACAGGTTCCTCTGGCATTTTGCAGGGTTTGATTGTGAGGTACAAGGTACATACTTTGTCCAAGAAAACCACAGGGTATGGAAATGCTGCACTTACCCTTGCTGTTCCTCTGCAGAGTGCAATTTGAGTGTCAAGTAGGAGTTTCACAGCCAGGTCTGCTCTTTGCACCTTGATTTGACATTGATATTTGATATTATTTACGACTTTCCCATCATTGAAGAGTACAAATATACTTTTACTAAACGTCACTGCCTTTGGTAGCACATGCCAGACCCAGGAGGCCAAAGCCAAGCTGATGCAGCCAATAACAAGCAGGAAAGTGGATTTCATCTGTTTTTTCTCAGCCCTTGTTTCTGGGGCTGTGCAGTTAGGTTTGGCAATGGTAGTGCACATGGGGTCCCTGTGAATTAACTTTGGTTGAACTAGCCCTGACCAGGAGATCATCAAAGGGCAGCTGAAACTACCAGGGAGTGTCTTGGCATGAATGTTTAACCATGGCACAGTGTTTTCTGTATGCTTTTTTCCTAAGGTGTTAGTGCACAGTTCTAAAGAGGCAGGGCCTCTTATTGGTAAGGAAGAGACCTCTGTGTTTATTAATATTTAGAAGGCAGGATGCATCTTATGACATCTTCATTTTGCTTGTTAGCTGTTTGAGCACCTGCAGCTGATTCACCATGAGATACTGAGAGTACATTCACAAAGGCTTGATGCTGAGCTCCATGTAACAAACTGCTTGGCTTCAGACAAGGAGTGCAAACTTGATGCTGAACTGTGTGACATTTTTAATGTCTCAGCTACTAAAGCAGTGCTATTGGAAGCACCACAGGATGCCTTCTGGGGTCACAGAAATGTTGGGAAAAACCAAGAAAAATATCATCAATTAAGACTTATGTTAAATGATACATTATGACAAGTGTCTTATTGGATGTTTTACTATCCATGCTATTTTAAACACTTCTTCTTTTATAGGTTAAACACATTTCTGAAGATCCACCTTGTAAATGCCCTACCAAGTTCTGTGTGGAGCGTCTTTCCCAGGGGAGATACAGAGTTGGAGAGAAGATCCTTTTTATTAGGGTAAAGATTTTACTTTCACTTCTTTGTTTTTACTTTGTTTTTATTTTACTGCTACCTTTCACTTTGAAAATTACATCACTGATTAACAGGAAAAAACATTTTTAGGGTGACCAGCACTGACTCATTTTTGTGACACAGTTGGAGAATAAATAACCCACGGTGTGTTAACTGGCCCAAGGATTTACCAGTATGTGATAAATATCCTTCTGACTTTAGGTCATTGATTTTGCTCTCTCTTTAATCAATTGCAATCAAAAGAAAAGTCTTCAGAAATGGACCTGGTGACTTCTCAGTTTGGCTGGAAGGAATATCCACTGCATTAAAACAGCTTTTCTCCCATTCTGTTTTGCCTGCTACTCTTGAACAGGTCAGGAAACAGATCCAAGGCTTCTTGATCATTGAATTGCCAAGTCATGACTAAGATACATCACTAGAGCAGCATGAGCAAACCATGAAAATCTACAGTACTTCTCTTCATTAACAGATATTTCCCAACCCAGAGCTGTATTTCAGCCTTTGTATGTAGAGTATTAACTCCCAGAGCACAGAGTTAATCAGTATCAATATTTGCCAGCGTTATTATATGGCTGAATTTAGCACATCTGTACTTTCAAAGCTTAATTCTTCTCATCCACTATCCATTTTCTCTATGTATGTCTATGGTAATAATAATGGAAAATATGCTGATCTTGTTATTCTTGTAGTTGTACCTTAACAATCTGATTGACTCCATCTTCCCCTCCAGCTGCACTATTCTTGAGTCATGACTGGACAGAATGAGAGGTCTTGCTCTCCAATAACTGTTACCCCTATTTTGCTCAAGACACATAACTGTGACCTGATTAAACTGAGCACTTGTACACAGAGGAAGTCAGAGGGACTCCTCCCTACCTGCACAAGTCAAGTTCCTGGCTCAGCAGAATACCAGAGTGCTTATTCAGTCCTAAACCTCTGCTCAACAGAACTTACAATGAAGCCAAGGAAGCCAGATCAGGATTTGGGTTTTCTCAGGAGTGTGAAGTTGGGAACACGTAGAAGGACTGTGCTGAATAAGTATTGAGAACTCCTAATTAATTCAGTAATTGGTCATAGAGAAGAAGAAATAAGGGATGTGGTAAATCTCACAAATAGTTTGAGATTTAACATGCTGGTGTAAAGGATTAGTAGCTTTTCTGGTTTGTAGCCAGTGAGACTTTTTTCTTAATTCTGCAGTGTGTTTAGGTAATAGTTTTATTACTGCTTTCAAACCACTTTGAAGAAGGTAATGATTATTAACCAAAGACCTCAGAGATCTGGCACAGTTTAACTTTTACATTTTCTTCCTTTTGGTTTTCATTTTAAAAACAGTATCAAAGTTTTTTTTAATTTTTTAGTCTTGAGAAACTTGAGTTCTGCCAGAATGGTGAGTATCAAATTCCCTTTTGCTTACTTCTTTATTATGCAACCTAGTCCAAGCCAGATTTCATTCCAAGTTTGCAAACAAAATACCCTTTTCATATCACCCTACTGCATTCCAAGTTGAATTGTGCAAAAAAATAACAGTAATATAGATTAGGTATTAAACAGCAGTATTAAAGATCATTCCTGCAAAACTTAAATCAATGGAAACTTGCCATGGGAACAAGTTCATGTTCCTAGGTTTTAAAAGTCAGTTGTCCTTTGGTTTTGGTTGGTTTGAACTTCATTTTGGAACCCTTCACTGGATCACAGTAAGTTTTTCCTCTTCACTCTGCATGTTCTTGTGTGCATAACTGGATTTATTAGCCTTTCTTTGGAATCCTTTGGACGCTTGTGAAGAAGCACGTTTCAGATGTGTGGCTGATTTTTAATTTCATTGCTGTTTGGCCCCCTGTTTGATGCCACTGAGGCAGTTCCTCCTGCACTGTGTGTTCTTCACACAGCCAAACACATGCCATGTGTTTACAGCCCAAAGTTTCATTGTCTTAGGATGGTTTAGTGTATCCATTGCTGTATTAGCCTGTCAGCCTCCAGTAACCTCTACAGAATTTAATACCTCCTCCATTTCAGTGATGCTGCAAGTATGCCATGTGGGAGGAGTTAACTCCTAGGAATAGATGGTTAAGATTATTTTTTCAAATAATCCTTCTTTTAAAGCTTCTGATTTTTCCTGTCACATAGAGATCTTCTCTGTCTTGCAGATGAGTTGACGAGTAAGTGATTGCTCTTAAATTACTGACCTTGTATTCTAAATAATTAATACCATGCAACATTATTTTGCTATAGTCATAATAGAATGTTTGGTTTATACTTTCTTCTTCTAAATCCAAGGAAAGGAAAGGAAAGGAAAGGTGTTATTTACCTGCTACAGCACTTGTGTAGAAACTTTATTTTCAGATTCACTAACACAGTATATGTGTAAAAGGTATGTTTATATATATATTAAAAAAATAACTCTGCAGACAATCTTGTATGCACTATTGCCTCTTCCTGGGGAGAAAAATGTACTTGTTTATAAATATAGAAGTGCATTTTACTCCAAACCACCAGGTAGGGGTGATGTACCATGTACCATATAAGAACTGGAAATAAGGAGAAATAGAAGGCAGATTGACTGCACAGATCTCACGACTCAAATGCTTTGCTCTGCCTTTCCAATTCAAATGTATTCACAGCTCTTGCATGGTGTGCTTCTGTCTTTTGTTTTTCCTTCAGCATTGTTCTCCTAGCTTTTTTTGTCTTCTTTATTCCAGAGATTTTCGTAGTTCTACTTTTCCCAGGTGTATTCACTTCCAGTCTGCAGAAGAGTTTGTTTTTAGTAGCAAAAATCCTTTCCCAAGCTTTATCCATAAGAAATAATTTTCCAGGGTGTTCAAAATGTCAAAATCAGGGGCAGATGAGGAGTTTTAATTAACCTAACTCCAAAGGAGATACAGTGGGATGCCTGGGACCTTGTGAATGAATTCTGAAAATACACCTTGGGCCTCAGGGCAGCAGCAGTCTTTGGTCTCTTTGGGCTCCTAAGTTGTTTTGGTTTGTGTCTGTAGACAAGCACAGTAATTCTCAGCTGCAGACTGCAAAGGACCTGGGGAAAGGCCTGTCTGCACTCCAGCCCTGGGTTATTCCCCAGTCCAAGAGGCTTTTGGAGACCTTTCAGCTGGACATTTCTTGACTCTGTGCCAGTTCCTCTCCAACAGCTTTACAGCCACAGACTAGATGGCATTTCAGTCTCACTTGTGCTGCTGAAGGTGGAACTCTTCTCAACCTTCTCAGGTCTCATTTATTGATTTAACAAAAAAAAGGTCCTTAATGGGCCAGTAAAATTCACCGCACAAGGCTCAAAAACTCTTGGACAAACAGTGATGCTGAAGGTGTCAGAGGGAGGCTGGAGTTGAGTGCTGCCCACAGAACTGTCAGAAAATCTGTTTTCTTCTGTACTCCCTCATTAATCTGCTGACATTAGGCAGATTAATTGATATTAATCTGCTGACATTAGGCACAACCCTGCCCCAGCTTAATTTGCAGCTTGCTTGTTCTTTTAGTTGCCCTTTCTCTCCTGCCTCTCCGTTTATTCTTTATTTTTTTTTTCCTCTTCTTACCTTCAGCTTTCCTTATGTAGGCCCAGATGCCTCCATGGAGCCAGCAGCCCATGGACATCTCTCTCCTCACTCTGTCCCTGATGATGCTGGGTTTGCACTCCATAAAAAAGCAGCTGCAGCTCCACTACCTGCTCCTTGGAAGAGCTGACATTTCTAGTTCAACAGTTGACTGACTTTCACTGAGGGTTATCCAAACCCATAAAGTATGAGAAATTAACTTTGTGGGGTTTTGTTTTGGTTGTTGTTGTTGTTGTTTTGGTTTGGGTTTTTTTAGAATCAGAGGGAGACCTTCAATATCCCCTGCAGGGTTCTTTCAGTGGGGAGGAACAAGAAATTCCTCTCTGTTTTCTATGATGATGAATGGGATTGATAATCAAACTACAGAGTTATATAGCATTTTCAGTTATTTACCTTTCAGATTAGAAGTGTAAAAACTAAACAGTCAATTTGATGTATTCTTTGTTATAAATTCTGGGATGTGTTTTATGTTGGTTTATTAAGATTCTATTTTGAGATGTTTTGTTCCAAACTTTAAAAGAAAAAAAACCACAAAACTTCAGCTACATCTGTGTCTGTCAGTAGGAATAGATTTGTCTTTAAAAAAAGTAAAAAGAATTATTTAATAACAAACTCCTGTGGTAGCAAAGGAATAAAACAATGGGACCTTTATCCGTAACAGTTACGTTCTTTTAATTATTTATTAGTCTAGGAGCCAAAGACTTTGAAAAAGCCATGATAAATTCAATGTGTCTCTCCTATATTGCAATAACATAGAAATAGTACTCTTAGGGTGTATTGAATAATCCTTTTTCAGTGCTGATTTTTAGATCTTTATCTATCTACAACATTAAAAAAAAATCCCTTTGAATATAATTTGCTTTTAATAATGTTGGATAATATTAATAGCTATTTTTACTTCATATTTTAAATTCCATTTGTTGATGTAAATAATTCAAGAAAAATGACTGGCAAATATTCTTGCCTACATTAAGGTAGAAATAAAGAAAGAGCTTTTAGGGTTAAGTGCACTCAAATTTTATTATATGTGTTATTCTAATATAATGACAACATGTCCTTCAAGCTCTTTGTGCTGAGCTGTAGAAAATTTAGTTCATGATGAAAATGCATGAACAGATTGAAACACAGGTTTTGGCAGTTCTGCACAGGTCCCTGTAGGATCCCAGACTGGTTGTATCAGTTACTGTTCCTGCTCCTTGTGTGTCACAAATGGAAATATCTGCATCAAGTGACTGTGCCCACGTGGGACCAGGACTGTGCTCCCACAGCACCTCCCTCCACCAGCAGAAACCACAAATGCCCAACAAGGGTCACCCTTTGATCCTGGCTTCATTTTCTTTGGGTTTGTTTATTTTCTTCTTATATATCACTATAATGATAGATGTATCATTCAAATAATGAGTTTTCACTCAAGTTCGCTGTGTAGTTTCTCTCCTTTAGCAACAGAACATTAACTGTAATTACTGCATTTTTGCCTTGATGAAGAGTTTATTAATTATCACATGAATGCCATAGAGAAAGTACCAGCTTTAAGATGGGTTCAAGTTGTTAGAAATATCCTGAACACAGTGGTAGCCCACACAAGCCAAGGGATAAAACTTCTAATGTGGAATTTGGAGTTAAAACTGAATATGCAGTTGCCATTATTTATCCCCTCCTGAAAACAATATAGTCCAACATACTTCTAGGGGAGTAACAGGGCAAGGGCTTTTTGTTAAATGTGCAAGGCATCCCCATCCCTTCTTTCAGAATGGTGAAAAGCAGTATGTCTGTAATTACAGTATGTCTGTAATTACAGTATGTCTGTAACACACTGACTAACCTTGTGATGTGCTTCTCTAACTCTCTCTGTTCTCTACTCTTGTTTCCATTTAGTCCAAAAACTGCCCTGAGGTTTGAGCCAGAGGAGATGCCTCAAAGCTCAAAGTTTTGTGCTCTATACCATGGTGTCTGTGGCATGAAATCTTTGCTGCAGGAAATGTGGAGATCAAGTGTTTGATTCAGGTCTGGCAGTGTGTGTATGTGTGTATCTGAAAGGCCCCAAAATGAGTATTTTTTGAACTTAAGGCTCTGGCTGTATTTGGCTTCGAGCCATCAAGTAATTTTTTGCAGATTCTAGTGAGTATGAATGTATTGACATTTAATACTGCAGGAATTTTTATGCAATATCCCCTTTTTGCTAATACTGAAGGAAAGAGTCCAGTTCAAAAACTAAGAATATCCTGATGATGAAAGATTATGTTGATGTGAAAACAGACATCGTTACATTTGACACTATGATCTTCACATTCATGTTTCTTTAACAGTTCAAAATTCATAATAACTGATTAGGAGATGCTTTGAGAAGAAAGTTGCATGGAAAGAATTTCTCAGCACTGGTGCTTAGCATTAGCAAGGTTTGTCTGAGGGAAAGATCTCTGTAGCTTTAACTCTGTTTAGAGCCACTGCTTGGGGCTATCCATGATCCAAGCAGAACTAAAAGTCTTGTCCTAAAAATTAGTTTTGACTTTCACGATTAACATAATAACAAAAACTTTGATTTGAAAAGCAAAGTCTTTTAAGAACAAAAGCTAACACTAACTTAATAGATTCTCCAGTCTGAAGAAACTTTGTTTTATAGCACACATTCATTTTGCTTTATTCATAATACAGAAGTGGAAAAAATGTTATGAAGATATATTCTGGTCTACCAACTTAACACATATGTTTGCATTTAGGAACTCTTGTATGCTTTATAGCCCATCTTACCTGGGCACAGGGTACTGCATGCATTTTGTGTGAGTGTGTGTGTGCACACAGTTACACACAGGTGTGCACAAATACCACACTGCTATCTGTGAAACCATAGTCCTTTGACTAAAAATTTAGGTGATGTCAACTTAAAATACATCAAGGAGAGTTATTATAGTGCCTGGGTTATTTTTGGACATCCAGGTGAGTTAAAAGAGTGAGCAGCACCCTTTAAGTATGCAAATGCAAGAAGGAAATGTTGATTTAACCTTCTCTGTTTTAGCCCTGAGTTTGAAATATTTATGTCTGCATGCTAATTTTTAATCTAGTCCAACTGTTTTGCAGAACATATGCACTGTAATGCAAAGTATCTATTGAACTCCATATAGGGAGAGACACTGTGAAGACCAAGCTCAGTGCACAAAGAGTCTGTAGAAATTACTTTGCTCAGTGCCAATTGGGAAACTGGTTGCTCACTAAAAATCTTTAAAGATTTAACAGACCCCTGTAGACAGTCAACTGAAATTTTTAGAAACTGCAGCAGTGGCTCCTGGTCAGGTCTGTGTTTAGAATATGAAGTAGATATAATTTTTGATGGAGTTGGGATGGAGTAGGTGTAATTTCAGATGGAATACACAGGTACAGTTGTTGTGATGCCTCTTTTGTGATAACCTGCAAACAGGAGGAGAGCTAAGGTTAAAAACCCTCTTGCCTGCTCATGGATTAGGATGTGGCCAGGGCACAGTATGCAGGTGTGGGACAGTGCACTGTCTACCCCATAGTTCAGACGTAGCAATGCATGAGGGGCAATATTTGAGAAGGCATTTCAGTCAAGAATGTTTCCATTGCCTTTTGAGGCTTGACTGAAGCATCACCTGATCACCTTCACAGAAAAAGAAACCCCAAAAACCAAACCTGATTAAAAAAACCCCAAAACCCCAAGCCCAACAAACACAGCCCAAAAAACCCCCCAAACCCTAAACCCCCAAACCACCTCAGAACAATATCATCATAGCATGAAGTCATCTTGTAACTATTCAATTCTCTCTCTCTCTACTGGAACGTTATCAAAGGGAAATCTGTTATTCTGGCAATAAGTAAAAAGTGTATCTCTGAAGGAAGTGAAATCTAGGGAAGGAGTATTGAAGTATGCAGGGATACTTGTTGCCTACATACTGGATTTGTCCTCCTTTTGTTACACTTCTTTAAAGGAGTTTTACATAGTTCTTGCTACTGCAAGAATTGCTATTGCAAATACTGATTGCTATTGCCATCATGATTTAAAAGCATCCATGCTTCTGTTCCTATTGGGTGTGCCAGCTCTGTCTTCCTGTCCTGAAATGCAGGACTAGATGTTACAGAATTTATTCATGCTTCTGAGTGGATGAGAAGAGGTTTGTGTTCTCTAAGAGAGTCAACACCGAGCCCAGCTACACACAAATGAGCACCGAGGAAAACACCTTTGCCAGGAGTCAGGTCTAAATCAGAAACAAGTTTACATATTAAAAGGGAAAGGAGAGAAACTCTGGGCTACTCTGTTAGAGTAATCAGTGTCTTTTTGGCAGCTAGCACATTTTCCCTTTCCAAGGTCTTTGCCAGAGCCTAGAACGATCTTTCTTCTGGTATTTGCAGAAAGATATAAAACTGATGAGTGCAAAGAGATCCAGCATGCTAGAATATATACAAGAGGGAATTTCCATGTGACTGAATTGAAGGGCTGTCAGGTTACAGCTAGCAGCTATCAAAACTAAACTGAATTACTAATACTAACTTTAAATAATTCATTCCTGTGTCAAGAGAGTTACCAGAGTCCGAAAATTATTAAATACCCCACAGAAAAACAGCACAATATAAAAAATCTGTGCATTCTTTAGGTCTGATTGCTTCTCCTTTTAACCCCATCCATTTTTTATCTTTAAAGTTTCATGCCAAGGAAGTGCTGGATTCTTTGGTAGCATTCACTGCACTTAAAAGGGATTTCAAGGCTTGGCACCTTCAAGGTCAGCCACTCACAAGTGTCATGAAAGTACAGTAAACTCCTGGAAAGCATTCCAGAGATAAACTTGGAATTCCACAGAACAAAAGGGATAGTATTACCATGATTTTTCCTGGATCTGTCTCATGGAAAAGTGAGGATTATGAACAAAGTTAGTATCAGATGTGCTGTCAAAGCAGGGCTGTGGAGAACAAGAACATCAGAATTTTGTCTTTTATTGCCCAGATTTACCAAACTGGTAAACTCTGGCAGCTTCATGTCCGTATAAAATATCTTGTCTTGGGTCAAAGCAGTTAAAAATCCAACATTAACACGTCAATCTAGATGAGACTGATTTCAACTGAAATTTATTTTGTGCTAAACTGTGTAGAAGAAAAGCCTGAATATGAAAAAAGTTCTGAAGTTATTTATATGTTTACAGTTTGGGACATTAGTAAGATTTATTAACGTGGCTGAGAAATAAAATATTTCTAATTTGTATGTTTAGTTCTGTCCAGTATTAGTGGAGTAATAGTGTAAGGATTTACACACAGTGCTGGTAAGGAGATTCAGAAAAGGGGTGTAATGACTGTGGGGAAGTAATGTTGTGTATGCAATGAAATAGTTAACTTCAATATGTAAAATTCCTATGTTTTTGAAGCTGAAATGCAGATCCTTAATTTTTCTGTGGCAGTAGAATTACAGAGCAAACTCATTTTGCGTTCCAGTGTATTAGAACTTTGCTGCAGGGTGATGGCAAGTGCTAATCTGGGTCCAGAAAGAAAAGAAAAAGGTGTAGCAAGAAAAGCTGGTGTCAGTGAAATACCATGCAGCCGTGTTGTCATATGTTAACTTTTGCTCGTGCTGTCCTGATAAATGCAGCTAATTCACCTCTGCCTTGCATTTGGGTGGCTGTTTTTAGGACCAGTTGTGGATTTCCTGCTTTCACATTGCAGCAAGAGTCAATTGTGTCCACTTGGCATTCCAGTTTAAATTCTCCAGCCATTTGTACTCTACTCCAGTTGATGTACTTGGTGAGAAATTCCCAGTATTATACTCTGCTCAAATCTGGCCCACAGACTTCCATGCCAGTCAAGTCACTTGAGATATGGTAGATCTGAAATGTGTAAAGTACTACAAATGGCATTGGACTAGATTTGACTCTCTAGCCAAATAAATATATATATATTTGGATCTGCAGTCAAAACCAGTGACAGCAGGCTTGGAGAAATAGTTTGTGATCTGCAATATCTTAATTTTATTTAAAGTTTTCCATTCCATTCGGATGATTTTCACTATTTTTTAACACATTAATATAGCTTTGGGTCATTACTGACAATGCTGGTTTCATGGATTTGCAGTGACATAATTTCATTCCAACTTTGTAACATCATGCCCCATAGACTCACACTGACATCATTTTGAAAACTTTGAGAGAATGCTTTGTACTATTTAAAGGAAATTAGGCCTAAGGATAAACATTATTGAAATTATGCCACTCTTGTTCTCCCCTCATTACCCCAGTGTAAATTACAAGGCATTTTAATGAAACCCATGGAGTTAAATAAATTTATTTCAGGCCTGTTCATTTAAAAGAATAACCTCTAGTCTAAATTCAAGCAAGATCTAATAAAACAATCTGCCCCCAGATACTTTCCAAATGTAATTTTCCTGCTTATGCATGTAGCTTTGTTGATTTAAAAACCAGGGGATGGAGGTAGGAGAGAGTTTCCAGATTTCTGTCTCTTACTGTGTGACTGTTTTCATCATTTTGGTGTTGCCCTTTGCTGTTCGTATATAAGACTGGAAAATATATCTTGAGACTTTTTTGTTCTCTGTCTGTAAGATTTTATCTAAAAGCACATGGACTGAGGTTTCCAGCACAAGTAGGAATCATAAAACAGAAGGAATCTGAGGCACTCTGTGGGCAGCCAACCAGAATCACGGGTTATCTGTGCTTTGCATTGGTTTTCTGAGGTATTTTACAGAGTCCTGACAGTTCTCATGAATATAACTGGTATTGGTTGAAGGAATATTATCTGAATATTGCCAGCTCACTGAGATTTTTATGGATTTTTATATTAAAAAATATTTTTTGTAATAAAAAAATTATAAAATTTGTATGTATTTACCTCTGTTAGAGGTGCTAGTAACTAAAATATTCTTCTCTGAAATAATTTTCCCATGAAAGCTACAGCTGCTCCTCTTCCATGAGTAAGTCAGTGGAGGCAGTGACACTGCAGGGTAGAGGTGGGTGCTCGCTCCTTGGGACCTTTGGCTTTCCTGGATATTTCCTTCCATGTACATGAAACTTCAGTGATTGCTTGCATTTATAATGGACCCTGGCTGTAAAGGCAAGCTGAGCTGCAAACTGGCCACAGTGAGAACACAGTGTTGTTAAAAGATAAAAGTGTCTTTTCTTTTTTTTGTGAGTTGACATTAGAGTGAGGCCAAAGGACAATGACAGCAGAGACTTGCTGGCCCCCAGGACTGTGCTGAGGAGAGAATGTGAAAGAGAGAAATGAAATACAAGAGTGATGCATTTTTCAAAGATAACTTCTCTACAAGTGAAAAAAGCCACGTGGAATCATAGACTGGCTTTGCTTGGAAGGGACCTTAAAGATAATCTAGTTCCAACCCTGCCACCATGGGCAAGGAAAACCTGGAATTGATAACAAGTAGCTGTTAGAATGAATGTGTAATGTACTGATATTCAGTATAATTACTGTGGTGTTAAGTATCAGTTGTTAATTACTGGCTGTTCACGAGACATACAACAAATAAGGGAGCAGAAACAGACTTATAAACATTATTACCTTTAATCTTAAATGTTGGTCAGCTCATGTTTTTAACTTTACCACGCTCCACCTGCAGGCTAATCAACATACAGGGTTATGAATCCCAGGGGGCATTTTTCAAAGGAAGACAAGGACATCTAGCTGAATGAAGCTGCAGAAGCAGAACTGCAAAAATATGAGTGGGGAGAAAAAAACCTCTTTTTTTTTCTGGAATCTTCCGCCCATTATTTGTTCTTCTGTCCTTGTACTCTCCCTTCTTTTACAGTATCCATTATACTTTAATAATTATACTTTAATACATTATACTTTAATAATAATAGAATGTATTAAATATATATAATATATATATTTATAAAATATAAATTATAAATATGTAATAATTACACTTTAATACATTATGCTTTAATAATAATAGTCCAGGATAAAGGAGGAGTGGCATTGGCCCAGCATCCAGAGCTGCTTACTGCTGGTGCTGAGTAGTGAGGGTGGTCACCAAGGTGGCCATCCAGGGAAGGAAGTGCAGTCTGGAGGGGTGGGAACCTGGGCACTCAGAGCAGGGCCTGGGTGGGAGGAGATGGGCTCACAGCTGCTGCACCACACCTTGAGAAGGGACTGAGGGCCAGGCCTTCACACACACCATGGTCCAGAGCCTTTTGGGGGAGAGTCAGACTAGAAAATCTCTTTCAGTACATTGGGAATTAATTTTCATTTCTGTAGAACTAGACTGTGCAGCTTAGGCTTTTGGGGCAAATTAACGAAATTACTTTTAGGAATGTGAGTTAGCAGCTACTACTGTTCCACAACAAATGTTCCTGTGCAGTGTTTCACCTTAATGCAAATGCTAAGCAATAGTTCCTACAGGACTGACACTAAAATTGTACTTCGAGGAATGTTCTGGCCTCAGAACACAAGACAGCTGGGAGACTGGAACAAGGACAGCTCCCTGTTTTCTCCTGGCCATTCTGGAGCCCTGGGTTGCCAGGGGGCACTTGTACAGATAAGGTTTATAACTTATCTTTGTAAGGTTTGCACTCCTCTCTGTATCACTGCTCACTCCTTTGTGCTTCTCTTCTTTAGGTTTTAATTTTCTCTCTCCTGTAATGCAGGGAGCAGATTCCCATGAAGCTTGTGGGTTTGGTTATGGTAAGTACAGGAAATAAACATCCTGTACAGGAAAGATGGAGGAAANCTGCAGAAGCAGAACTGCAAAAATATGAGTGGGGAGAAAAAAACCTCTTTTTTTTTCTGGAATCTTCCGCCCATTATTTGTTCTTCTGTCCTTGTACTCTCCCTTCTTTTACAGTATCCATTATACTTTAATAATTATACTTTAATACATTATACTTTAATAATAA
>VXBB01022669.1:118751-134690 GCA_013399915.1 Illadopsis cleaveri
AAATTACTTTTAGGAATGTGAGTTAGCAGCTACTACTGTTCCACAACAAATGTTCCTGTGCAGTGTTTCACCTTAATGCAAATGCTAAGCAATAGTTCCTACAGGACTGACACTAAAATTGTACTTCGAGGAATGTTCTGGCCTCAGAACACAAGACAGCTGGGAGACTGGAACAAGGACAGCTCCCTGTTTTCTCCTGGCCATTCTGGAGCCCTGGGTTGCCAGGGGGCACTTGTACAGATAAGGTTTATAACTTATCTTTGTAAGGTTTGCACTCCTCTCTGTATCACTGCTCACTCCTTTGTGCTTCTCTTCTTTAGGTTTTAATTTTCTCTCACCTGTAATGCAGGGAGCAGATTCCCATGAAGCTTGTGGGTTAGGTTATGGTAAGTACAGGAAATAAACATCCTGTACAGGAAAGATGGAGGAAAAATAGATGGATTAAATTGCTGACATATAACCCATCCCTAAAAACAATAAATAGATCTCAATTTTATTTATTAATTGCTGATATTATTAAGAGATTCTGGTAAGCAATATCCTCAATATAGCCACATTTTAATGAGTCTTTTTATAGAGGATAGTGTAAATAATAGTTTCCTTCTAAAGGACCGTATTGTTAAATATATTTACAATCACTAGACAATAGAATATAATTTTGAATTAGTCAGAAATCAAGGATGGATGAATTTATTTACATCTCTATTCTAGGATTGCTAAGCAACCAAGGACAAATGGCTTTTTGTCTGGCCAGTATATTGTATTGCTTTAAAAAGCTTTTTAAAAGAACATTTGTTCTTTGGCACAGGGATAAGCTGATTGTAAGCATTTTGCAGCTTCTCTTGGATAATTTCTGGATTTTAGTACCTGATCTCCACAGGCCAGTGTAGTCACATGGCTGAAACATGAGTTTTGCATGTCTCACTTTAATTAAACATCATCACTACCATCCTTGCCACACATCATGCTGGTGGTGTTCTTTCGTGTTTGTTTCTTTGTTTTATATGTTTATTTTATTAAGCTGCAGTGGCAGTAAGGTGGGGGCTGGTGCATGCTGAAATTGTGCACTGTAGGTTCTTCATCTCCAGGACCATATAGACAGCTCAACAATATTGAGCACAGAGCAGTTTCATCTGCAAGCAGTCACTGAGGAGTTATGCATATGTTAAATCCTAAAAACTCCTCATTTCAACTACACCTACCCTCAGACTGGTTTTATGTCAGTTATTGTAAACTGTACTTTCCAATATTGATGTTTTATCCACATATATTCACAGTTGTACCCTTGACTAGCCAGCAAGCCTGTACACAGATGAAATGGAATAAATAAGTCTTGTTATGCCAAGCCTAGAGACTTTAATTACAGTATATTTACTTGCTGCAGGACATGTGAAAACTATGATACTAGAGCCTATAATTAAACCTACAGCTCTCATAAATTTGAGGAAGTGAAATAGAATTATAGTCATTAGATATTATTTTCTCTTATTGATTGGATCAGACACCTCAGCACTTGCCATTCCTGAAGGTAATGCCATGAAGAAGCAAAAAGCCTGAGTAATAAGGGCATTGGTGAGCTTTTCATCCAAAAATATGTAGGCAGTTTCTGCATCTGAAAGTGTAGAGACTGTTCTGAGAATGTCCAGGAAAACACAAATCTTTCTGGTATTCTTTTGTTGGGACCCTCACTTTAAAACTGTTGAATTTCCTTTTGCTTACTTGGTGGTGTCAAACCAAATGAGGCAGCTGCTAATCCTGAATAAATTCATAGAAGGCAGAAAACCATGTAAGGTCAGAGTATTCCTGACACTGACTGGTGGTGCAGAAGATCTCTACAGTGTCTATATTCTTTAGGTCTTCCCAAAGATAAATCTGCAAACATAAAATACAGCATGGCATTCAGTTCCTTGTTAAGGTATCTGGAATTTTTTAATTTTTATTAGTTTTTATTGCATCAGGAAATGAAAAAGTCCTACCTATCCTTTTTGAGATCTTCATTTCTCTAGAATATCCTTTTTTATTCCTATTTCTCATGCTTTTAATTGATTGTGGTGTTTGCCTGCCTCCTTGTGATTTTCCTTATAACTGCAGGCCCGACCTGATGTCTTTGATGGTTTTGGCTTTGTGGAGTTTTTTGAATTTTTTGATGATTGGTTTAGTTTGGGGTTAGGTTTTTTATTGTTGGTTTTTTTGGGTGTTTTAATAGGCCATACTAAGCTACTGAATTGAATTGCAATGCCTCTAGACATGCCATTTATTTCTTTGTTTATTTATTTTGGACTTCACATGTTAAACTGAAATGCTAATGGTCAGTTTGAGGATGTTACTATAACTATCTCAACTAAACTTAACTTTGAACATTGGGTAAATCAAAATAACTTAAATGTAATTTTAAAGTTTCTGGGTTGTGATTTTTACCACTAAAGGACTGACAGCATTTTAATTTCAGCAGGGGCCAAAAGACAGTGATCCGGGGAAAATGGCCAACAGCCACTTTTGTGCCAAATATTACAAAGATCACAGCCACAGGGAAGGTGGTGCTGGGTTTGCTGTACTGATGTCCCAGAGGATGGGGATGCACAATAAAAGAAACAGACAAGCATTTTAACTCCAGCCTCTGCACTGATCTTGCACAACTTGAAAGTTCATGTTTGAAGCAATTTGGAAGGTTAAAAAACAAAACAACAACAACAACAAAAAAATCCAGAGAGGGAAACACACGGACTGCTGCAGTTGGCTGTTTGTGAAAACTGCAATCAGTCTGTGCTGGACTTAAAGCATCTGTCACTCACCACATTGCTCCAGAGACAGGCAGTGGGAAGGATTCTGTAGGTGAGGATGTGCAGGTTTCTGTTTAGCTGCAAGAGGTACTTTCTCTTTTTTTGGCTGTTTTGAGGCAGGAAATTAGAAGAGACAGGATGAGACTTGATAAAATAGCTAGCAAACAGATGGCACTTGAGAATTCATGAGAACATTTCCATGTACTCCTGCAATCCTGTAACACGAGCATGTTCACTGGCAACCCACACACGTTTGCATGATGAAGCCCCAGAGCAGCTGAATTCAGTGGCAGAATCTAAAAAGATGATCACTCTGCATGAATACACTTTCTAAGTGACTCAGTATCCTTAAAGGAATGTAACTTAGGAGAATCTTGACAGTCTGGGTAAAATTAATTCCTTTTTGTATTTAGTGGGGTTTCTGTTTTCAATTTGAGCACAGTTTATAAATAGAACTCATATTTTTATTTCTTATTAAATTCTGCTTCTAACTTACTCTGAGCGATACCTCACTGCTCTAATACGTAATTAGAGGTATTTCTTGAGGAGTAGAAACTTAGTTGACATTAGAAAGTGAGAAAGTCTCTAACTGTTTGGGGTTTTTTAAGAGAAACTTTTCAGGGCCCCAAATGCTAATAGAAATAATCATTACAATTAAGAAAATTAATTGTTTGGGGTTTTCTTCAAAGGCAAGAGTAAAGTCTTTTTCTTCTTTTTAAGACAGCACTCATAAATTTATTTTAGCAGCCTCATGCTAATGTTTTTGAATTATTTTTTTTCATAAATACATTTAGAATTATTTGAATTTAGTACACACAATTTTCCATTACTCCATGCAGACTCATGTTTGCGAGCTGATGCTTTCACTTACTCTCACAAACTCTGTCTGATTTCTCTTTATGTATTTCATCTGTTTGCCATATCATCTCTTCTGCTGAGTGTTGCATGAAATATTCCTTATGAGTCAGTGTTGCAGCTAAGAGCAACTGGATTTCTGCTCAGTATCCCACATTTCAGGTGACAGGGACTGGGTCCTCCTTGTGGCTGGTCCTGACATCTGTGTCTAGAGGGTGAGGAACAAGAAAATGTCATTTTCTCTGCCCTCAGCCCTCAGCCAGGTGTCACCCAAAGGGCTTGGGAATGCACAGTCCCTTTTCCTACAAATGCCACTCTGAACATGGATCCCACGTCTCAGTCATTTTTCCTGACGCTGTTAATCTTTGTCCAGGACATGGATCCCTTCACTTGTCAGAAATCCACTTGTTCTTAATGGACAGGAATTGTTTTTACTTCTGTGTTGTTTCTTGCACACAAAGTGCTTCCCTCTGCACGATGCTGTTTTCAAACAGTAAAGGAAGATACAGTGTTAGACATGAAACAGGTGCCATTTCCAAATTCTGTAAATTGGTATCAGACAGAAGCTAAATGTAAGGTTTGAGGGAAAATTAAATCAAGAATAAGAATTTCAAATGTCCAGACTGTCATGTTATTTTTATCAGTACAAAAATGTATCTTGATTTCAGTCAGTTAGGCAGGAATACTTGGAATAAATATTTCTATGAGTCTGCTACTGTCTGAAAACGGAAACAAACAATTTCAGTAAGTGCAATATTTTTGCTATGGTCAGTCCAATGCCTTCTCCTTGTAGAAATGTTTAACACAACCATTAACTCCAGAGGTCAATAGCTATCTGTGCCATACAGGATTTACCTGGCTGTGGTTTCACCTCTAAACCAATTCCTGGCTGCACCAGGTACACCAGTAGCTGATTCCTGTGCATTGGTGGTTTGTGCCGTTGTACCAAGCACATGGACTTCATCTCTTGGCATGCACAAATAGATGAAGGATGTTTCATTGTTGCTATGTGAGAAGGGAAATATTTCCGTTTCCTTGCCTGACTATTTCTTTTGCAGAGGGCAAGATGTTATTTCATGGCTTCCAAGTGTCTTTAATGATACACAGACTGACTGCAGAAATGCCCACCCTCATCCTGGGACTTCTACACTCATCACATTATTGTTCTTCAATGTCTCAGGGTTCATGAGATCTTTCCATTCACTTCACTGTGCAAGTGGATCTTTCTTCTTCCTGTCCCATTGCTCTAAAATTCTGTTTCTCTGGCACTGCTTTCCATGTGTGTTTTTGTAAATATCTCAGGGCCTGAGGTCAGGTGTCATGTGCAATTTTCTTTATCATTGAATCTATGAAACCATCTCTACTATGTTTTCAGCAGCTGAAAATGACCACTGTGATGCATCCCATAATTTATGGGGTAGTGTTGACAGTCCCAAACTTCCAGTTTGTCCTTTCAGTCTGTGCTTCTCACAACCCACAACTGGCTGATCCTCAGTGATACCCCTCTGTGTGGTTAGATTTATCAGAGTACTGCTTAGATTTATCAGTGCACTGCTTAGATTTATCAGTGCACTGGTTACATTTATCAGAGCACTGGTTACATTTATCAGAGCACTGGTTAGATTTATCAGCACTGCTTAGATTTATCAGAGCACTGTTAGATTTATCAGAGCACTGGTTAGATTTATCAGCACTGCTTAGATTTATCAGCACTGCTTAGATTTATCAGAGCACTGTTAGATTTATCAGAGCAGTGTTTTCAGCAATTGCTGCTGCCCCTGTTGGGAGGCTGTGGTGCTGTGCTGGTGGGATGTTCTGGTGATACATCAAATGGAAGATTTTTCTGGTACACTGTTCCTGATGCCACTGCACATGTCATTTACCTGTTGTTTAGCATTTCATGAGACATCCTGATCAAAGCATTTTACAATGTTGGTTATAAAATAAACCAATAAAATAAAGGATATGCTGCTTTATGATACCTCACTGGTATTGGTTGGACTGTTCTGCATGGAGAAACAAAAGGGAGAAATGGGTACAATCACCTGCTGAACTCAAGGGTAGGCAAGGGAGAAGGTAGACTGGCACTTGGAGAAAAATTATATTTGAATTTAGACAGAAAATTCAGGTGTTTCCAAACAGTTCTAGATAAATTACTTCTTATGTACCTCATGGGATTATTTTAATTACAACTTTAAATTGTTTTGTTAGAATGTATTGTCAGCAAAACTTAATTGTTAAAATAAATGGAACATCATTTTCTTAAATTTTTTTTGTAATTTTTCAGAGATTGAGGAAATTTTTTTGGTTGTTTGCTCTTCACTATTCCTATAAAGAAAAGCCAGCTTCAAGACAATATAAAATTGTGTACTAACATATTTTCAAAAAAATAATCTAAAAGCATTCATGTTCCTTAACATATTTCTACTAAACACATGAAGAACAGAAAGACTCCATGCTAAAGGACTAGAAAAATGTGTAGCATTTATTTACATAAAATACAAAAATCCTTAGTTTAAAATACTAGCTCATTTTCTTACAGTTTTTTTTTAATTTAATTTTTAAATGCAAATTAAAAAAACATTCTACTGTTTCTTTTCCTTTCCTTTTATTGTAAAGTGGACCACCATCATATGGTTTTGATTAAATTTAGTTAACAAACTTTCAGTTAAAGTAAGCGGGTTTTTACAGAAAAAAAAAAAAAATCCTGATTTCTTTGTGCATGGTTCCCTCTGAGCAGTGCTTGTGTTTTCTCCCTGTGCCCGTGTGATTTCAGATGCTGCACAACAAGCACGTGATGGTCCGTGTGGGAGGAGGCTGGGAGACCTTTGCAGGGTATTTGCTGAAGCACGACCCGTGCAGGATGCTGCAGATCTCCCGGGTGGATGGGAAAACTTCTCCAGTGCAGAGCAAGTCTCCAAACCTCAGGGACATGAACCCAGACAATTACCTGGTGGTTTCTGCCCATTACAAAACCAAGAAGGAGATAAAGTGAAATAAGCTTCTCGTGTGAGTGGGACTTCATGTATGTAGGTCAGAATTATTCTCCCAAGTGTAGTGAATTTAGTTAATGCTTTAAAAGGACTTTGGAAACCTTAACACAGACTGGAAATTACACCCCATTTTGAAGACCTTTGAATTTAGAACTATTTATTTCTAGTACTGTATCTTTTATAGCAAATTACCCTTGATAGGCTGATTACTGCAATCAGATAATAAATAGACATATATTTTTAGCCAAATTATTACTCTTTAATATGTGAATGTATACTTAGAGCTACATAAAGGAGCGGATCCTGTTAATGGAAGAAAATACACAATGAAATATATTTGTACGAAAATCTTATTACTTTGAATCCCTGACTGTTAGGCTAGTTGAAATATATGCAGGTGGAAAAATGGATATTTGGGGAAATTATTTGGTAACGTCTCTTGAAATGAAATAAAAATTGACTATTTGTATGTTTTGCAATCTTTTCTGAATTAGTAGGATATAATGGCTTGTTGCATGCCAGACAACTTCTCCAAGCCATTACTGGAAAGAAAAAGAAAAGCCCAAGAAGCCCCTTCAGAGCGTTTTACTGTCCAAGGCTGAGGGCAGTGCAGAGTGTTAGATCCTTTCTGCTTTGTGAAGGTGCCCCAGCCTGGGGAAGGGGAGGTGGCTGCTCACAGCAGGGAGGTGATGCTCTGCAGCCCCCAGGGCAGGCAGCAGCAGGGCACAGCCCTCAGGAGCAGCTGCAGAGGATGCAGGTGTCACTGTAGGACACAAAAGGCTCCAAATATTTCAGAAGGCAAAGAGCATAGAAAAAGGATTTAATTTCTAAATTCTTACTGCCTTTTATAAGGTGTTTGTACCCATACAGACTGAACATGGTTGGTGAATAGGAACGACACCTCTCTGATCCCGTGGGTTAAACCAGAGAAACAGCAACACGCCACCTGGAGAGAGATTGTTCTAAGAAAGGAGAGTTGTTTGCCAAGGTTGTTTGGAGAAGAAGCTTCCTTGAGAAATTTTTCTTTGGGAAGATGTTAGCAGCTGCCAGCAGACTGAAATCTCTCAGACCCAGAAATATGAGGCCCACATGCAAGTCCCTCTGGAGTCACAGAACATGGCACTGCTCTTGGAGAGGAGCTTTGCCTTCCCTTTCTTTTCAATGTTGTTGATCATGTTAAATGTGAAATATTCATTGCCCTGTAAATAGAGTGGTTCACGTTCCTATAGATCATTCACACACCTCTGATACAGCTAAAGGTGTATGTGGGCTTAGGTCATTATTTTGGCTACTTTTCTATGTTTATATTTGGTAATTTATGTGCCTTGTAACATCTTAGAAGAATCATTTTATAGGATTGTTTCACTGACTGTATAAATTTAAAAATGAAATAAATTTTTTTTAAATACTCATACATTTTGAAACTCTTATTATTTGTAATCTCTCATCTCCACTTTGCTGCTACCAACTGGATGTCTACAAAACCCAACACTTCTTGCTGCCCTAATAATAACAAGCTGCACAAAGAAATGGGCGAACAGATAATACAGAAATACCCAAATTTTATTGAAACTTAAATTTTTTTGCAGGGAAAAAAAATTCAAAATCATCCTTGAAATATTTTTTTTTAGTACTGACTAGTATTTTTCACCTTTTTCTGATGTTAAATTTTTTTTAAATGGTCTTATGATCTGCTCCTGTGGTCTTTAAAATTACCGGCAAAATGTCTGTGGGCTAGAAAGGATCAAGACCATCTTTCATGTTCCATGCCTTGTTAAAATCAGCACGTTTTCCACTTTGTGGAAAAGGCCTGCCTCACCATCTAAAAATACCTGCAAAATACAAGCAGTTCACAATGGCTTGCTGCGGCAGACAAAGCAGCAGGACTTGATTCCAAAGTTACAGCCTTTTATTCTTGTTTTGAAACACTTTCTAGGAAGATTAAACACATATTCAAGCAATACATCTTTTGAAAAGCCATAGGAAGTCTCAGTTGGCACAGAGGTTGTCATATGTCCTCCATAAGGGAGCAGAAAACAGACCACAAGCAACATCATTTTATAGAAAATGTCTCATAGCTGAAAAAAAATCATGATCTTAATGTAACCACAGAGAGATCTGTTTTCAAATGAAAAGGGAAGGAAAAAAATCACTTGTGAAAATGTGAGATGTTTATTTAGAAATAATGGCTAATTTTTGAAACAAAATTGGTTGGATTTCACAGAATCATTGAGGTTGAAAAGACTTCCAAGATCTTTATTTCCATCATCCAAGACCAAGTTTGTGTTGGTGTTATTATGTTGGTTTTTTAAATATTTGAAGCTGTTTACATACTAATAAATCAGAGCAGATCATTGTAAAAAAGGTGTTCATAAGTTTATTTTAATAGTAAACTTCAACAGTCCCAGTAAATCCAAGTCAAGATTTTAAACTAAACACCAACCCCTTTATGTGCTTGGACTGTGCCTATCAAAAGAGTCTCTTTTGTTTCAGGGTACTCAAATGTCTTTTTAAAAATCACATTAAAACACTTCCTGGCTTGAAACTTCAACTTTGCCACTTACAGAATGGGAGATTATAGGATTTTATTTTAAAGTCTTGCCAGTACCACCCGATGTGGGAGAAGGGAATACAGATGGCCTCATCCCTGAGCAGTCACAGCTATAGCCAATAAAGGGAAATGTGATACCAGGGAGTGGGTGAGCTGGGGAGGATCATGGAGCAGGAGGAGCCCTGAGGAAGAGGGAATGAGAGGATGATGAAGAAGAAGGATCCTGAGGAGAGAGAATTCCTGCTGTGAGGTCAGTCTGGGGCTGCAGTCAGAGCCTGTTGTGTGTTGTTGGAACTTGCAGTTACATTCTAGCCAGGTAAAAGCTGCAGTCCGAGTCTGCAAAATAATCCCTGCAGCAGGAGCTGCTGCAGCCAGGCAGGGAATGGTTGGAGTCAGGGTGCCTGAGCTGTAAAGAGGAACAAACCAGGACCCTTCTCATGTTATGAGAAACAAGAAGTCTCTGACTGCTCATTTCTACCCTGTGACAAGAGGGCTGCTGCAACAACCTGGTGTAAAAACGATTTGTTGGGAACCTCTGGCTCAATGGATAAAGCTAAAGCTGAGCAGCAGAACCTTGCTCAAAGCACACAAGCCTTGTTGCAGTGATGGGGGCAGAACAGATTTGGGTCATTTTCCATGATGTAGTGATGTTAACTAACTGCTTTGCTGTGTAAATTGACTCAATGTGAATGTTGAGGAGGCTGAAGTCCTAAAAAGTTTAAGTGCTAGGAGGTGCAACAAAGCCTTTTCTTAAAGTCCTTATAGTCCAAACCCCATGGGAGCTGCCTGTGAATAAACTGTGCCTAATCTCAAAATGGATAAATTATGTAAAATTATTTACAAAAAACCATTATTATTGTATGATGTCAAATATGACTCATCATGCTGGAAGCCATTCAAAATTAGTTTGGAAATGTAGCTGTGATATGTTATTGCTCATCATAGGAAGTGCATTCTGTCACCTTGCTATTCATACATTACCTGGGGAGGGGGGTTTTTTCCAAGCAGGATTATTTACATCACTGATTGAGGACAGGATTTTTTCACATCTCTTATTATAGGGATAATGGCTCCTTCCTTTGCAGTCCCACCTTTTTTTTCCAACAGCAATTTAGAGAAGAAATGAAGAATCTATGTCAGCTAGTTAAAGGGTAGGTGGGGATGAGTGAAATGAGAAGGCAATATATGTGTGGGAAGGTACAGTTTCTGCTAACTGAAGACTCCATCCTGAATTCATTACACATGAATGTAATGATCTTCACTTCCAGATCTTCAATTTAGATCTGGAAGACGAGGTGTTTGTCACACCCCAGAGTTACAGAAGCATCTTCTGGAGATGCTGACAAGGGCTTGTCTTTTTGGGCTTCAGGTGCTGTAAGGTAGAGCAACCAGGTGGGATCACGCAAATGTTGGTGAGGCTGGACAGGCTTTCCCAGACCCTGGGAAAACTGCTGGCACTGCTTGTGCCTGATGAGCTGTGTCTCAAGCATTTAGTCTTGTCACTGTGCCAAATGCTGGAGTCATCTGTGTTCCTCAGGGCCCACTGTGATGCTGCCCATCCTTGTGGAGACACAGCTTCTGTGTCTCCCCAAACTTCAGGATATCTGCTATAAACACACTCTCTCTCTAGCACAATCTGTGTATTTCATCCACACGGAGTGGCAAATGGTTTCACTTTGTTACTGCAGCAAAGATGATGCTGTCACAGTCATGGAGAGTCAGCTTTTCAGTCCAGTTTGCCAGAACTGGGCTTTGGCCTGCCAGTTTTTGAAGTGCAAGGCTATGCTTTCAGAAGATGAAAAAAAGAAAGGGTTGTACTGATGTAAACAAAATATCAACTGTCTAGATAATCTGTGTGAAAAAGTGCATTTGAACAGCCTCTGAGGTGCAGTAAACATTGAGGATTGGGGGAAAGAAGGACAAAATTGCTGTTGTGGTTCACGTTACCTTAGTGCTGTGCTAAGACACCTCTAAGGAGAGAGCAGCTCTAAGCCACATGGCTCTCAGCCTTCTGTTCAGTGGTACGTGTCAGGGAGCCAGCAGCTATAACTGCTGATCTGCAGTAGTTGCTGCTTTCACTCTCAACTGAAACAAAACCTTAAACCAGCAATAAGGGTTTTATTTACCCAAGTAATTCCCAGTCAGTGGAGCCTGGCCATTTGGACAATTGGATGTGTGTGGTATAGGAAAATCTTTTAAAACAGCTTTGTAGGTGACTTGTAATCTAGAACTACACACTCCCACAGCCTCTGATGTGGTTCCTTAGCCATAGAATAAATCTGACATTCAAAACTAGGTCTCTTAAGAAGCACAGACAGCTCTGGTTTTTACATAAAGGGTGGAGAGGAGTGTGACTGGTTTCTCTAGATTCTTTAATAGCTCGAAATGGAAGTGTTCATGGCATTAATACAGGCAGAGGCTTGGATGTTATTTGCTCCCCTTGCACTTCTGGGGCAGTGGTATGACAGAGAATGGAGAGGAAAATGTTTAAAGTCTTAAATACCTCCCCCCAAGTAACCAACTAAGTGTAAGTGCTGCTTAAGTGTCTTGTAGGACAGCTACTGTGATGTTAGATTGAAATTCTCATTTCAAATTAATGTCTGACATACTTTTTTATAACTCAATGCATTTTCACTAGACTTAAGAAATTATTATGACCAGTTAATACACTGAAGAGAGCAATTGCCAGGAATCAAAGGAAACTGAAGGCAGTCTTCAGCCAAGGACACAGCTTTTTTCAGCTCAAACACCATTATGTTAATATTGGAAGTTCTCCCTTAACTCAGTTCTGAGGGCTAAGCCAGGAAACTGTGTCAAGCCTGCACTCCCAGAACAACATTGGGCAGTACTGAGATGGGAAAGACAAAATACTTAGTTCAAGGGGTGGGAAAAAAAGCCTCTACTGCTTTGACTAGGTGAGAAATGAGGCAATTGTGGTACTGAGCCCATGCATAACGTGCACAATGCTCTCTGGGGAAAAGAAACTGTTTTTGCACTGTAAGTCGTCCACCTAAACAAGACAGAGACTTTTGGAAATGAAGCGGCAGAGATGGCACGGGAATTGTTTCCTGTTTGTTTTCAGGGCTGCCGGGAGGGGCAGCGTCGCCCTCTCGTGGTAACAAATGAAAACAACTAATAACAGGAGCTTTAATTTCATGTTTAACTTTTAGTGTTCATTATAAATACTGACAGACCCAAAGGAAATCCACATGAGAAAATGAGAACAATTATTACACGCGTAATAAAACAGCATTCTTGATCTAAGTACACAGGATTTATAAAGGTTTCTGTTTTTTCTTTTAACTAGTCACAAAATTAACCCATTTGTAAGGACTCTACTTTTCTTTTTCTGAAAAAGGCACTAAATTCCTAAGCAGTCCAAGAGTCATTAGGAAACAGAAAAGAAATGCTGTCATCTGCATATTCCAATACATACATACATGAAAAACTCTCTACATGAGGACTTGTAGGGAAGTTTAATTGTAGAGCTTGAAATAAGCATCAAAACCACCAGGTGGGCACCTGAGCTTGCTCAGGCCAGTCACAGACAGACAGACAGACATCAACTGAGCAGACAGTGTGCACATATTGACTGACTACACGTAAGGAGGCCACTTCCAGCTGACAGGGAGTCTTGACAGGGAAGCAATAAAACATGCATGGAAAACAAACAAACAAAATTGGCAAAACTGTAGTGTTCAGAATTAGTTCTTCAGTTTCTTTGTGAATGTTTCCACATCCATTGTCCCACGATGGCAAAGTACTGCTGAGTTTTCAGATGTAAACAGCAAAAGCCACATGATGAGTAAGTGCCACTGGGCTGCAGAAACTGACAAGTTATTGGCAGTAAACATCAATTATCTTCTCTTCAGCAGTGCTGTGTTATCCAACCTGCCACTAAAGAAACAAACAAAACACACCACAGGTTTGTATGAAGATAAGGAAAAGAAAGGAAAAAATCCCAAACAAACGCCATCAGGTTGTCCAACTACAATTCTCTAGTCACCTTTAAATTCTCAATTCACCTTTTATCCCAGCAAGTGATGGACATGCAGTCTATCAGTGGCAGTTATACCAACTCCTGCCTCCTGAGTCATATCTGGCAATGAGGGCAAAAGATGAGGGTGTATTCTATTCTATTGTTGTGGGGAGATTGTAATTCTTCATTAACTCTCTGCCTGGCCTTCTGAGGTGAAGTTCACATTAGAATAGCAATAGTAGTAAACTTCATCCATATTTATGCCAACAGTATGTTTCTTCTGTAATGAGACACAGACATAAACCCCAAACCATCACCCCACTTAGTTCAAATGCTTTCTGTAAGTTGTGAAGGCAGAGACAATCTGAACTGGCACTGAAAAGGGGCACTGAGTACAGGGTAACACAGTGATGAGGTCCCCAGTGCTGGGAGACCTGTAAAAGTGATGCATCATAGAAGAAACTGGGAAGTAGAGGGGGTAAAAAAAGCTGCCTGCCATCCCTGCTGTCTTTCTGTCCCAGTGTTCAAGTCTCATTAAGGACTCTGCACGATAAGGACACACGTGTCCATTTCTATTCCATTTCCCTTCCTCTTGGTTTTTCCTCAAGTTATTCAATCTTCCCCATGACAAAACTGGATTTTCACAGTGAGTATCTGGACAGTTGAATCATCCTGTTTATTTTTTAAACTTACTCTCAGTCCTCCTTCTCCCCCAGGACGTGAAGCTGCAGCTCTTCTTTCTATTTCTTCCTGTTTCTTTCTCTTCTGCTCTACAGAGTGAACATTCTTAATACCTCGAGAGGAAGCCTGGGACAAAAGACATTTGACTAAGACCAAGGTAGCTTAGAGAGAAACCAAACTGCAAGTGCTGGCAATGCTATTTTATCAACTGTGGTTTGCATGAAAAGACTGAAGCACGTAGTAATGCTACTGTTATATCAAGGTATATATTCCAGGATATTTCCTCATTCTGTGAGCTTTGGTCCCATAGGTAAGTGAGGGTGTTTTGTTTCACTTTGTTCTTACATCCAGGTGAAGATATTTAATCCTCAGATGCAGAACCAGAATTTCCCTAAAGTCCATAAATTTTTAGTCTGTGTTTATTTCAGTGTCAGGGCCCACTTTTACCTTCATGAACAGGGAGAAAGAGAGCTGTGTTAATAGTGCTGCCCCAGGCTGTGAAAAAGTTCAACTTTTAAACTGTGATCTGTGAGAAATACCCTGCATGACAGTCTCCCCTTCAACATGTCACAGGGTGTGTGGGTAGCAGGAGCACCAAATGAAAAATCTGTCGTGCACTGCCTGCTTCAGGCAGGGAACTGTTTAATGATGATCTAGACTAGATGGCAGGAGTCTCAGAATTACAGACAGTTAACACCAGGAAAAAGAAATAGAAAAAAAAAGAAAATGTTTTAAAAACTGATTCTTATCTAAGTTAACTGATTGTTTGTATCCTACCTCTCCTAACTTTAAAGATATTGAAGCAGTTAAAGCTTGGCAACCTTAAAAAGATAAAAGACTAAGTTAATACTCCCTCTTTGCTGGAATCTGAGCTGATAAACATGTTCAAACTGGTGCCTTGTTGGTGAACAGAACCTGCAAGTGCATACAACCTGCATTTTTTAAAAAAGTACTAGTGCAGTTCCACTTGAAATTGCCACTGCAACAATAATTTGACCACTCTGGTTTGAATACTTCTCCATCTCTTGTTTTGAAGTCTTAGAACAAGGAAAAAATGATGTTGAATTTGCCCTTCCAGTTTTTAGGTTATTTTATAAACTACTGTAAAGTATCTCCCATCCAAACAAGCTCAGTTACTTTGCAATGGTCTTAGAGCACCCACCTAGCTGTGAAATTCTTAATATATATAAAAAAGGTATAAATATACAACAGTAATACTACTAGGAAAGTACTTAATGACAATTCCCACAATCTGAACATGATATCCAGTGTGACCAGAGAAGTCAAGCCATTCTCCCCATAAACCAGTTACCTAAAAATAATTTCAATAAATGGCATTTTATCAGACATTACCTCCATCTGCCTCTTTTCGGCCGCTTCTGCTAGCTGTCTTCTTTTTATTTCCTAGATATAAAGACAGTGAAATTCTACTTCAGTATAGTCTTTGCATTGTTTTTAAAGTCTTAATTTCTGAGGTATGACTCAAATCTGTGATACCAACTCCCACAAAATGTCAATTTCAAGTCATTTAACATCCTTTCCCCCTGCACTGCCAGCCTGCGAGAACCAAGTGGTTTTTTCAGTGACTAATATGCCAGAGGAGCAGCTGCTGACATACATCCAGGCACAGCCCACCAGAAATCGCTATTCAGCTGCTCTGCACCTCCGCTCCAAACAATCCAGGCTGCGGTGAAACGCAGTAAAGCGTCCTTGTGGAGCCTGGAAAGGGGAATGCTTGCTCTGCCAGGCCGAGCGGGCTCCTTTCCTCCTCCCCAGGCCATCCTCAGGTGAGGGGCACAGGGCGCAGAGAGGCTCTTACCCACCCAGGAGAAATGTCATGCGGTGGAAGGGTAGCTAGAAGCGAGCATCACTACGCACTGGAGAAAAAAAAGCCCAGCTTTTCCTATTTCTTGTAAAAACGGGGGTCACACTGGCCGCAGCTGTGCAGTAACGCGTGCGTGGGTCTCCCCACAGGCACAGAAGCGCCCACGCGTGCCCCGCGGGGCAGAGCAGCGGCGGGATCGGGGCGCCAGGCCCCAAGACGGGGGGTGCCCCAGGCTGGGGGGTGCCCCGGGCCCAACACTTCTCCCCAGCCCGGGC
>VXBB01022669.1:141076-158408 GCA_013399915.1 Illadopsis cleaveri
TCCCCGGTGATGGGGTTCCCGTCCCCGGTGATGGGGTTCCTGTCCCCGGTGACGGGCTCGCAGCCCCGGGCCGTGCCCCTGTCCCCGGTGATGGGCTCGCAGCCCCGGGCCATGCCCGCTGTCCCCGGTGATGGGGTCCCTGTCCCCGGTGACGGGCTCGCAGCCCCGGGCCGTGCCCCTGTCCCCGGTGATGGGCTCGCAGCCCCGGGCCATGCCCGCTGTCCCCGGTGATGGGGTCCCTGTCCCCGGTGACGGGCTCGCAGCCCCGGCCGTGCCGCCTCCGGGCCGCCCCCAAGGGGCGCGTCCTGCGCAGCCTGCGGGCCGAGCTGGAGCGGCGCCGGGCGGGCTCGGGGCTGGCTCTGCCTGCCGATCCCATCGCTCCCGGAGCCGAAGCCCCGCTCCTCCCTTCCTCAGCGTGTCTGTCCGTCTGTCTGCGCTGCAGGTGGGCGCTTTGGGCAGCTCCTGGGCGAGGCGGGGACGGGCGGTGTGAGGAGCAGCGTGAGGGACGAACAGAGCGAGCAGGGCCAGCATGAGATCCATCGCTGCTTGCTGCCTGCTGCCTCTCCTCGCCGCGCTGGTCTGTGGCACTGGGTGAGTACCCACTGTTTTCCTTACAGTGCTCCTGCTTGCCTTCCTTTTTCGCTGCTTTGCAGAGAAATCATACCGATTTCAGGTTTCGCCGGGGTATTAAGTTTAGAGCAAAGATCCTCTCTTATCCGTCTCGCTCCCGCCCCTGATCGTCTCAAGATTGAACGTTCTCTTGGTGTGGTTTGTTTGTTTGGGTTTTTGTATTGGTTGGGATTTTTTGGATTTTTTTTTTTTTTTCCTGTGTAGGTTTGTTTGGGTTTTTTTGGTTTTTTTTTAATGCTGAGAAAAAGATGCTCCTGTATAACTTGACCCACGGCTTGTGGGATGTAACAAGGCAGTGACAAATGCAAGCTTTATATATAGGGCAGTTAAACCAGAGAGAGTCTATTTCATTGTAAGGAAAGGCAACCAGCTGGAACTGAGAATAGCTAACGCTTTCCCTTATAGAGTGCAAAAAATCTGAAAACACTTGAACATTCTCGTCTCAGTTAGGATTCTATATCTGAATACAGACCCGGGGCTTACTCTTTTTTTTTATTTTTAACCTTAAGATACTGTAGTGTTATCTCAATGCCAGTAAATGTATAAAAAGTTGCTGCAATCTAGAATAATTCTTTTCTGTGAAAGTGTGAGAAAATATGAACAAAATCTATTGCAGCTTAAAAACGAACCTGATCTGACCATGCAGTGTTCTGGTAAGATAATGCATTTGCTCACTTGCTCAGATAGAATATTGCCTATGTTGTCAGTGTAATATGTTCAGCAAAGAGAAGATAAAGCTGAGACACGTTATCCTGTTCTCTTCATGGACACAGATGAGAAATTAATGTTGGGTGCAGAGCAGATCTGTGATGATACTGCTCTCTGCTTAGACTGCTCAATTTCCAGTTCCTCATCAGTAAATCAAATCAAATTTTGACTGTGGTATTTCTCTGCTGTGTTAGAATAATAACACAGAAATAAGTGCATAATAAATAGTGATGAGTCTATAAAGCATGTTCTTGGAGGATATATGCATGTACATTTTTCAGGGAAATGTGACTTTTTCCTTTATGCTGTGTGTCCTGTAAAATGGGCATCAAAGCAGCCTTTTGCAGAAGCACTGGATGTTTTAAGGCTTAATTGTTCACTGAGATGTAAAAAGAAAAAAAAAAAGTGTGACTGCAACATAGTCAAAGTAAGGGACAGCAGGAGCTACATACACAGGCAAATAATAACTGAAAATCTCTGAATGGGAAAATGTCCAAATGCAGGGAGAAATCAGGAAATTGCTTCAATTATCCAGTAACTTCCTTACTTCAGAGTGGGCTTTTATTGGCACAAGGAGGGTCCGTTTTTTGGTGACATTTCTGGTTAGGAGTTCCACAGTGCTGGTCCATATGAAGCATGCTGATGTGCTTTGGAATATAGCACTTGGAGGAATGAATATATTGTGGTTCAATTCTTCTGATTTAATAAAACGCCTAAGGGAACTTTCACTAGCAGTCATGTGAATTAATTTGGGTTAATAATTTTATGCTCATTGAAGAGCGATGCATCCTTGGAAGGAGAGTTAAAAGGGAGAGGAAGCACTAAAGCAGCTTTTGCACATGCAGGTTTGTATCTTGCATGAGCTTGTGCAGATTAACCTGTATTCAAAAGTGATATGGAAAGCTTAAAAACTGTCAGAACAGTCAAGGTGTTTAGTGTAGAGCCCCACAGCTGAGTCCTTATCTTCTGGAGCAGATGTTGCCAGTGCCAGAAATGAAGCATGGCTAATTCCGGATAATTGTTAAAAAACCTAATGAATTCAAATCCTCCCTCAACTTTCAAAAAGTAGTTGGAAAGACTGTCAAGAAGTTGAAATTGGTATGTGGATGCTAATTATGAAAATGATAATTCTGAGGAGTGTGTATATTTCCATAAGAGCACAGTGTTGTGGCCTGTGATGGTTTATGTCCTTATGTAATTGAGAGATGATCAGTGGGAGGGAAATTCCAGTTGAAATTCCACCCAAGTAGTGTTTGTGTTGGAGAGTGAGTTTTGGTGGCAGATTGGTCATCCAGTTACAGAAGGAGACAAACTCCTTTGTAGAGTTGGGGATCTGTAGAAGTCCTGGTCTGTTCTCTTCAGCAGTCCCTTGGTTTTTTAACTGGCTGTGTAGAAGATGGAGTAGTTTTTCAGCAGCACCTACTGGAAGTTTAACAAGTGCCATGCTGTCAACATGCCGTTTGCTGGGAAGAGATTATGCTTTAATCTCCTTCAGCAGAAGGCAGCTCTGGCTCTGGCAGTTAATACTTCTTGTAAACCTGTGCCTAATTCATTGGTTGGGCCCAGCAAGGGAGGTGTGCAGGACTGGTTTTTCTTGCCAAACAGCAGGGTGCAATATCTTACCATGTGAAATTGCTTAGCTAAGGCAAAACATTCACTTTGCAGGACAGAGTTTTCCATCATGAGGGCTTATTTTTTTTAAAAGTTTGCACTCTGTTTCATACATTGGTACTGAAATGAGTGAACACAGTACTTGTTGCAGAGGTGGACAGCTCCTGGATTTTTGTTCCTTGTCAGGTGGTGATGCCATCTTTTTTGCATCATGTCATGGTCATAGTTTTGAAAGATCTCAGCATGTCTGCAAACCTAATTGCAAACAAATGTGAATTGATGAGTTAAGCCACGTTAAGGCAATATGTAATCTTTTCTTATTTAATAACATTGTTAAGAAAAGGAAAGTACAAAGCTGTCACCATTATTTCATAGTTGTATGTAACTTCTAAATTTGGTCTAAAATCATACACATTAATCAAATGCCCATAAAATTACAGGAAGTTCATGGGTTTGTAATGAACGGCCTTTTCTGCGTTATCTAAACTGGATTTTGGTATGGCTTTGGGACACAGTGATAAGTCTTAATCATATTTCTGGTCGGTTGTACTGCCAAAGAGGTCATGAGAGTGAATTGAATTTGTCTGTCCAGTTAAACATGATGTTTGGATGGCATAAGTAAAAATTACTGCTCTGAAATCAGTCTCTCAAAATGTAAAGTGGAACATTTTTGAAGATGAATTTAGCTCGGTAAAGACTGTGAAATTCGTGTTTTCCTGTCCACTTGTATATTTCCTTTGACATGTCAGGTTTGGCAGATTCAATGTGATAGATTTCATACGTTGATGTTTTCCAGCTGGTGCTGCAGAAAATACAGGGTTTTCGTATGACATCAGAAATGAGTCTCACTGCCCCGAGAGTTCAGGGAGTAAACCCAGAGTACAGTAAGCTCAGGATCTTATTTTGTGGCCACTTGTTTGCTTTTGTGGCCCCAGACACCTTAACAGTGTGACTGGGATGCTGCTTGTCCAAGGGAATCTCACATGAGGGCAGTCATTGGCGTCAGGAACTAAGGTTTGTGGTCCAGATGATCTTGTCTAGTGAGACCTCCCTACTTTTAGCTAAAAGGATAGTTTTCTGAACATTATTTGAACATTACTATTGAAATGCTGTATACCATTTTTTTTTGTCTAAACAACAAAAGTACAACTCCTTAGAAGAGGCTTGATATGAAACAGAGCTTTCCTTTTCTTTTTTTTTGTGACAGTGCATTCCTTTCTGTCCACATGTGAAATAGCACAAAGATACAAGGCACTGAATAATATGATTGAAGTAGAATGCTTAATAGCAGAGAGCAGGACCATAAACCCAACAAGATGCACTTCAGTAATAATTGTAATATTTCTGTTACAGCAACTCATTAAATGCATGTAAAAATAACAGGGCTGTAGAAGGCAGGATTTTTTTATTGTAGAGAAGTAGCTGGTGATCATTTTTTTTCTCAAAGTACAGTTCATTGTCAGTCTTACTACACTGGTGTTACAGAGCAGTCTGTAATACAGTGGCTTCAGAATAGCACATCTCCTGTTGTATGTAGCAGGGTAAAAGTGGTGTGCTCATTTCAGGTTGGTTAATGAATGTACAGGTGTTAATCTGGTATATGTCTATTGTTGGAAGTGATAAAAATATGATTAATTTCTTAATTAAGCTTGGTTAAGCTTTCCTTGGATGTATTTTTAAGGTCAGCTATTTTCTTTACATTTGTTGGGTTTGGTAATTACTTTTTAAGGGATATGAGAATAATTTCCCTCCTTTCAGATGAAGTTGTGTAAATGACTCAGCCTTGACTTGAGGAAAAGATAAAGAGGAATGTGTCTGATGTTACTGTACTGGCATGGAGTGGGAGAAAGTGGAAAATCCTTGTTTCTAGTTTTTAGGATCTTTTTGGCCTTAACACTGGGCTATCATCAGATGTTGAAAGTAGCTGTTTTTCCTTTAGACTGATGTGAGAGTAGATGGAACCCTCCCTTATAGACTGTGGCGTTTGAGGCTCATTGAATGTTAACACTCTTGGCTGTAGCCAAGCCCCTGTGACATTCTCTCTGGCAGGAGCCAGAACTGATCCTGGCTTGTGAGATCTCAGCCTGAGCTCCAGTGGTGTCCCTTCTCTTCCCCACAGCTGAAGATTGATTCTGCAGAGTGTTAGTAGGCTACTACTGTAGGAGAAAATATGGTACCTTTTTCTTGCTGTAGGTTCTTAATATGCTTTCTGAATTCTTTCAGAAATGCAAGGGTAATAAATACCGTTTTTCTCCTGCGTAGAGTTCACAATTTTGTTGTCAGAATTTTCTGTGCCCCAAAAGCTTTCTGATTTCTACCAGTGTGGGTGATGATGCTTGTTTGGTGAATGGCTTGTAAGGATTTATATTTGAGGTACAGATGGAACAGATGGAGTCTTTAGGATGTGACTTGTGGCTGTGTTATACCTGTAAACTGTGTGCTTTTGTCATGGGCTATGTGTAAGCATAGTAGGTGCTTAAACCAGTGCTGCAACCCCATAATTTCATGGGATGGGTTTAGCTTGATGGCTTTATTTTGATGACTTACAAGAAAGTGCCTAACACAGCAAACTAGAAGCTACTTGCACCTTGCTGCCAGAGGAATGGAGAAAAATGCATTGGCAATATCCATATATCTAAGATCATGAACCTAAGCTAAAAATCTACTAAGAAAGTCTCAGGTTGGCCAGAAAAACTAAAAAAAAAATAAAAATTCTTTTGTTATTTTGGAATTCTGTGTATTATGTTATGTGTAATGCATTTCTGCCCAGGGGACTTGCCATGGAGTTACTTTTGACATTTCAGTGTGTTCTTTGTGTTTAGAAAAATTAGAGTGCTGGCACTTTGCTGTGTCTGATTTATTAAGTTACAGTAAGGACAGAAGGTAAGGATATCTTAGCCTAAATTGTAATCCCTTTTTCAGTGAGATTGTGAGCTCAATAATGTTTGCTATATTTAATAGAAAACTGTTCACAGACTGTATTCCTCACCATGTACCACTCTGCAGACAAAGAAGTCTCATTTATGCCACTTGCCAATGCAGTGTTTCTTCCCTTGTCTAGTTTTGCACTGTGGATGTGCTGTTTGTCTCGTAAGGGTCAGATTGCAAACATTCTCCTTTTGGAAGTCAAGTAATATGTTTGTCAGAAAGCAAAAAAGATTTTTCATACCATCCTTCAGTCTTAATACTGTACAAAGGTTTAAGATGTCTGTTGTTATATTTGCTATTTCAAACACATGGGAAGGCGAGTACCTTTTAGAAATACTGAAGAATAAATATGGCATTTCATCAAATAGCAGTTTTTATGTGCTACTGTAGTTTTCTTTACTCTCTTTCCTTACTTACTCATCTTACCCTTTACATGATTCCAGTGCTTTTTAATGTTTACTTTTACTGGTTTTATTTTAGCAATATTTTTTGTAGTGTTCCCTCTTGAGTTTCTGCTGTATCTGTAGATACAAACAATACTTAAGTCAATCATTAGAGAAATCAGTACATGAAACTTACAAACTGAAGAAATAGGTGTATGTAGAATTTCTTGATACCTTACTTGTTGATATTGATTAATAGTTTCTATGGAAAAAAAAAAAAAGTTGAAGATGGTCAGAAAATTCTGGTGTGTTTTATGTTCATGTGCTGTCTTAGGAAGAAAAGACTCATTTCCTGCCAGCTAGTGTATATTGCCCAAAGTATTGATTTTCCCAGCCATTGACAGAGTCTTGTTGTTGTTCATAAATGTGGTCAATTTGTGGTCAGGTTCCTTGCAGGAAATAGGTCGGGTTTGTTTGCATTTGCCAGCTATGAAAGGGAAGCTAGTTGAAAAACAAAGTAAACCTACTTTGGGCAAATTGAAGCTCTTAGGAAACGGAGCATGTATTTGCTGAGTCACGTGTAATTGCAGAACTAAACCCTTTCCCTTTCAGCTGGAGGTGGAACTGCAGCAGAATATCTTTATCCAATGTCTCCATATAAAAGTCTTCCAGGCCACCACACTCCTACCCATGACCCAGATATATGCTCTTGCTCTGACAGCTTCAAAACACCTTCTGTGCAAGGAGAGGGGAAACAGGGATATGGGGTGGGCCCAGTCTCTGTAACTCACCACAGTGAGATCCTACATAAACAAACCATCAGCAGTTTCTAGGGGTGTTTGTATAACTGGCTTTGGAAGTCAGAGGGGAGGCAAATTACCTGGTGTAAGCGGTAAACAAAATAGTTTACTCATGCTTTATAGTGTTGAATTCTCTGCAGTTGATAGGTTCTTCAGGTGACTGTGTGTTTTTGTTGGTATGGATGCCTACAGAAGCAGGAGCTGTGACTTTGTGGCTCAGAATTGCCTGGTGAGCCCAGAGCAGCAGTAAGCCCAGCAGTTACACCATGCCCACCATATATATGTCATCCTCATTGTATCTGAATGATGTTCCAGCCATGTGTTTGTTTCAGGCTAGTCTGTAACAATAAACGTGGGGGAAAAACCTGAGGTTTTACTGAAATGTGGGAAAAGAGTGCTGACAAGACTGAAAAGCAGCAGCTGTGCTCTGGGCAGCATTAGACTGTTAAGGAATCTTCTTCCTCCTGAGGCAGTGTAATGAAATGTGTGCTCCATGTGCAGAGAGAGCCTGTCTCTTGAAAGTGGAGAAATAAAATCAATCTTTATACTGCTTCACTTAGGTTTCTTTGCTAAGGAGTATTTTTCAGGGCAGATTGAAACTCAGCAGGGGTGCAAATCAAAGAACTATGCTTAGGTGTTTAATAGCTGAACCTTTGAGATGTTATGCTGAAACTGATCAGTTGATAATTCATTATTATTTTCAGTGCCAAAATGTCTGAAACAGCCACTGAATTCTTACTACTTATCAATGGCTGGCACAGTCCATCAGTCCTGCTGTACTTCCACCCCTCTGCTCTGTGGAGAGTACAGAAGGTCCTGGTATTTCCTCCTCTGAAAATGGCTACTGTTGATTTTTTGTTGGTTTTGATTTGTTTTCTTCCCCCTTCTGTGAAGGGAGCCAGCATTTGCCAAGGGACCAGATATCTTCGAGAGCCTTAATACCTATAATCTGCAATGGATTTTCTTTCAAGTGAGCTGAAAGAGTCTCATCTGATGACTTCTGAATTTCAGAAGGGGACAGCTGTTGACTGCACTAACCCTTTGACATTCTGAATGTAAACAAGGGCTGTACTCTTTGAAACTTAAGACTGTTCTTTAGGTGTTCAGTGGTATGGGGGATACCAAATAGTCGTGGTTCTTAGGGATCCATCCTGACCTCTTTTAGCAAGCTTAGCCTTGCAGCTGGCTTCATTCTACCCTCAGTCGAGGAATGAGATTATTGGGCTTAATGCAAAGGGTAATTAATCTGTAACCATGGTGCCTCAGTGACTGTGGAGTGAGGAGGGGCCAGAGCCCATTACAGCATTGCTGCTTTCCTTAAGCATATTTAATATTGCAATTAGTGCAGCCTGTGCAATTTAATTTGGTGGAAAATCAGTCTCACTTTCTGTGAGATCGCTGCATTCATATATGGATATATATGCATGAAAAAACCCCACTGTCCTCATGTGCATAGATAGTGAATAGAGACTCATCTGCTTTTTTGTTCACTTGTAAAACCACTCTCTGCTCTTCAGTACACAGATGTGCTGTATTTGGCTCAGGAAAGTTCATAAAAGCAGACATTTAATTTAATGTCGTGTATTTCTTTAACTCTGTTCCTGTTTCAAACATCCTAGTTCTTTCCTTGACTCAGCTGGAGCTCCTTCGGCACAAGGGCAGATTGTTGTCTGTTCCTGGGCACAGAAAGAATTAAAATGCTGTAAAAATTAAATTGCAAGATCAGTTTTAAAGAAATAATAGTCCATTTGACTCAGAAAAACCCCTTGCATTTCTATCTGTTTTAATGTCATAGTGTGTAGTATTGTGAGTTTCATCTGTACCTAAACCGACAGAATTTAAATAGCTTCTGAAAACAGCTAGGGAGAAATATAGGACATGTATACCAGAACTGAGGGTTTAAGGAATATCTGCTTTTGTATGAGATGACTGGCTTCACTGGCTTATAAAAAAAAATCCTAAATGTTTAAGGCATTCCCATCCAATAGGTGATGTACAGAAGTTGATGCTGCAGTCAGGTTTAAATATTTCATTGTTCACTCACATCATATGTTTCTTTGCTGCTGAGTCTTGCTGGTAATGTCACATGTTAAAATGGTGCTGTTAAATGTAGTGGGAAAGTGTTCCCAATACCACCCAGTAATTAGAGGAACATGAAGTTTTTATCACACCAGATTAAACCTGACCATACCTCAGAGGCAGTATGGAATAATTTAATCTGCCTCCACTCTGCTGTGTTCTAGGGAATGAAGGGATCCTTGGGGTGGCTTGTGCCATTGCTATACAAGAATATTCAGTGTCTGCAACCGTCTTTGTTCTTGTGAATATTTGCAAGGGCCCATCTGAAGAAATGAGTAGATGTGTTTGCAGAAGTTCAGCTGCTGAATAGGCCAGAAACAAACATGCAGATCTGAGCAATCCCCTCAACTACCTGATTTTCAAGGGAACCATTGAGAAAAATCACTTTACAAAGTCAGATTTGTGAAGCTGCCAGAGCCATTCTGCTCCTGTGCCACGTCCTGGCTGGACTGGGTGACCACTGTGGGCCTTGAAATGTGCACCTTGCAAGCTTTCTTCCACACTTCTACCAGCTTAAGGATATTTCGGTAGTTTGTCTTGTGTGAATAATGTATCCCCCCAGTGCTTGAAAAACTACCAAGCACAGCAAAGCCTGTTTATTATAAGGGGCCCCAGTAAAATAGAAGTAACTTCTTGCACAGCTGATGCTGTTGAGAGAACAGACTGCTTTCAATATTCTGCCTGAACAGTGTCAATTCTGTATTACAGTGTCCAGCAAGTATATTGGAAAATATAAGAATAAGATTTATGTGGCAATATTTGGCAATGACTCTTCATGAAGTACAAAAACATAAAGTGTAGAAGTTATGACATTGGCAGTTTCAAGGAGAAGAAAGTCATCAACTATCTAAGATCAATAATGCAATGGACTTTTTCTTTTTTAAAGAGCATATTAAGCAAAATGACATTATTAGAAATCATTATATTATTAATCATTCCAAATGTGAATGTATTGGTCAGAGAAATATTAAATTAGAGACATTCACCTTGGATGTTTTGTTTGATTACGATTTCGAAAAGGGGAAACAAGTGGTGTTTAAAATTCAGTGAGCACTTGAGATTCTTGACAGAAGGAATCAACAAATGAAGCTGTGAGTACTTAGTAAGGCTGCAAATACAGAGACTGTGTGCTGTAGGACACAGGAATGTGCTCACTGTTTGTACTTAGAATGGAATTAAAGCATGCTCTATGTTCTGGCAAGGTAATTTTAAACTGATCTTGGGGCTGTAAGATGTCAGTGGAAAACCTAAACCATGTGCTGAGGTGTGGAATCAGTTTGAATGATCCCCACCCAGGGTTACTTTGGCTCTGTAACCCTGAACATCTGTGAGTGTCCAAGGCTGGAGGGAGCTCTGAGCGACCTGGGCCAGGGAAACGTGTCCCTGCCATGGCAGTGGGTTGGAGCTGAGGGTCTTTAAGGTTCCTTCCAGCCCAGGCCGTTTTATCGATGGCTGAGTAACACTTTTTCTGGTGTCTCCCAAATCAGAAAATGTCCTTACTTTATGTACAAACATCTTCTTTCTGCTTTTTCCCTTTTCCTCTCAATGAGCAATTAAAAATTATAATTTTGAGGTAGATAGGGCAAACATTTTAGAGCAACATACTCTTGGTCATAGGTGTGTACCCTACAGAAAAGCATTCAGTCTGGAAAATAGCCAGGATTTTGTGGTACAGTCTGATACAGAGGTAAAACACCAACTTTAGGCAATTTTTGTTCATAAACTATTAAGGAGGGAGGGGAAAAAAAAAAACGACCAGAGCAAAACCACACAAAAACCATCCCAGAGGCAAAAACCCCATCAAACTCAAGCAGAGGAATTAATAAAAGCTAGATTTTTGAGTCTTGGAGTATTTTGAGATGCCAACTAAATTTCCTTGTCAATTTTAAGATACAAACTTATTTTTCAAGTGCAGTATTAAAGAAGTGATGGTCCAACTGGTGATTTGAAACATCTCATCTTTTGGAAAGGCATCTTTTCTGTACCTGACTCAGTGTTTTTCCAACCCAAAACACGACTGTTTTCATGACTGTGCTTTAGTAACTGCTTGTGGCATGTCAGGCAGATTAATTTGGGTCACATCTATGTCTTCATATTGACTAACTGGGGTTTTGATTGCATGTCCATGTGGTGTTTTCCAGCTCTTTGTGTATGGTTCCTGTTACTGGTAATTGTATTTCTTGGCCCATGAGCAGAGTCTTCCATGTGTTCCCAAGTTTTGTGGCAGTGGAAAGGTGCAGCTGAGAAGGATGTACTGCTGGGAGAAAACGTGAGGAAAATGACATGAGCTCCTCCCTACTGCTGGAATTTCTTGTGCTCCAGCTTTTGCTTCCTGTCTGAGGGTGGGTCAGTGACCAGTGAAGATTTCACAGTAAAGGGTGTGCAAATGTTTGCCTGGCAGGCCACTCTGCCCCTGTTTTGGGGACCTGGGCCTTCAGCCTGTGTGACTGTAGAGCTCAGCACAGGCACTCAGGATATCCAAGAGCAGCAGAGCTTTTCGGCAGAATTATTTAATGTCTGTGCAGTGGCTGCACAGGTTTTATCTTTGCCTACCCATGCAAGCAGACCTTTAAACTGAGCTGGGCAGAAGCTGTGGGGAGAGAGTTGAATATTGCTGCTCTGCCTCAGGACTGGCCAGGAAAAGCCCCATTCCAGTTATTTCTGGGGAAGGGGCAGGAGCAGAAATGTCTTGTCGCTTCGTGTCAGGGATGCAGTCAGGTTGTGCAGCTGTACGGAAATACCTCATTACCAAGACAAAATAGAAAACCCAGCCTGCTTGTCCACTTTGCACAGGCCAAATGTTTTTTCTGGTCTCCGTTCTGCTGGAGGCCTCTGGGGTTACAGGAATTGTGCTCTGTGTTTAATAAATAAAATTACATCCTGGTGCTAACAGTGCTCCGTGCAGCAGTGGCAGTGCTCTGCATTCCAATGACTCCAGCACACAGGACAGTGAATATCCCTGCCATGGTCAATGGGAGAGGAATCCACACAGTCTGCCCATTAATGCTGCTCTGGAGGAAAGAATGGACTGTGCTGGGATTTGGCATCATCAGCTGGCTTCCTAAATGATGTGCTAATTAGGGCAGCAGACAAAACAAGAGCTGTAGAAGCAAAATGTGACTTGAAACAAAAGCACCAGTTGTATGAGTTGGTGCTGATGTGGAGATTTTTTTCTTTAAAGAAATCTGCCCTGGGTTTATATGCCATTTAGTTTTTTAAAACTTGTTATTCCTTGGCAGGCATTCTCCAAGGAAGAGATAATCTGCTATTTCATCAGTTAGAGTGAGAAATGTGTGTGGTGCGACTCACAAACATGAACCTGCAATTAAGTAAAAGAGAAGGAGCTTGGCATGTTTTCAGTGTACTCTTAGTGTTACATATAGATGTTATATGCACTGTGTACATTTCCTGAAAAATCTCCTGAGTTCTACAAGTGCTTGTTTTAAATTCCAGCTAGTTGGTCAGTGAGACCGATGCAGTGGGAAGGAGTGAACTGTGGGACTTCATTAGTGACAAAGCTGAGTAGACTTTATGGAGTTTTTCAAATCTTGTGACTTCTTGGTGGATTTGTCCTGATTGAGTTCCAGCTCTGTTTTTCTGGGATCTAAATGTTTGAATGCTCCAGGTGATGCTTTCTCCCAGTACAGTAAAATATCAGTCAGTAACCATTATACAGAACAGATGTAGTTTTGCACCGTAATGTGGATTTATGCTATAAACTCTTCTCAGACTCAAGGTTTGTTCTATTCATTCTGGTGCACGCTCTATACTGCCTGCATCAAATTATTCATCCCAAAATTCCTTCCCAAAAGTTCTCAATGAGTGACAGAAAGTTCCTGTTTGCTCTGAGGTGCTCTCTGATGTGCATTGCCTCTTTTTTGGGGTGTCACTGTGAACCTCTGCTGGAGCACCCCCCGACTGCAGAGTCTTTGCTCCCTTTGTTCCTGGTGGTGCTGCAGGAGATTTGGGAGCTGCCAGAATTTTCCTTTCCTGGGCTGCTGCTTCCCCAGCACATCAGAGGAGAGTTTTCCCAAACTCCCCTCCCCTTTCTCAGTGGGATGCTCTGGGCTCTCCTTGTGCTCAGGGACGTGTGTGGACAGCAGAGTGAGCATTGATGGGACAGATTTGTGCTCCTGCACAATATTCCAGATATTGCTGCTGTGCTGCAGCCCAGGGAAACTCCCTGGAGACTCCAGACTGACCTCTGTGCTTCATTCCAATGGCTTTGCAATTCCCTCCCTCAGGTGTTTTGCTGCCTTTTGGGGTCTGTGCTGCCCAGGGAGTGCCATGAACATCTCTTGACTGAAGTGCCCACAAGAAACACATCACTTTGCTTTCCTGGGAGCTTTTCCTTTTGCCTTTCGCCTTTCAGGCACATGGCATAAGGCAAATATTCACATATGGTTCACATTAGAAAACTTCCATTGAAGATGTGAATTATTTCTAATGTTGGAAAGGTTGCTCATACTTTAAAATTCAAGTAAACTGTAGCTTTAAAGTCCTGTCAGTTTTAATAGAACTAAACTGAGGAACGTGCATCCACTCCTAGCACAGAGCAAAGATAAACTACGAAGCCTTTGTGCTGCATAGAACTCTATTTGTTGACGGAAAGATGAAATATCAAACATATTTTAATAATACAGTGCAGCTTTTCTGCTTTGAATAATCCAGCCCACATGATATTACATGAATTTTTCTCAGCAAGGCAATTAGATTTTGTAAATATTCCATGTATTTGTAAATGGTGGGAGAGAAGTAACAGAAATATCTCATGGAAAATATGGAAAGAGTGATTTCCTCTGACTGTGATAGTTACACATTGTCTATCTGATGTAGGCTGTCTGTTTTAGCCTCTATTTTCCTGACATTAGGGCAGTCATGATAGCCCAGACCTGCTCCATGGGAGGTGTGAATTAGGGTGAGCTTGTTACATGTAAAGAGCTCTGAGAGTTGGGAAAAGCACAACCCAGAATGTGCTAAACTGGGATGCTTTAGCAGAGAAACAATTTTTTAATTTATATTCTTTAATATATTGCTTATTATTTTGCTGATCTCAGATTTGGTATGAATTGTTTCATTTGGGGATTTGGACATAATGTAGAGTGAAAATAAATCCACTGTAGTGTAAAAATACACAGAACTGATAGAAGAGATTTCTTTATTTCTGTCTGCATTTATCTGAAATGTGAAGAAATAAGCAAAGTGTATGCAGGTGTGAAGAAATTAAACAGTGTGGAGCTCATCCAGCTGTATTTGATCAGAATTCTTTGGTTTATTGGGCACGTACAAATGAAATGAAGATTGTGCTTGTGAATCAGTAGTAAGAACCAAAATCTCATGAAACACAACTGCTACAGTTTTGTGTCATGTCACATTTCACTGCATCACTCAGATCAACAGATATTCTCATTTTGTGCTTGTCCAGGGTTTCCTCTCCAGGGAATGATGTTTCCTCAGGGGTTTTGAGGATTTTTCTCCCCTTCCACAGATACTTTCTTTCTGGTTTTCATTTTACTTTTGGCAGGGTAGTGAAATGGTCCCACAGCAGACACGGCTTTACACCTCTGCACTTGTGTAGTGTAAGTAATGAAATGGATGAATTAGCTACATTTTAAATAAAATGTTAAATGCAGCAGGAAATGTATCTGCTATTATCAACATCCAAATTGCTTGAAGAACATGGATTTGAACTTAATGCACAGTACTTGAGGCTTTTTAATTGCTGAAGAGATGGATGCTCTGACCTTTTAGATTTGTTTATCCAGGCAAAATACAAACCAGTGCTTTAAAAATGGAGCAGCAGCAATGGCTTAAGTTCATGTTAGCTGTCCTTGTAACTGCAGAAAGTACAGGAAATTGAGCAGCTCTGAAATGTACAGCCTTGATGGGTGTTCATTGTAAGGATCTTTGGAAATGTTTGTTTAAAGCCAAGGAAGAAGCCTAAACTGAAAGGAAAAGAAATCTACTAAACTTCCATCCTGAACATGTATCCTACTGTTGATCTGTTGCATCTCAGTAGAATTTTTAAAAAGATGTTTAGTGCTGCAGAGGACCCAGTTATGAAAGCAATGTCATCAAGTCATTGATAGCCATCTATCATTTAAATAAAAATAGAAGAAACTTCCTGAGGAATCATCTGCATCATATTTTTAGACACAGTCTGTTTTTCAGAGTGGGAGGGACAAGAGTGAGAAACTAGAAATGAGCTTACCAGCAGTGGGATCTGTATGTGGAAATGTGTGTGTTCAGGTATTTACCAGCTCTGACATAATCAGATTACTTTGGAGTGAAATTCTCAATGTCTCACTTCACTTCCTAGATATTAAGGTTTATTTTTTGTTTAATATGAAGAGGTATCCTTTCCTAATTTCTCACAGGATCTCAGGATGTTCTGATTGACCTTGGTTGTTTCCTAGGGAGGTGACACCAACCAGTTTAAATATAGCCTTGGCCCAGAGCTTGGTGCTGTGCTACAGCTCAGTGACGTGTTTGAGGAGCATTCTAGGAAAGGATCACAGTTTATCCATAGCTCCAGATAAAATTAGCATTTCTTTGCATCCCTAGGAGGAGGCAGCAGCAGCAGCACAATGTTCTCTTGTCAGTTTTGTGGTGTGAGGCTGGGTCTGTGAAAGGCTGTCACTGGCCAAAATGGCCAAGAACAAATACTGGAATAATGTAAAAATGTCCCTGTGTGTCCTGTCTTTGTGCCTTGTGGGCAGTGTTAGGTCAGGCACCATTGTGAAATGTGTATGAGCATGTGGACTGTTGTCCCTCGGGAAAGAATATTGAGAGATTTCTGTGTGCAATCTTGCCTTTCACCATCACCACCAGCACCTTCTGGGCACCCTTAGTTTAGTTGCTGGGTGGTTCAGACACTTATTTTCTTTTCTTCTATCCCTGAATGTCTTTGGGACAGAAGGTTTTTTCCCTTGAGTTCATCCTTCAGAAGGATGGAAGAAGGGGAGAGAAGCGTTGCTGCTGCTGCTGGTTCCATGGTGGGTGTGAGCCCTCCATCCCCTGCCAGCCCTGCAGCTGCTGGAGGAGCCTGAGCTCTCCTGCCCACACAGACTGAAAACAGGGGCAGGAAAAGGAGATAACCTTGGACCCTGACTGATGGAGAGGAGTGGCTGGGAATGTGGCTGGGAATGTGCTCTGGGAGGGAGGAGTGCAGTGCCCACGTGGGTATTTGTGAAGGAGCTGCAGCTGTGGGTCACCTGCCCTGGGACAGGGACACCCCTGAGCAGTGACAGGCTCTGGGTCCCACGTGGCACAGAGGGACACCCCGGTGAGCTCAGGGAGTCCCCCTGGAGCAGAGCAGGAGCAGCAGGAAAGCTGCTGTGCCTGCCCCAATCTCCCGGGGCTCTGGGGTGGCTCAGGGATCACCTGCCCTGCACACACCTGGGGATGGGCTGGAGGCGAGAGAAGAGATTTGGCCAAGAGGAAGGAAGAGTATTTATAGCAGCTGATTTTTTTCCTTTTATGCTCCACCCTTTTCCGAGCACCCAGATCAGCAATCCGAAGTGGGGGTTTGATAACAGTAAGTTAAATTAAGGAAAAATTTCCCAAACTAAGGCAGTTTTCCTGGTGACAGCCCTTAGCAAAAGAAAAATCAACACACTGATTGAATTACTGCAGGACTGGAGTTCCCACATTCTCTGCTGAATGAACATGCAGCTATTCCTGACTTAAATTTATATCTCAGTGAGAAAATTATTGATATTACAGTACCTCGGAGAGCTGTAGAAATGAAAAGACAACTTGGAAGTCAAATCTTCATTTCAATTTCTAGGTCAATGTATTTATTTAACCTGAAGAAAACTCAGGAGATGTAAAGCATTTGAATTGTAATGTGATTTTTTTAAGAGCCGATATATTTCTACTTGTACAAAAAAAATTCAATATAAAGGGCAGCTATGAAAGAACTATTGCATAATGAAACTAGATTTTAAAATTCTGATTTCAAATCTCAGATCGTAGTCCAATTAAACAATAAATAGTAAGTGCCCTTGAAATGGAACTTTTTTGAGTGATTTCTTTCATCTGAAATCTCCTCCAGCTTCAGTGGAAGTACTCTGAGTCTTCTGCCATCTGGTTCCATTGGTTTACATGTTGCAGTTTTTCTGAATGGAACAGATCATCTTGTTAGTTCAGTTCAGACAAGTGTGCTTGTATTCATCAGGACAGAAGTTCTGT
>VXBB01022669.1:159210-175735 GCA_013399915.1 Illadopsis cleaveri
GTCTGCAATTCACCAGAACTGTTCTATGAACATGGGCCAAATACTTTCCCAGATTAATTATAACAAGGATCTCTTTAATAGAGTTTTTTTGTTGCCATCAGGCTTTAAGAAATGATGAAGCATCAACCAAAAGTGATGTGCAGAAACTTCTGGAACTGGGCCAAAACCAAAGGTAAGACCCTCCCTTCCTTCCTTCTCTTTCTATTTCCTGACTAAAAGCTGTCAGAGAGGCAAATTCCACCTTTCCTTTCACTAGGTAGGTAAGCGCTGCTGTATTCCAGAGTCTGCTGAATGGAACAGTAAAATAAAGGGAGGAAATACACTTTTGGAAACTAGTTATGGATTTGCTCATATTGGACATAGGATAGGAGAATGTATTAAAATGGTGAGGTGAGATCTCTGCTAAAGAAAGGCTTTGTGAATTTGAAAGGAAGATTTAGTCATGAAGTACTCCTTAAAAATAAATTCAGAACTTTTAGAAAATTAAATTACTGAAGTGTCTCAATGTCTTAAGTTTGGAGATGATGACATTTATTCAAACCTCTTAATTAAAGAGGTGTGTAGACACTCAAAATGACTAGTCCATGTGCAAACAGGAATCCTTGCACTGGAGATTTGTGATGAATGGAGTTAGGAGGAGGAAGAAGTGTTAATTTCAAATTATTCCTTGGGCACTGTAAAAATGAGTTCCCATGGCTAGGAATGCCCGTTCCCAGCCTGGTGCTTAGTCTCAATTTCCCTGGTGCTTCATTGCAGGGAAGTCTCATCATTCTGTGTCTCTTCCTTCTTGAAATTCAGCCCAGCAAACAGCAACATCAATCCAATTGTAATAGCAAGGAAACAAAAGTGATACAGTGACCACTGCTGCTGGAAGAACAGTATAGAATGAGTGCATCCATACTTCATCTTTTTCCCTTGGAAAAAGGTTTAGTAAGAAACTATTCAGTTCATACTTCCTTCATTGTTAAAACTGCAATAATTAAATTCCATGGCCACCTTACATCCACATTCAGTGCAGAAGTCCACGTGGAAGTGCACATGGAATTGCATTGCCACACAGAAACCTTGTGAGAAAATGGCCTTCATGTCTTAAATCCCCAGTATAGAAGGTCCACAATACAATACTAGTAGAATTCCTTGGTTTTCCTGTGGTACATAAGTCTTTCAGGTATTGCAGACAAATATATGCAATTATAAAGGCAAGACTTTAGCTGATGTCCAATTTAAGTACTTAAATCTCATTCATCTCTGCATCAGAGATTTCCTTGGCACAGACAAAATCCCTCATCATCCAGGAATGCAGTTTTGTGGTGCTTGGGCTGTTGTGCAACTTTCCTTTATGAAACTGAGACAGGAATTGATTAAAGGTATTAATGGACTGTTTAGTAAATAGATCTTTCTTGCAGGTGGGAAAACTGAGTCTGCTAAGAGAAAATTTTGTTCCATGTTTCAAATATTCTTCCAATCACCACTTGCAGTCTCTCAAGACCCACCCAAAAATACCTGTTGACTTTTGCTTCTCAGGCACCCAGACACTGAGTGTGCTGCACAGGAGCAGTTCCAGAGATCACGAGTGGATCAGGGCAATCTGCTGCTGAGCAGCCCCTGCACGGGTCAGGAAATGAAAGGTTTTTACAGTCTGCTACACGGGAATGCTTTGGGGCTGCTCCTGTTGCCAGCTGTGTACAGACTGACTGGATTTCTTCTCCAGAGAGGTGTCAAAGTTCAGGGTATGAAAGAGGTGTTAAAAATGTGCCAGGGAATCTTCCTGATAGAATTCCCCTGAGGAAAGGTCCCAGTGGATTTGCCACGGTGCTCAGGCTGTGTTTTATCTGCAGGAAATGAAGCAAAGTGAACACAGTATTACACTTAAATCTATTGCAGTGAAGCCAAAATTCAAAATGCATCCCAATATTAATGTTGTGATCTTTCTTTGAACAAACATGAGCTGCATTTGGTCTGAGCACCGCTTTGATTATGCTCTACAATGCTGGGTGATCCAGTAAAGTTTAGAGTGCTGGAATCTCAGCTTTTGTGAGTGAATGTTCTGCTGACCTAAAAATAGATTTTTTAAAATTCCTTTTGTGCAAATTCTTCAATAATTCCCCAGTTGCAAGTAAGACTTGGTCACTTACTCTGATGCCCCTAGTTTTATTCTTTCTGTGCATCCTCAGCACTTTGGAATCATGGCATCTGTCAGTGCTGATGGCAAATTATTTTCCTGCTGCTCAATCACTGGTTCTGTGCTTGTGTTGCTGAAATTGCTGCCAGCAGTAGGGGTTATCAGCTAAAAAGAAAGATGATCCAGCAGGTAGCAAGTTCTTTTAAAATTAAATGGTTTCCATTCAGTTTCATTTTCACAGGGCTAAATTATTATCTGTTACTGTGTATAAATCAGTTTTGGCTTGATCTTTGTGGAGAGTTTATCCCCACAAGCAGCAACCCTCCAAAAGCTCTCCAGCTGTGATGGAATCTGTCATTTTACTACTTTGCTACAACTCCAAAGTGTGTCATATGCTGTGGGTAGAAAATTCTTGCAATTTGGAGCAAATCTCTGGCTGAATCAGTAATGCCAAGGGTTTTCACTTGATTCATTAAAGCCCAGTCCAAGCAATTCTCCTGTTCTGTGTTCTCTTTATGCCACGATCTTCTGCTGGATTTTTTGTTGCTTGTCTCTAGAAAGTGCCATATGAGGTTGAATTTTATCAGAGCATGGTTGATTTGTTTATTTCCAAGCAGATATAAACTAGTTCCTATTGACAATAGCCTGTCTCCATGTCAGGGCATTTTCACTTGCCTACTTCCCTCACTTTTTTAGTGCCAGTCACTTTTGTTAGAAATGACACCCTGGCAGATGTTTTGCACAGCAGCCATTCAGGAGATAGAAAGAGTGGCCAGTTGGCATCAGAGATAGTTTTTGTTTTGCTTTGGAACTTTGCTTCATGGAGTCATTATGATTTTATTTGTGAGACTCCAAGTCCATCTGTTTGCTGCTCTGAATAATTAAAGGTCCATTTTTTTCAATCTGAGGAATTATTTCCTGATGGAAACTTGTGTTGAAGTTTGTGTTCTGTGTTTTCAATAAATCAGGGAAATGAAATCTCTGCAGGAAGCCCTTCAAAAGCAGCTTAATGAGGCAGCTGAGAAAGCAGAGAAGCAGCAGGCTACTGTGAGTGATTCTCTTTCTTTCCTTATTTTTGTGATTTCTCTGATGTTTCTTAATCTTGCCTTGAGAATTTATTAGCTCAAAAAACTGTGTAAAAAAAGAATGGATTTCACATGTATGTTAGTACTCTGCAAGCTTCAGAAGAAAGGAGCTGGAAAAAACTTTCATGTTCTACAATGTTAAGATTCCTGTCTTCCCTTATTTCTGTGGCATTTGGGGATGTTTATCCACTTTTGGAGACTTCAGACAGGAAATTTAGGCCTAAGCCTCTCCCTGTGAATGATCTTTATGGACCCTCAGGCCTCATCTATACTGATATACACTGTTGCACATCCATGGACTTTTTAGGAATTCCTGTGGATTTTTAGCAACAGAATCGAGAGTCGAGTGTCTGATTGTGACCATGGTGGAACTAATTATCACTGCAGAAGGTCTTACTGAGTCCCATTAAGATTTCCTGCTTTATAGAAATTCTGTTTCTGGACAGACTGCACAGTTGTTTTGACTTTCATGTAGCAATGGAATGTTTTGGAGCATAAACAGACACATTTTGCCACTGTAGGGGAAAACAAAAGTAGAATCATGTTTACTAAGATTAAAGTGTATTCCTGTGTGTTTCATGATTTGAACTCTGGACTTGAAAACAACCTGCTGGAAGTGTTTGTAGATCTGTTTTACATTTCATATTGGATAACTGCTGATTTATTTACTAAGATTTTGCTGTCTTCCAGGGTCACAAAGCAAGGGTTTGTCCAAGACAGAGGTTTAAATGTAATTATTAAATTCAACAAATACTTACAATGCCTTATTTTGTTTGACTGTGATTTGTACATGGCTTTACGCCCTTGGTGAACAAAATGTGAGAGTGGATGTTTTACTACCTTCTAATTAAAAAGAGCATAGATTGTGGAGCAAACTATTCCTTTGGCAGGTTTCTTTCCATTAATCTGATGTCTGAAAACACACTTTTCCCCCTTGTTGTGCACAAGTCTGAAGAGTAAGGATGCTTTTTGTTCTTGTGTACCACACAACAGATAATCAGTGTATTTTTGGTACTTGTATTTTTGTCTAGAGGGAAAAAAGGACTTTTATCCTCTTCACAAAGGAAAAGAAGTAATCTGGAAGCTGGATTGAGTTTGGAAAGGATGGCATATTTTGGTGATCTTTGTTGTTTTCAGATCCTTTTGTACTGAGACAGTCTATAAATTGTCTCTGTTGAATCCTGGAGTCACGGGATGTTGAGGGGCTGGAATGGACCCTGAAGATGATCTAATCCCACTCTCCCCTGCCCTGGGCAGGGACAGCTCCCACTGTCCCAGGCTGCCCCAGGCCTGACTGAACCTGGCTTGGGGCACTGTCAGGGCTGGTGTGCACAGCCTCCCCAGGAACCTGCTCAGTGCCTCCCCTCCTCACAGTGGGAGGTTGCTCCTCAATCCCTGACCTGAATTTCCCCTTCCCATGGATCCTGTTCCTCCCTGTGCTGTCCCTGCAGGTCCTGAGGAAGGGTCTCTCTCCAGCTGCCCTGGAGGTCCCTTCACAGGCTGGAAGGTTGTTCTGAGGTCTCTGTGCCACCTTCTCTTCTCCAGGCTGAGCAGCTCCAGCTCTTTCAGCCTGGCTTCAGAGGGGATGTGTTCCAGTGCTCCCCTCACCTTTGTCACCCTGCTCTGGCCTTGCTGTGACAGTTCCCTGTCGTTCCTGGGCTGGGGACACCAGCCCTGCACACCCTGCTCCAGGTGGGGTTCACAGGAGCAGAGGAGGGGGAGAATCCCCTCCTTCAGTCCAGTTCTGAAATAGGAAAAAATGAGTGTCTGCTTGTCTCTGATGAGTTCTCAGAACACACCAGTTGAAAGGTGACATTTTTTCAGGTGCACTGAATGCATTCCTGTTGACTTTATCAGCACAATGAATTCTAGTCCTACAAATGGAAGGTGGAAAACATATTTTATGCTTGGATCTCTTGATTGGATTTGGATACTCAAGACTAATTCAGGTGTGGATTACATCAATCTCAGATGTAGTGAATGGATTTGTTTGTGTTTGTTATGCAGTGCTATTTTTATTTGAGCAGCAGTGCCTTGGGTACATTCAGTCCCACTCTGGCACTTTGCAGAGCACAAGATTTGTTCTACACAAAACAACATCTGCTGTTAACTGTGAGCAAAATATCACCTGGTGCAGAAAGCAGGAGAAGCTCCTCTGAGTGCACGGCAGAGCCTGGCTTGGAGTGGGGGCAGAGGGTTCAGGAGTCTGGATTCCCCAGCTGGATTCCAATACTTGCCACTGATAGCAGCTTAAACTTGCTAATAATTGTAAGGAAACCAGAACTGTGTCCTTGGTCTGTGACATTCCCTTCTTTGTGCCTCAGAGTACAATGTGCATAGTGAAGCTCAACAATACAGTGAGGCTGAATGAATGTTTAAAAAGTGCCTCAGGATCCTCAGATGAAAATTCCAATAGAGATGGAGAGTTATTATTCCTGACACACAAGGTTATTTTATACCTGGTTTCTCTATGTGTTCCATGTTTTTCCCAAAACAATGTGACATCCATGAAAGAAGGTCTAAGTACTCTAATGCAAGTCTAGCAAGAGGATGGGAGCTTGAATTTAATTCTGATTTAATTAATTGTGAAACTTGTTTCTAATCCAATTTAAGCACATTTTATATTCTAGGGCTTGGTGAAGTAAATCTTGATTTTAATCAGAGTAAATGAAAGTAGAATTCCATTTCACAAAGGCTAACAAAGCACTGGTGGGAAGGGGAAGGGTGGAAATACATATTTCTTTTCTGCACTTGCCAAGGAAGCACAGTACAGTGCTTTTGTTAATTGGCTGTATCAATTCACCAGGTCACACCTGCCTGAAGGGGTTCTTTATTAGGTCAGTGTAAAAGTGTAAGTAAGAATTCACATGAATTAAGTCAAATCAAATGAAAAATAACTGGTGAAAATCTATTTAGCTTTGCTTTTAAAAGTATTTAGCACTCTGTAGAGCACTTTTTGCCCAAAGGAAAGAATATTTTCTGTGTTTTACAGAATAGCCCAGACAGTTCTCTCTTTTGAAGTCAATTTTTATGCTGTAACTTGGAAATGAGAGCAGGGAAATGAACCCTGAGTATGTCAGGGTTTCCAGAGATGGCCAAAACAGTGAAATGTCAATGAATGAATTTCAGTTCCACCTGAACTGCTCATTTCAGTCCTGAGCAAGGGACAAGAAGTCTGGAGGTGAGGGAATGTGCTCACAGCTGAGTCTGGCTGTGCAGTGAGGATGTTATATTGGCATTTTCCATCCTCTCAAGGATAAGTACTATTGTCTAACTCTGAGAATTAGATCACTGCCATCTGCTAAAGCATTCTCTAGTTTGATGGGGAACATTTAATTTAAACACTTCAAGGTCACCGAGTGCTGTGAGTAAAGGAATGGGAAGTGTTGTCTTTAATAACACAATGAGCCCTGAAACACACAGAGCTCTGAGTGTCTGATGGATGTCTCCAGGATATGGGAGCAGTGTCCTTGCTTAGCACTGAAAAGTTCAGCCTTACAACAATCTGTTTTCATTCTGTATTGTCATAATTGCAGCCAGAGAGCAATTAAAGGCAGACAACATGTGGAAAGAGGTGAATGTTATTTTTTTGGCTATTAATTTAGAGCTGGGTATAAATGTCTGTTCTTGCTTACTATACCATCAGGATTTGATGACTGAAAGTAGTATTTTTACATCTCTTCTAGAAAATTCTATTGTGTCTTGTCCTTGAGACTGACTAAAAGCATCATGCAAATGGTCTGGTCCAGACTGGTGTGCCTTAAAGCATGAAGCTGAACACATGGACCCACTGAAATGGATGAGTAAAGTCACCCCTTGATTGGCTGCAGTAATCAAGTCATATCAATCCCTCCTGTGGAACCCTCCATATCTGTACTTTGGGAATATGTGGTTCTTCATTTCTTACAGGCTTAGGAGAAAACCCTTAAAATGCTGTTATAATATAAAGTCTAAAATGAATGAGTTCTTAAATAATATTTCTATTATTTTTTGAAAAAGGAAGTGATGTAAAAATATTTTTTTTTAGTTTTTAATCTGTTAAATTTTTTTTTTCTTCAGCTAAGCTAAATCAGTATGTTTGCAGTATGTAAGATGTCCATATCAGTGGTATAAGATGCACGTGTATGTGAATAGTAATTAACAGCATTTAACTAATGTAAATTACTGGATAAATTTATAGTACTGGGCTGTCTGAAATGGCTCTTCCCTAAAAGATCCAGCTGTGTAGAGATAATAATTTTGGTGTCACATATCTTTAATAATTTCATAAGGTGTGAGTTAAGCTCAGTCCTGAAAAAACTCATTTGTACAAAGAATTTTTTAACCAGTATTTGATTAAATTCAGCCTTAATTCTTGTGAGTGGAATTTCTACTTTCCAAGTCAAGCCATTGACTCCAGTAGGATCTAAAGAACATATTTGAATGATTTCATGTATAACACACTTTATTCCACAGGTGAGGCTGACTAGAAGCTAATTACACCTTTGCCTAATTAGGACCAACACTGTAGCATTCAAATCAAATAACTGTTAGAAACCTGCTCTGATAGAGATGTTCTTAGAGGGGAAAAAGTGTTTTTGTTAGAAAATCAGTTAATATTGTCAGTTAATATTGTCTTAAAAATCTTCAGTTCTTTGACGATCACATTGAACTACCTTGTGAAAAATAAACACTTGTCTACTGGTACAAAACAAAAGTCAGCCTATTTACATACAGGAATTCTCTTCTTTTGATTTTAACTTTTCTAGTAAGCATGCTAAATGTTTGTAGATCTAGCAAAGACTTGACTCTGGCCTGTACCAGTTTGGGATGTGAGCAAAACGGTTTGGTTTGGTGGTTAGTTTTTTTCCAAAACTTTCAAAAGCATAAAAACCAATTATTATTCACAATTACGTCTCAACAACTCCCACTCAGTATTTCTTTCAAATTGTAGATTAACTTTTTGAAGACTGAAATGGAAAGGAAGAGCAGAATTGTACGAGACCTCCAGAACGAGGTAAGGGGAACATTTGATTGTCACCTCAATTCAGATTTCATCCTGGAAGAAAGTGTGGTTTGGCTTCATATACCAAACATGTGACTGTAGTGGGCAAAAAAGGCACCAGGGCAATTCTCTGGACAGAAAAACCAAGGAAAATGACTGTGTGCATTTAGAAATAGTGTTTTCTTGAGTGCAGTGGTTGACTCCATGCTAGTGGTGCTCAGTTTGATAGCACACCTCTGTGTTTATGTATTAATAATCTACAGAACCTCCTTTGCTGCTTTTTCAGAAAGGAGGCTCTGTAGATTATTGGCACACAGTGAAACTTTGTTCATGTTGTTGTTGCTTGCTTTAAAAATAAGGAGCAAGAGGAGGAGAAAGGAAATGCAATCTCAGAACTGAGATGACTAATAAAATTTTAAAAACCCTCAAACTCCTAAAATGTTTTTTTAAGCTTTGTATGCCATGAATGTCAAACCCAAAATTCTAAATAAAATATAGAACATGTTTTAAATAATGCTTATTGGTATCAAGCTGCATTTATTATGAAATTTGTTCTTGCAGTTAGAAACATGAAATACTTCAGCAGCATTGTAGTTCTTTTCCCCGTTATCCCTTTCTCTCCAAACAATTTGCCTAAATCAGGATGTAATTTCCCTTTCTGTTTCTTTATTTTGCAAAGAACTTTGCACTTGAAAGTATTTTATTCATAGGAAGTCTTGTTCTCTTGCCAACCAGGCTTCTTGTCTTTATCTGCTTTGCTCAGTTCTTTTGCTTTTCTAAACTGTTCTGAGTCTCTGCATATGAAAATTTGATCTCCTCAAAGCTGTCATTTAAACAGGGATCTCTGATTTCTTTGGTCTGTGAGAGTGTGTATATATGGTCAGTCTGAAACAATGTCTACATTCCTTTTTAAGTCCTAAATGTGTCCTGGTTTTGGACAGGACAGGATGGATTTTTTGCAGTAGTCAGGGAGGGGGCATGGCCTGCCCATCATGTTCTTTGGTACCATCCTGCATCACTTGCCAGGGGCAGGAACAGGGGACTTCCATGTCTGGTTCTGTTTGAGAGAGAAAGGCATGGGGACTGCAGTGGTCTGATACTGGTTTATTTGCAGTGTGAGTTGTTTTTCTTACACCTTTTGTTATTAATATTGTTGCTGTTCTTGTCCATTTTCTTTTCTCATTGCTGTTTGCAGTAAATTGTTCTTCTCTCACTCAGCCTGTAATTTCCACCTTTGTGCCTCCAGTTCCCACCTCCATTCCTGGAGTGGGAAGTGGGAGGGGAAGGAAGGGAGGGATGAGCTGGTTTGGGAGAGTCTCCCTGGGCCCCTGCACTGGGGAGCTGTTCCTAAACCACCACAGGAGGAAATGTCTCTGTCAGCTGCTCATGTTCATTGGGCCAAGCTCTCAGTTGTCTTTATCTCCAGTCAAAACTGCCTTTGCCTTCTTTTCTCACTGTTACCATGGGATGTTTGCAATTGAGCCTGGGAACTCTGATAAATCATATCAGTCTCATCCTATTGACCAGCCATTAAAAACTCTTTTACGGAGCACAATTAAATACTGCATTAATCCACATTCAAACTCTCTGACTGTTAATGATTTCTTAGGTAGGTCAGTAGATTTCTCTAATATTTACTGTATTTATAACACATTTTAGAAAATCTGCTTTGAAAGGAATCTTCCTTTTGGCACCCAATATCAGCTACTCTGTGGAAAAAGAGCCAAAGGCTTTACCTGCCTAATGGCTTTCTGTTCAACTTCTGTACCATGTTTGTTAGTTCCCTAAAAGTAAACACTTAGATCAGGTTTTTAGAAATTTGTCTGAATTTAAATGATATGATTTTGAGGAAACATTACATTTTTTAGGTCCTGCCTCCAAACACTGAATACACATTGCTTTTAAAAATCTCATGAATTTGGATGTGCTGTATATTTAAATAACTGATAGCATTTTCTGTGTAGGTTTTGAAAGAATAATCTGCATACAGATATATAGAGACAGATGATGAAAATGCTCCTTCATAGCTGCTCTTATTCTTCCGAGTGCTGCACTGGCCCTCATTTTGTGTTCCAGACGGTGCATTTTGCAATCTCAGCTCTGCCATGGCTGTAGCAATAATTTCCTGTTGAGTTCTGCCCTTCCAGCACTGCCCCAGTGCCATCCAGCTTTGCCACTGGAGACACAAAGGGATGGCAGCATCTCCATGTCGTGGTGAGGAGAGCACCTTGGGCTGAAAGGCAATTTTAGCCCAGGAACTGGGGCAGAAAGCTTTTTATTTTCAGCATGGAAACTCTGTGAAGAGCATGTTAACCAATTGAACAAGTTGTCTTGAAGAGTTCTGACTTTTGTGGGTTGTTACAATCCAGTTTTTAAAGTTGTTGGAGAGATGCCTCTGCCCAAATTGAGGTGCAAATGAGACCTTACACGCAAGTCAATAGCGTGGATTTTATTGAACAGTAAAAATGAGGTAAAGAGAGAGAGCAAGAAATAGAAAAAGGGAGAGGAGAGAAGGAGTGTGACAGAGAGACAGATTAAGTAGAAAATATCACCAGTCCTGTTCCTGTTGAAGCAAATTGTAATGCAAATGCCTTTTAGAATTCTGTAAGGGGATACTGTGCCTTGATGAATCTCTCTTGTCTTGTTTTTATCTTTGCCTGTGACTTGAAGATGTTATCAGTATATAAAATCAAGCCAGTGTGATCAAACAGTTAAAGGGTCCCTTAATATTTTAGTAACACTTAGTAATAAACTGTTTTGGGTTTTTTGTCCCACTCTCAGAACAAAAGCCTCAAAAACAAGCTCCTGTCAGGAAACAAGCTTTGTGGTATTCATGCAGAAGAGGTAAGGAAGATTCCTCTCTGTTCTAAATCTAACGGACCCAAAAGAAGTTTGCATCAAAGTGTTGACTTTGAAATTAACTGAATTTATTGCCAATCAAAATCAGAGCAGGATAAGAAGTATTATTATTGAGTATCAGTCGGGACTGTGGATTTTATTAAAAACAAATGATTATTTTGAGAGGATTCTGAGATAAATGGTGAAATAATGTTCCTTGGATAGTTGGGGTTAGTACAAAAATCTATTTCTATTATATTTTGTTAAATTAATGTAATCATATAGAGACTATTACCTAGAATTATTTTAAGGGTATATTTAACAACATATAAAATAAATATCATCTTAAACTGCTATAAATAAGCAAAACTAGGCTTGTGTTTCAAGGGCATGGTTCCAAACTGTGAACCTGGTTCCTTTGGATCCCACCTGGAACACCCTGATCTTTCCAAAGCCTTTGCAGCCTTTTTACTTCTAAGAATAAGATTGTTTACTTTGAAGGTGATGCCTGCAGTTGTGCTTCATGGGAAGTATTAATGTCTAATGTAGCTCATGTCTAAACTGTGTGAGCCCAACTTCTCTTCTTTGTAGAACTAACTCAGGGATGTGCTTTAGGTGAGTCCATTTTACATTTTCCTGAGTCTTCTTGGTTGGTTTGATTGTGAACCTGGAAAAGCAACTGACAATTATTTGGAAGGGGGGAGTTCTACATTTTAAATGGGATCTAGATTCTGCTGTTCTCAGAATTCACTATGGTTTTTTAAATATTTAAAATAAAAAGCCCTAAACCTGATTTGATTATCCCTACTTTCAGTCCAAAAAGATCCAAGCGCAGCTGAAAGAGCTTCGTTATGGGAAAAAGGATTTGATTTTTAAGGTAAGTTGTATTTCAGTATGGTTAGCTAATGTGTGAGGGTTAATACAGCATTGGAGTAAAGTAGGACTATGAGAGCTGCCTTTATTATTGCAGTTCTAAGGAATAAGTTTGTTCTGAAAAGAGCTCAAAACACCCAGGCAGACTTAGTAATGTAATGCATTTTCAGACATATAATGTACTTATATTTTTGTGCTGACAAAAAGCAAAATTCTAGGTTACTGCTGATGAGTAAAACCTGTTGCCCTATTCCGTATATTCTGTAACGTCTTTCATCTTTGTAACTGAATGATAAAATATTTTACAGATGCTTCTTGTTTTTCCTTTAATTAGCACTCCTTCATGGCAAAGTCAAGTATTTTTAACATTTAAAGCAAATCTCTGTGTTTGTGATGAGCTTGAGCAATGTAATGTTCCTTAGGTCTGAGGATTTAAGAAAAAGAAATGTCTGTTGCTTAAACAATCCAAATGAATAGTCTGTTCCAGCTGGCACATTTCAAAAAACAATAAATGTTTTAAAATTAAAGGAGGGGAGGACAAAACATAAAGACATTGCTGAAGGTCACCAAAGTCCCTGTTAACACAGGGAGAAGTTAAACCCTGTTAAAGGAAGAGGAGAGAGATGCAGGTCACCTGAGTGAAAACTGCTAATGGAGAAGTCCTTTTCTATATTCCCAGCATGAAGGGTGAAGATTAAGTACTCATCTTCCAAGTGATTAGACCTAGAATTACTTACAAAGTCCTTCATGTCAAGATGAGTTCCAAATTGTCTTCTGGAAGTGCTGAACTCTCTCTGCTGTCTCTCTGTTGTATAGACAGTGCTGTAAATGCAGAGTCATGGAGGCCATTTAAAAGGCACAGAAAGGCACAGTGGGATTTCTGTAGGTTTTTTAGGGGGGTTGTGGGGGGGTTTGGTTAGTTTTTTTTGTTGTGGTTGGTTGGTTGGTTTTTTTTCCCCATGCATAGGTTTATTCCAGGTTTTATCAGGGACATTTATTTCTGGTCTTCATAAGACCAAAACCAGGGAAACAGATTTAGAGACAAAAATCAGGTATATTGTAGATCTAGGCATTTAACTTCTCACACCATCTAGCATTAACAAAAATAACACATCTTCCTTCAAATTCGGTATAATGGAGAGCTTGAGCAGAGGTGAAGGTCAAAAATTCTCATCTTGCCTTGCTGTGAAAGTTTGTTTTCTTTGGCTGAAGCAGTGGGATTGTTCAGCCCTATTACCTACTTGTTGTTTTCATTATGCTGATACACAGTGATCCCAAAAAAGGATCTGAGTTGTGCTGGGCTGTGAGCTAATGCTGAGCAAGGGGACTCCTGCCAAGTGCTGCCCACCTGGAAAGAGCTGACAGAAGATGGAAAAGAAAAAGGAACATGACCAAGTGACCATGGAAAGGCTGTCCAGCAAGTCCCTGGCATGCCTGCAATGAAATCCACCTTCTCCTGGCCCTACCCCAGTAACCTGTGCCAGGGCAGGAGCTGAGGCACGGTGTGAAGAGCTGCACTGAGGGAGGGAATGTGTCTGCCCTGGATGGGAGCAGACCTGGGCCCATCTCACTGGGTGTGGCTCTCTGCTCTGCACATCCTTGGGGAATTGTCGTCTGAAGGCTGTGTCTGCATTTGGCCGCGTGAATTGTGCCTTGATTGACACTGAACAGACACATGATGGATGGTGAGTGAGCTGGAGCCACCAGCTGAGGTGGAGATCCCCAGTCAGGTACTGTGGGTTCTCCTCTGAGTGCTCTGATGGCAAAATAAGGACAATTACTTGTCCTCTAGGTAAACCATGGTCTAATGGAATTAACAACAGCCTGAGAACTTCAGATGGAGGATGCTGATGAATTGTGGATTCCAAAGCCCCACACAGAGAGAACTGTGTATTATATATTTATATGTAAATAATTGAAACGTCTCTTGACTGTGTGCAGTTCTGTATGGGATTGAATGCCTGCTTTGCTAATATTGATATATCCTTTATATGTAACCAGAAATACTTCTGCAGCTTTATTCATCAACCTTTTTCCTGACCAGGAAAATTGGATTTATGAAGCAGAGGGAGCACCAATCTCAGGCTCTCCTCCTAAACCATGTGAGCTGGGGGGAGGGTGGGTTCCATGGCCTGTTTGTGTGTGTTTCATGCCTGAAGACAGACACACTGAGCATAGCAGAAGCCATTTGGAGCAGTCTGGAAAGTGTTTAAATATCTGCTTGTGCTGGTTTGAAGGTAAACCAGTGGGAGGAATGCAGGATAACTGAGGACTTCAGGGAAGTCTGCTCTCCATATAGATTTGAACATGACAAGCTTCTTGGAGCAGTTCACCAAAGGATGTGAGCTGCAGGCTACTGGATTTCTAAAGGGCATGAAGGAAAGCTGCAGTTCCTGTCCATCAAAATAATGCTTTCTCTGAAGGAATTAATTCTGCAGATGTATGTGAAATAAATAGGCAGGGATTGTTGGATTTTTATTTTACATAATCGACATCAGGAAACTGTTTCTTAAATTCTGGTGCCTGTTACTGTCAGTGGCTCTGTTCTGAACTGGACCTCTTGGGATTAGGTGGGAGAGGAAGAGAAAAGGGGAAAAAAGGAGCTTTCTCTTTAGCATTCCTGTGAATTGGTGGATCATATCTTCTTTATCATGTCTTACTTACACTTTTATGTTTTCAAAGTCGTTTACAATCTAGCTGATTAATTAGGGAGCATATATGTGTGTATGTTTATATTGTTGAAACTCTCCCTGTGTGATGTAAAGCCATGGGACAGATAAGGAATGAGCATCACAACAAGTAATTCACATACCCAAGGCTGTGAGCTTGTCAGTATCTCTGCTGAGATTATAATTGGAGCTCCTGTCTCTGTCAGATTTCAGTCCCTTCCAGCATGCAGCATGTTATCCTTAAAGAATTGACCTAAGTTGAAATTTGCTTTGCATTACAATGAGAAAACCAAGGAACTATTAATAAAAATTGCCACTGAAGGTTCCTAATTTTATCACTGCCTTTGTAAGAGGGTACTGATAGTCCTGACTGACACTCCTCTTAATTGCAGTAATTCCAGTGATCATCCTAAACCCCTGATTCAGTGAGGTACTCCTAAGTTTAAGTGCTTTGCTAGATGGAGGTCTGCATTTGTTTCAGGCATTACAGACCACTTCTTCTTTAAAGTACTTCTTTTTTAAATTACATCTGCACATATTAAAATGATCAGCTGCAGAATTCGGCTGACTTTGCATATTTGAAAAATGAGTCCATTTAACAGATTTTAATTACACAGGATTGTAATTTACCTTCAGTACTCTTACACTCCTCAATAAAGTTTCAAGTGAGTGCTCAATGTCTCTAAAGAACTAAGGACCGTGTCACTATTGCAAAAAACCATTTTCCAAATTCTTTGGAGCACCTACTTCTACATAAATTAGGTCATTATTTGACATGTGAAAATCATTTAAATCATTTGCTGTGGTAGAGTCAAATACAAAACTATGTGAAATTATTTTTGCATTTTGTTGACTGGATTTGGTAAATATCTGTACCATTCCTCCCTCTGAGGTTAAACTGATGCCATGTGTGTTTCCCTCTCTATTAGCAAAGTTCATTACGTGCCACAGTAAACTGATTTCCCAGAATTTTAAATTACTTACTTCTCTAACGAAGACAATGAGATTCTACATTACATACAGAGAGATGAGATAATAAAAGAAAAACAAAGGGAAGAAAACAAGCAGAAAACCACCAAAGGCCTGCTTTGGCAGAGAACTTGTGTAAACATTAGGATTGCTTTCTGGGCATGAATTAATTGATACCACATTTGAAATTAGTGATAATCTTTTACAGAAGGACTTGGTGTGGTGGCACATACATGAAGATGCAAGTTTCAGGATTTCCAATACAGTTTTATTTGTATTCTGCTAGTGACCAGGCTTGATCCTAAACCACCCTATTTCAGACATGTGCAGCCACTTCCCCCAGGATTTGCATCTGCCCTTACTGAAATGATCAGCTGCAGAATTCAGCTAACTGCATATTTGAAAAATGAGTCCATTTAACAGATTTTAAAGCATTCCCCATTATGTTCAAAGTACCATTAAACTTCTGTTTTCCTTGCAGAAACCTTTCAAAAAAACAAAAAACAAAACACAAAGAAAGCAACATCACTTTCCTGCAACTTTATCTGTCCATTCATTTATCCAGCACAGAAAGATGCTCTTGTCTTTCTTGCTGCTTTTACATTGGCCTGTAATGGCAAATGTAATTTCTGTAGTTCAGTGTTCAAAGGAGGTGATAAGAGAAAACTGAGAACAGTTTGCTTTTTGGCCTGTCCTTTCAGCTTCCCTGAGAGAATCCTGCAATTTCTCTTGCTTTCAGACAGGGTCTTTACTCTGTGCTGTCTTTATTCATCCCAAGTGTTTCCTCAGTGTCTGGATCTTGTGCAGTCTCCCTTGGGAAATTTACCAGAAATATGCGGGAAAGACATAGCTAAAGTAAAAAAAAACTATTACAAAATACCAGTCATAAACATAAATGCAATGTAAAATATTAGAGATTTTTGTTTTCCAGCAATCTTGCATCACATTATATGGGATAATACGTTCTATAAGCTACAGGCTGACT
>VXBB01022671.1:795-12329 GCA_013399915.1 Illadopsis cleaveri
AAAAAAAAAAAAAATTCTCTTTGACCCCCCTGTTTACTCTGCTGTGCTTATTTGCAAATTGTGCATTACAGGTCAGAGACTGTTGAGTGCAGAACATCAGAGTCAGTTTCTGCCAGTGACTGTAAATAGTAGGGTGCAGTTACAGTTTAAAGGGCAGTCAATTTTTAAAGCATAAATGCAGAACAATTCCATTCTGCATATTCCAGAGCCTCATCACTGCTGCAGTTGAGAAAACCTCCTGCATTCCAGCTGTTCAGGGCTGGTTCCTAAGCTCAGAGTGGATGATCTGTAATACAACTGCTGATCTGTAGAGAATTTTCCTAGGGAATGAGCTGCCCAGACCTGAGTTACCCCAGCTGAGGCCTGGCCTGAGGCCTGTTGAAGCCTGTGGCGCAGTTAGAAATTAGATGTTAAGGTGTCACAGCAAGATAATGGGGCTGGTGAAGGTCACTGCAGAGAGTTGTTAGTAAGTATTTGTAGCTACCTTAAAAGTAAGTTCAACAATGTGTGTTTGCATTCTTCTCTCTGCTGTGTGCCAATGAAAAAGCTACTGACTTTGTAAACTATATAGAAATGTATATAAGCTGCCATTTTAGATCAAATAAAGGAGAACGTAGTGGTGACCATACTGGTTTGGATCTGCGTTGCTTCGACCCAACTCCCTTTAGGGTAACCCTGGCTTTATACTGATCCTTTGGCTAAAAAGGCAGGATCTTTCCTGACGTGGGGTCTGTCCCACCCAGATTTCCTGGAGAGCTGCTCAGGCAGTGCCATGCCAGTGAGGGGTGCAGGGAGCACCCTGTGTCCCCAGGGCAGTGACAATCACAGGCACTGTGACAGGCTCTCACCTTGGGAAATGGGGCAGTGGCTGCAACGCCACCCTGGGGAAGACATCTACAAACAGCTGGCAGCACTGGACAGAGGCACTGCTGAGTGTCACTTGTCCCTGGAACATCCTCAGGGAACACGGGGATGATGATGCATCAAAAAAATGCACTGGAACTACAGCATGCTGCCCCAGAGAAATCTGCTGTGAGGGAAGTGAGAGCTCTGTCACAGTTAAAAGTTTTTCGTTTTTTTGGTGTTTTTTTTGTTTNTATTCCTGTCAAAGAGTTGTACAGCACAGCTGTTTTTTAACAAATCCCTATTTTTACTCGCCGACATTTGACTATCATTATGTATATGAGATTCTTCAGCCTGCAAAGCACGTTTTAACAAGAAATATTAATGTCCCCCCACATTTACCATCTTTTATCCCTATTCCGCAAGAATAGGTGTTATACAAAACAGAAAACATCTGCTTCCTTGTATTATAATTTCTCTTGAACTCTTTAGATTGGAGATACAAAGTTGATAGCAGAGGTTAGAGATGAATGCACAGAGCAGAACCATGTTTCTTTGTATCTGTGCTCCAAAGGGAGAACAAATCCTAAAATTCAGTATTATAGAAAGCATAAAGAAAGAATTGCGAGGCAGCTTTTTATTAAGACATCTTTAGTGGTTAAATTATTATATCTCAAGTTTTGTAATCCTTATCATGATTCATTCCTAACACAGGCACTGGAATAAACTCAGGGCATTTTCTCCTGTTCCATGCTCTGAAATATCTTTTAACTCTCTCGGACTTTGTGGCTGCATTGTCAATCTTTAATTTTTCTGTCATTTCATTGGACTATCAGGATGTGGACAGCGATAATCCAATGGCAATCCTTGGCAATTTCAATCCTGCAGTGTGAAACCCCCCCTGCTTTGGAGGGCTGTGAGTGAGGAGCTGTGACTGCAGAGTGCCCGGCGAGGGCTCTGCCAGAGACAAACCCTCCATGGAGAAGTCCTCAAAGCCTCCCTCCAGGGCCCTTGCCTCAGCTCACAGACACAAAAACTCCCCCTGCATTAAGACACAGTGAGTCAGCCTCTTGTTAGAGACACAGCAGCTGCAGCTGAGCCTAGAGAGTGGCTCTCATTAGGTTTATCGAGCAGTTGGGTGTTAGTGCTGGAGCCCTGCTCTGATCAGCCCTGCCAACATTCCCCCGCTGCTTTCTGCTGCTGTGCCAGCTCCAGGGTGACAGGGACAACATCATCTCTGAGGCTGGGACAAGGGTTTGGCAATCTGCTGCTTTCTGACACAAATTAGGAGCCAAGAGTCATACAATGATCCAGGCATGGATTGGGGATTTCCCAGAAACAGCCCCAACTGTATCAAAAATCAGATGATTTCAGGGGGAGGAAAGCAATTCTCCTTGTCACACTCCAGAGTAATTCACAGTATTGCACTTTTTAAATGTTTCTGTAGCTTAGCAGATATAAAAGAATAAAACAAAATGTAGGAAGTACCTCATACTAAAAGTTGACATCTTTTAATTATGAATCCTTTAATGGAAAACTGGACAATTCAATATCCAAGCAGATTATTTAACTGTCTATATGCTTTAAAACATGCAAATCATGCTGTAATAATCTAAACTCCTAATTCTCATGTGACCCTACACACAGACACAACAAATGCTCTTCCATTCACAGGACAGAGCAACACCAGGTAAAGGACTTGCTTCATTTACAGCTGGACCCTTTTTTCACAACACTGTGAATACATTCCAGGTCAGGGCAATCTGGGGGGTTGATGGAGAAAGATTCTTGTGATCTTCACAAAAAAGAGAAATAAGGACCTAATTTTAGAGACAGAAGGATGAGAGGTCAAGCCCAGTAGAATCTGTAATCAGTGATATTTGACCCTCAGTAAAAAAAATGAGAATGTATATAAAGAAAAGCTTTAATATTGGTTCTAATGAGATAAAAATAATTTCTGCCTTTATAGTTTTCAAAGTGCTTTCTCTCACCACTTCTATTTCCTTTTATTGCCACTGTTTTTCTTTATATATACTACAACTAAGGAGGAGAGGCAAAGGTTGTCTTTTTACTTCTAAATAGTTCTTTGGTGTATGATTAGTGTGTGACATGAATAAAGCCTTTCTTGGTAGAGAAAGGTTTGCTTTCTTTTATAGTATTAGATGAGGTCCAGACTTTATAATATCTCACCATATAGAGGACACATCTTCTGGGACACTGGGTTTGGAACATCAGTCAAGACAACCAGATGAAAGAACAACTATTGAAATAGCATGATTGTTCTTGCTGGTGCTTCACAGACACAGGGTTATTTCGAATGAGAGGAACTGAAGTCCAGCAAGACACACAGCCATGCCCTTTACCTGGAAATAAATGGATCAATTGTTGCTTCCTACTATTATTTTATTATTTTTACTATTATTGTAAAGGGAGAACTTTAATTTGATGGAACAAGGCTTTAAGCAGAGATTGAAGAACTGCAAGGACAAGGATCACAGCAGAGCTGTTTGGCAGCAAGGCACGGCAGGAAGCAGAGGTGATTCCAAAGAATGGAGCAGGAAAAGCTGAAGGTGCTGTGAAGTCCTGATCCACCTCACTCTCTCACCCTGTTACCCCATCCTAGCCAAGCTATTCAAGGTGTATCAGTGCTGCTCACCATGGCTGAAGGGACACAAACCTGAGGGACACAAAAGCATTTCCAAAACACAATCCTCAGGTCAGTGTTACTGGCCTCACAGACGCGGGGGAATATTTGCCAGGCACCTTATACAGGATGGTTAAACACACTTCTGATCCTAGGGACCTCCCTGTCCCAGTGGTGCCTTAAGTTTTATCTTTCATNTCCTCAGCCACACACAGCTCCTGTCCCACCCCATTCACACCAGCACCAGCAGTGGGATTGAACTTGGACAATCAAAAAACATTGATCTAACTGTTTTTTACAGGTGAAATGAAAACCTGATTTGCACTTGGAGTAATTGCTATATGTTTGTTGTACAGATCTGCTCCACTTCTATTCTACAAGTATCTGGGATGGTTTTTTACTGCAATTGCACTGGGAGCAGAAAATCAGCGTGACAGCCAAAATGTGCTCAGAGCCCCACAAATACAGAGCAAAATTTCTCTCTGTAATCCAGGGATTTTACCGTCTAATTCCAGCTGAAACATGGGAATGGATGTGTACAAACAACCGAGACAGCATGAGGCCAGGCTGAGAATTCTGAAATGGATACATGAGACTGGAGCTTCTGGAACTGCTGACTTCAGCAACACGCAGAGTTAACTCTGAAAACATTTAACAACAATTAGAATGCCACTTGAATCAATCAGAACACCACTGAATCACACAGCACTACGAATAAAGCAGAATCCCTGCAAAATCCTGCACTGACTAGGAAGCAGCAACATTATTTATGGATATTAAACACAAAGGTGAGAATCTCAACCTCTGGTGTAATATAAATCCAAAAGTATAATCATAAATATTTTGCCCAGGTCTCTTCAGCTCAACCCAGACAAATATATTTCATTTTTCAGAATGAATACATCACATCAGTGGCCAGTAGATTTCAAGAAAAACTGGAGTTCCAGTGGGTGGGTCAGCAGCACACACAGGGACACCAACCCCGTGTTCCCCTGATGAGGAGCCTGCACAAGGGGTTTGGGGCCTTTCCTTCCTGAGCTACAGCAAAGTCAAGGCTTGAGCAGTAACCAGAAAATGAAAAGATCACAATGCCACTCATACAACCTCAAATAAAAGACAGAAAAGACAGAAAGAGCTGTTTACTAACAGTATGCTGCTTTTCCACATGGCCAAAAGTTATTTGAAGGGTAAAGGCAAAAAATATCTCCCCTATTCAGGAATATGCAGATACAGATGACTTTTGGAAGAATTCTAATTGTTCCTAATGCATGCCACAAGACTGGACCAATCCTATTTCCCTACAAAAAGTCCAGTTAGAGGGAAAGCATTACATTAAAGGATGACCACATGTCTACACAAACAAGAACAACAATGACTGGATTTATTGGGTTGATCAGATTTGAGTCAGCAAATGCTGTGACTTGAAATGCAGTGACGTTGGGAATCTGCTTTGTTCAATAAATATAATTTTTCTCTTTTCCATTTAATTTCTAACACAGAATAGTAGCTGCAGACAGTCTTTAAATATATTTTCTGATATATTTTTCATTAATCACAGTGGAAATCAAGAAATAAATTATGATGCTTCAAATCAAATTATAATCATGAATTTTTTCACATGGCTTAAATTATATAAAAGAGACAATTTCCCCTCCCCATATTTCCATTTTTAAAACAGGAACTCAAAGCTAGGAAACATCTCAATATTTCATACTGGTAAAAGCTCCCCTTGCAGTGACTGATTAGCTTGATTTGGTAAAAAAAAAGACAAATTGCATCATCTGTGTTTTTCTACTCTTGGAAGAAGAAAGAAGAGAAAGCTTGAGACAAAGCAGAGAGATAGCCAGCCAGAGCTAAAAGGAGTTTGAAAAACTAGAGGGAAGGAATTTGTTCTCTCTCCACCTCTGCCCCAGCAGCCTCCTCACCATAGTAATATATTTTAAAACTTTCATAAACAGAACAAATAGGATTATCCATTACCATGTCAGCTTAAGCGATAACATAAATATATATCACAGAACATCTGCCACTAAATCACTGCTTATAGATGTCAGATCTCATTTATTATTAAAAAAAAAAAAACCCACCAAAACAAATGCTTTAAAGCCTTCCTTATTATTCCATGAGAAGTGACTGATTTCTCTGCTGTGAGGTGAAGATATTCTTTCTAATCACTTCAGACAGAGTAACTTCTATTATAAACCTCAGTCAAGAACTGCATTAAGTTGCATTCACAAACATTTTAGTATTGCCTGAGTTACTTCATCCCACTATGCAGTCTAGAAAATCCAGCATATTTTCCCCATTGATTTTCCTCATCAATCCCCATTGATTTTGCATGAAAAAACATGGTGCATCTCAGAAAACTTGCTTTTATCTTCCTTTTCTTCAAAAAGTAGAAAAGGTAGATCAAGGTTTTATCTTCTGATATCAGCAATAAAATATCTAAAACTTACTTTAAAAAGACTTTATGGAGAGTGCTCCTTACATACAGAAAGCACAAAATTTTAAAATTCAATGTCTGTGTTGATAGTGCCATATTTGACTGAGAGGCCAAGTGGGACAATCTTTCTGCTTTTGCATTTTTTAATTTAATTTGCTTTGTCCACCTTCCCCTCTTTGTGTCAGCTGCTTTAATAACTCTTAAATCAGGCACCCAGGGATCAAATTACCAAATCATGGAATTATTTCTGAATATGCAGCCTGTATCCTCTCAGGTACAAGTGAAAATCTGCTAGCAAAAGCCACTCATCTGTATCATTGCAAATTGACCCCTCCAGTCAGGAACAAATCCAGAATATCATCATGTTTTGTTTTACAGGAGTTTCTCTTGCCTTGCTTTGCTCCATGTGCTTACAACTAAAATTATTTCAGAAACAAAGAGCTAAAACATCTGGAAAACCCTCACAGTTTGAAGCCTCATGACATTCAGTGCTCTCAAAGGTGTGAAACTCAGACAGAAACTGCACCCCTAAGAGAGACTCCCCTGAAAATGGGAATGTGGAGCACATCCTGAGGTTGATCTCTGCCAGATCCCCCATCTTTTAAATCACACAGCCCCTCAGGGACTGCTGTGGAGGCTCCCAGGCCATAATTCATGGGTGCACTCACTGGAGGTCATCGCAGGGGTTGGCACTTCACAAAGTGCTACAGGGCCGTGCTCAGGCATTACATTCTCCCACCTAGGTGCAAGCTAATTTGATTAAAGGTAGAAGATCAATCAAACTCTATTGCCTCAGAAAGATTAATTACCTCAGCACTTTCCGACTTAATTATTAGTGTTCAGCCATGGGGTTAGAAAAGCCCAATACAGCAGAAGTTAAAGGGCCCAATGGGCAGGTGGGGGAGACTGGGATGTATTTTAGCCTGAGATTTGTTATTTTTAACTAATGACAGCTTCTTTCCTTTCCATTCAAACTAGGCCTGAGTGTGTTTATAACTCAGAAACCAAACTAAAATATTGCTGTTACATTTCAACCTTTCAGTGGAAATAAAAAGTACAGAAGACGGGAAGGAAAAAACTGAAGGCATCATTAAACAAAAAATTCTGTCGGCAGTCCAGTTTTTGGACAGGGAACAAGAAACTTAAGACTTTGTAGATATATTTTTTTCTTGTGCCTCAGCATGAGGTCTGAAATCCAGCTGCCAGAGCATCTAATTGATGATGTTTAAAGAGTATATTTCAGCAACTGCAGAGTTTCTGATTATCAGACAAGTCAGCATGGCAGAAAACGCAGGCATTTTTCCCAGGGAGAATGAGCTCCCTGTCTGCAGTTCTGTGCTGACCCTTTCTTCTCCACCAGGCAGAGTTACAGGCCTCCCCAGGCTGTCACTGAGCTGCTGGCAGGGCTGGGGACAGCAGGGGCCAGCTCCCGTCACGCCAGCAGTGGCACGGCCACGCTCCTGGACTGGTGATGACCAGCCCTGTGTCCCGCTGGGGCTGGGGCTGGAGCCCAGAGCAGAACTGAGGCTCAGTAAACACGTCCACCCTTGACTTTCATATTCCCAGCCTTGAAAAGTTCTTGTTTATTGCTGGTGTGTCACACCCCTCGCGTGACGCACTGCATCTGCTGCTCTTACGGGCAGCGATTTATTTGCCCTCTCACACATTTACCAAGCTCCTTTTCAAAGCCAGGTTGCATTTTCATGCCCTGCCTCTATACCTCCTCACTGATCTTGTCTGCAGCCGCCGAATTTCCAGCCTTGGCTGGTTTAAAGGCAGCACCAGCCCATTTCCCTGTGAACTAACCCAGTGCTGTATTTTGGCTTCCGCCGCCTGCTGCTGTGTGAAAGCAGCCCCAGGCCCCAGCCAGACTCTACCTTGCAGTTTAAACGAGCCAATATCAATTCCTTCCTCTGCATATGGCCATCCCATTCCCCTGTTATTAAAAATACTTCTATATGCCCGTTTCTCACGTAAATTCACCTTTCTTCAACATGGGAAGCCAACACTATTCATAACAGGCCTGTTATGGTGTCAGCAAACCCCTGGGGTTTTTCCCTTTTCTTCTTTTTTTCCTCTGCTAGGAGTAACCCAGGATTTTTTTCACAGTCACATTAGGTATTGGTGATTTATAGTTTATCTTTGTAATACTCAGTTGTTTTTTTTTTTCTTTATGTCATTTTCAGCTGGTGATTTATATACTAGTTACATACAGCAGCTCCTCTGAGAATGACTCTCAACTATTAGATTTCATCTCACTGCTATTACTTCAAATCCTTAGCAAAATCCAATTCTTGTGTCATGCACACCTCCCCCTCTCTTGTCAGTGATGCTTGGATTTGAGCTACTAGAATATTTCATTGATATGTTCTTGCTTTTTCATGCCAAGCTCATTAATGAAGATAATTATGGAGATTTTTCCATCCTTGTATTATTCCATGTCTTTTCATTCTTAATTACAAATGCTCCACCCTAATGTCATAATAACAGTTATTAGTCCTTAAATACATATATAGATTAACTGTACATGCATTCCCCAATGTTAAAAATATATATCAAGGAAGTGAGATAATGGAGTTAATCTCATCCTTCTCTTGGGAAACCCATCATACCACTTATTGCATTATCTACCTACCTACCTACCTACCTACCTACCTACCTACCTACCTACCTACCTGCCTTTCTTCTTTGTAAATGCTTTCCACTAGTGGAGCTTGACCAGAGCTTTATTTTTTCTTGACACCCTGTGTGTCAGAATTACACAAAACTAAGGAAAACACAATAGTTTGGATATCCTGGGAGGAAGACTATCTCCACTCCTCCACGTGAATGCACTGAACCTGCTCTGACTTTTAGTGCCATTATCATCACTCTTCATCAGCCTGCCTTGGTGCTCATCAACATCATCCTTATCAAAAATTAAGTCAAGGTGAAAGTGTTTTAATTTTGAGGAAGAAATATATGCTGTCTTTAATCATGAACAGATGTCTTCCTTGCTGCAAACCTCCCTCTCATGTGGTTAAATACCACAGATTGCAGTCTTAATTCTTTCTAAGACTGATTCTCTGCACTCTGATGATCACTTAAAGCCAGCAAAGCCTTTCCCCAGCTACCCATTTACTCATTTGCTGTCCACAAGTTATGCCTCGTGGAACAAATGGAACTAGGGAATCCATGTATTTAAAATTTAACTTTCCCCAGGGGTTGAACCCACAGGAATTCTTCAATCCAGTTCACCCAAACAGCTCTTCAACCACGTGAAGGTGTGATTGGGAAGCAAAAATAAGCAGCCAGACATCTCTGGCAACACCAGCCTGACATGGCCACAAACTTATGGTGTCTACTGATTCCCCTTTGCCTCTACACTTGCTAATTTTCAATGCAACTTCCTTGGCTTATTAGTCACTAGTTCATGTTAAATATTAATGTGTATTAAGGAGATCCCCCCCTCTCCTTAATACACCAGTTCCCTCCTATCTGAAACCCTGAAATCTCAGTGTGATTTGCCTCATTAACTTTAATTTTCAGCTAGCTTTGTTTATACTTCCATTTTCTTTATAGAAAATGATTGCTATTATTTAATTGCAGATTACTTTCAGGTTTTCTGGCTTCCCCTCCACACTCCCTGTCCCCAAGCTGCAATCATTCCTCTTGCTCTGCCCAATTTCTTGGCTGAACTAGTCATATTCTATTTATTCTCCAAAACAAAAGTAAAATAATTTTATTGTCCAGAGGAAAGAAAACAGATTCGATGAGGCTGTAAAAACAGATGAAGCATGAAAATTTGTCACTAATATCTTACACACGTATTAAATAACCCAGCAGAACTGAGGTTTACACGTACCTTTCGACCCCTTTGATCAATATCACTGCTTACAGCCACTGAGAGGACACCACTGAGAGAGAATTTGCCAGGGAAGCCCAGACACAGAGAATTTGTGGGTCTTTGCCTATGCTTCAAATGTGTTTTGTGTTTAAACAGAGGTGGGAAAGAGGGGGGGGAAATATGATTTGGTTAAAATCCTTAGCATAGGGAGTTACTGGAACATCCTTATTTGAGCAGCTTATGAGGAGAAAATATCTGAATAGCACGTACAAGAGTGCTGTTATTTAAGGATAAGGTTCTCTACAAACCTACATGCATTTTTATATTACTATTTACTGAGTGTGACAGCTTATTGGCATCTCTTCCTTATGATGTATCTACCACACTGAACTTTATGTCTTTCTAAGGAGGGAACTAAAGTAAGAGAAGACAAATCATTTTAAATAGGCTATTTCTAATTTTAATAAGTACAGGCAATTAATTTTAAAGGTTTACATATAAATTCCTCACAGTTTTCTAACCACTATAACCTTACAGTTATTTTTTTTTTCCCTCCTTGCTTCTGTCCTGAATCAGATGTGAATTTGTAAAGCTTCCTCTCACCAAGAGTTCTAAGGATAGGTTTTTTTATTATTATTTTATTTTATTTTGTTCATCTTTTTCAGTGGTTTGCAATAAACACTTAGCTACTGCTAGTAAACGGAAAGCTTCCAAAATGCAGCAATTTCCAGTATTAGAGAAACAACACCGAAGGACTGTAGTGAAGAAAAACAAGAGAGAGAAAACACTTTTGAACGTGGCCACGAGTGATGTCACAGCTGCCACCAGATTTCACAGGGCACGTGGTTCCCTCTGGACATTATCGACATTATTTCACCCCAAATCTCTCTCCTTGGCAGGCAAAGCTGAACTAAATCCCCACCAGGTGACAAATCAGGCTTAACATTCCAGACAATGTCTCAGATTAAGACAGGTCAGATATTAAAGATGTTGGGAGGGAATGAAGGCCACGCTTGTTCTGTTCTATTACCTGACTGTATTTCCCTGTCTCTTTTCACATTAACAACATTTTAGTCCATGAAGGAAGACAAGAAATACTTTGAATGCTTAAAGCTACTCCAAATTAGAATAAAGAAAGAACACCAAGCAAAAATCCAGCAGAAGATTGCAGAGGCAACCATCAGTCCAGAGCTAATTCTGTTGTTTCACTGTTGGCTAAATGTGTCCTGCATGCACAAGTGAACCACATGAACCTCAGGCTCATCAGATATTTTGGGTTGCTGTCATCTGCACCAAGTCACTTTGCAGCAGCACACTGAACAGAAATATGCTGTAGGTCTTCCCCTTCTTCACTCAGGTGTAGAGGAGCACACAACATCTATCTAAATCTGCTTTTTTGCTCCTGCCACTAGATGCTGCCGTTAATATAAGCATAAAACACTAAAAAGGGCCACAAGAGAAGGTTTCCCTGCTGTAACCACTGCACTACTTCAATTAAACTGTTTCAATAAGATACAAGTTGGAAGGGAGGAGAAATCTTCACATAAAATAAACTCTAATTAAACTGCAACTTCAAGTTTAAAACTGAGCTGTCAGGTAATTAGACAGGTGATTAAACTTTCTTCAACTTCACACTTGGAAAGACATCTGATGCCTGCTTAGCCTGCTCACAGGGATGTGTGTCAGTGACATTCAGATGTCAGAGCTGAGTTACTTTTAGAGCCACATTCTACAAGAGTCACAGCATGTATTTCTCCAGAAATTAAAAAAAAACAAAA
>VXBB01022671.1:12351-31723 GCA_013399915.1 Illadopsis cleaveri
AAAAAAAAAAAAAAAAAAAAAAAAAAAAAAACAAAAACAAAACAAAAAAAAAAACCACAAAAAAACCAACCAAAAACCTGGGCACAAAAAGCATTGGCAAATCCCTAACCTGAACCTCTTTGTAAATGGAAAGACAGGATGAATATTCCTGTTCTGAGAACTCCTCTACACCGGGTCCTGTCCCATGCTCTCTGCAGGAAATGCCCTGGATACTGATTTCATGTACATCCTTCTCACTTCAGTAAAGTATAAATGTCAGTTACAAGCAACAAGACTGGGCTGGAAAGCAAGTTCAGACCATGAGTATGCAAAGCAAAAGCAGCAAATAATATATAACCTGGTATTTTCTTTTTTTGGTGGTATATTTGTAGCCTTTTAGAGCTTAACTCTGTGAAGCACCCAGTTTGACTGCCTAGAATATTATTAAGGGTATATTACAGCTTCAAATACGTACACACAAAAGCAAAGGATGATTGTTTCCAACACAAGATCAAAAACCTCTGATGGTTCTTGTCAGCTGTCTATCAACTTGGAAAACATAATATTGTGGCATTACTTCAGGAAACATGTCACCTTGCAGATTTTAAAGTTAAGCTGAGGTAAAAGTTTACAAATTAAAGAAAAACAGGGCGCACCTCATGTGTACAAAAAGCCCCAATCCTGGGCAGCAAAGGCAAAGGCAGAGGTGTGATTTCCAAGAGTCAGGCTGAATGTGGCAGAGCCACCTCGGAGTGGGTGGGAATGCTCTCTGCTGGCTGCTGGATTTGCCACAGCAGAGTGTAACAACCTTCTGCAGCTATTTCAAGCGCATAACACTCACTAATTCATTCCTCCTGATACACTAAAGCAGCTGAAATCCACCTTTTGGGCCAAGTTTTGCCCAGAACAGATGTATTTTCAAATCACTTATTAAGCCGCTAACAAGGCCTTAGAGGCCTAGAGACATTCAGGTGTCTCTTTATCAATGGCACGGTTCAATTTAATCCAGATAAGGAGCCTCTGGACAATTATCAGTTGACTAAAGTTCAGTGGAGTCTCCAACTGGCTATCAGACCACAGCACAGAGAGCAGAGGCAGTACCCACAGCTCCCACTCCTGTTGTTTCTGCCTCTCTGCTTTGGACATCACAAGAAGGCAGTGGCAATGGCAGAAGATGACAAACCCTTCTGAGATTATTACCACACACCATCGCTGCTTTCAAAGGACAAATCAAAAAACTCTTATTTCTGGAGTCTGCAGTGTTTCCACAGAACTGCTCATCACCCAGGAGTTCATTTTAAACTACACAATAGTGCTGGAGAGGGAAACGTTAAAAAACGCCAATTCCCTCAGCACAGTATTTATGACCATTAGGGCAACAGTGTTAACCTCCTCAGAAAAGCTCCTCTGTGCACGGCACACCAGCTCCATAAAAACACCAGAGCTCTTCCACAAACCCTTAACAGCTTCAAGTGTTTCATTTCCAGCGGCCAGGCCTCCCATTTTTAGGGACAGGGAGCTTCTTTCATCACACTGAAACCAACGCTAAAACCAACGCTAAAACCAACGCTAAAACCAACGCCAAAACCATCGTTTTCAATAATTACCTGGAGGAACAGAAAGCCCAGGGACTGACTGATGGATTGCAAAGATTGAACGAGATGAGGAGAGCTCAGCACTTACTGGACTCGGGGTCAGAGTTTCCGTCTCCCTCCGTGCGGCTGTTGGGGGACGCCTGCTCGTAGAACTCGTCCTGGGGGAAGCCCAGGGGCAGCGGGTGGGAAGCGCTGGCCCCGCTGGCAGGCTCGTGGTCCCCGAGCCCGCTGTCACTGCAGCTTTCCTGGGAGCCATCGGGCAGGTGGAAGGTGACACGGCGCTGGGGCTGCAAGGGAGGAACAGAGACGACACGGTTTTCCACCACGGTAATTGCTTAACGCGGCCCAGTTTGGGAAATGTGTCATTTGGGTTATCTGCTGGGGACGCCGTTATTTCCCGGAGTTGTGCACAATTTCAGGCTTTCATGAGGCTGCTTTCAAACCCGCTGCACCTGACAGCACTGCTTGCTGCTGTTTTTTAAAAATGTAAGCCCTGATGCAAAATGAAAGACACCTCAAACTAAAGAGATTCTGTCAGACTTCACAAGTCTTTGGATACCTTTTGTATATTGACTTGGAGATTTCAATCACTTTTTTGAGGCTCAATTTATTTCACTGCTGAGTTTTCTAGTTTTCAAAAAAACATTTTCTTTCCCATTAAAAGCTGTTCCACACTTTCAGGCCTAAAAAATGTGACACATTTATTATGCTGTTGGATTCTTCTAAGGCAGGGAAAGAACAAACAACAACAAGTCTTATGTACTGAAAACAATTTTAATAGATTTTCCACAGGTGTTAAGCTAATGAATGAAAAGTAGATTCCCCTGCTCTCCTTCAGACATTTCATTACAGCTCTTTTGATTTTCGTTATACCACAGACCTGTACCTTAACTATGAAAAGCTGGAAGTTGGGAACCAGGGAGCTGAGGATGGAAAACGTCGAAGGAAGGGCCAAATGAAACAAAGACCCCGATGCACCAGGCACAGGACAGAGTTTTCATTACCTAAGTGGCTCTGCATGATTTAGGAACTGAATAATTGAAATGTAAATCTCTCCTAGTATGAAAAGAAAATACGAACAAAACATAAGCAGCCCTCTCACTCATTTTGATGTGTCTGATATCCATGTTTTGGAAACTTGAAACATGAAGATTCAAAAAAAAACCCCAAAAACCAAACAATTTAAAATATTCTTAGGTTGTTGTTACTTAAAATTCCATTTGAAAGGCAACGTAAAACTTTCTGGCTGCAGAACTGCTGGGATTAGCAAAGCTGAAGACCAGACTTTTGATGCAATTGTGCAAAAAGTATATAGTGTTTATAATAGAACAGATGTTGTCAGGGGTCCCTAGATATTGCTTCCTATAGGGTGGCGGTGTTGAAAACATTAAATTATTTTTTAGTTTTTGCTAAGTTCCGCTCCTCCACTTCTACAAGTCTCTTTTTGTGACAGTGACATTATTACACATGCCCACAGGCAGCTGCTCTGCAGCATGTGCAGCCAAGAACACGGCAGCACCAACCTCACCTGTGCAATTCCTGGCAGAAGTGAGAGACAGCACTTCTTAGCAGTCACCAGTAAGACACTCAGGGCTTTCCCAGAAAACCTGTTTTAGTGCCTCACCACATCTAATGGAGAGCTTCTCTTCTAATGTTGAACCTGCCTCTTTCTTGTTGCAGAATAAATCACTTCTCCAGTCCCATCCATCATGGTCTGCTTATTCCCACCCGTCTTTCTGGCATTTGGCACTTTATTCTGCTTCAGAATAAACAGACCTTATTATTTCAATCTGTCGGCTGCTCCTGCTCTCCCTAGCTGCTCCCCCTGTGCAGGAGCTCGCTCACGGCTCTGTGCTCTGCCCAAAACCCTGCACCAGGCTCCAGCCAAGGTCCTGACAGCACTGAGCAGGATCATTTCACATCTTGCAGGCCCCTTTGCCATGGCAGCACAACGCATTTGTGTCCTTGCCAACCACCATAATGCCCAGGTCCTTTTTATTGATCTTTTCCTCGTTGTTCCCTTTTTGGTTATTGCCATTGATTGCTGCAGCCTAAGAGCAGCACTTTGCATTCATTGTTCCTGCCATTCTCTTTTTCCAGATGATTTCATCTGTTTTCAAGCACACTTGGCCTTCCAGTCCTGCTTTCCTGTTTATCAAGTTTGCAGATTTTAGACTCTCCCTCATTTGGCAGATCTTTGAGGAGTGTTGGAACAGATCAAGCCAAGACATTGCAGTTGAGCTGTGAAGAGCTGAGCACAGAATGGCTTCCCATTCCATGGGATGGAAATGGGAGAAGACAACCCCTCTGTGACTGCTGGGACAGCCTGACAGCCCGCTGGGAAGAGGTTCAGATGGTGAAAGGTTCACAGCTAGCACCCCCAAATGCCCCCACTGCACTTGTGGGGTCACCAGAAGAATCCCTCATTGAACTCCAGAGTTGGCTGGCTGCAGCTGCCCCAGGGCTCTCTGCAAGCCTGGCTGGGACAGGAGTGATCCTGCTTCTCCTGCTGCCTTTTCCCACCACTGCTGGGTGAAAATGCATGGAGTGTCTCTGCACAGCCTGAAAAACCAGATGGACCCACAGAAATGACTGATATGACTTATCCTATTCCACTTCACTGTCAGCTGCCTCTCAGGGCCCTATCCACACCAGCAGTGCCCATCAATTCTTTCCTCCAAGCCCAAATAACTGACTGAACTTCTGTCGAGCTGATCCAGTGAAAACATTCCTACAATGTTTCTCATTTACTCCCAGCATTCAAAACTGCACCCAGCCTGCACAGACACACAGCTATGACATGTGGAAAGGGAATATGCTATTTCTTTCATCTGAAATGAGTTTGGTATTCACAGTATGAAAAAAAAAAAATCCACCTCCATTGCACGAGCTGTTTGTAAAAGCTGTATTTTGTGAGGTTTGCACTGCCTTTGTGCTGTGTTATATCCTCTCCTCTCCAAGCTACCAGTGAATTTTAAGCATTCTTAGAACATTTTTAGCCCAAGTTTCAGCATTAGACACCCATACTAGCTTTTGAAAGTGACTGGGAACTCAATGATTGTTACTATGTACAACTGGTTAACACTTGGTGCATCTTGGATTCACTAAGTGCAAACAAAGGAATACTTTTTTTCAGGGTTCATTGTCAAAATACAGCAGAAGTTTTGAACCAGCTGGCAGCAGAGGAGACCAGAATGTCACCAACTCTTTTTTAACTGCCTAGCCCAGCGACAAAAACCAAATCCCACACCCCAAGCAAAATTAAAAATTTTACTAACCCTCATGTTCAGCTGAAACTTGTAAATATTTCATTGCACAGATTGAGATGCTATTAGCCACCTGTATGATTTCAAATCAACTGGTTTCAGCTAAAGGCTCATGATTTTAAATTTGATTGTGTCCTTGGGTGTGTCACACCTGATAACGCTGATGACAGAGCACTTTCAGATAAATGTATCAAGATGAAAAAAAGCCCAGCTATTCCTCTACATGGCAGTGCTGCCATTTTCTTAATTCATGCAAGCGTCAGACAACGATCTGGAACAAGTAATTCCAATAAAATTTTGCCAAAAAGCTGGGACTTATCTTCTGTCACTATTATTTTGGAAATTTCCTCCTTGAGGCATTTAAATTTCAATTTATAAGATTACAAAATATCCTCAGTCTCCAGCTGCTTTTCTATTTATCTCCAAAGGGAGCCAGCTCCGATAGTAATAGAATAACATGGATTATGGTTTGTTTTATTTATCTGAATGACAGTTGGTATACTTTTTCAAAAAGAGAGAAATGCAAGTAAACCTATTATGTATTCTTAGAGGATTCTGATGTAGGAATTTGTAATACAGACAATTAAACTGATAGGCGACAATTAAGCAGAAAATTTAAGGAAAAAAAACCATGCAGCAGTCTATAGTTTCTCTGCCACATTTAAAAAATATTAAATTACTCTTTATTGGTATGAGGAAAGAATTTTGCTTGCAGAGATGTCACAGACCAGACACAAATGCTGTCAGAGGTCTCATATGGCATTCACTGCCTTTGGTAAAAGCTGAGTGTGTCTGGAGGGATCAAATTATCTCAGAAAACCGCAAACCTTTTACTCTCATTATTGAAATTTATATGAAGACTGATCAAAGCCCCAAACTATTCTGTGTTCAATCTTTCACTACAATAATTAGACTGTGGCAGTGGGAATAATAAAAGATGAGTCTAAGTAAATAGCTTTGGATACACTGAAGGGATGATTTCTGGTATTATACACCAGGGGTTAGCCAATTTATAATCAAAAAGGAAAAAAAAAAAGGTAATAGGAAAAGCAGCAGATATCAACTGAGGAATATTAAACTATTAACCTTATTATCTTCATTCATTGAAGCAAATTAATATCCATTTAAAAGGAGATCATAAAGAAAAAAACATTACTTTTTAATTTATGCTGAATTAATTATATTATTTAGATGATAATTCTGATTTAAAACAGACCTTATTTAGGAGATGCTGTGAGACAGCACAAAAGAGCAGGACTACTTCAACATTTCTCTCCACTATTAGCAGCCAGTAAATAAAGCAGTAGTCAAATAAATTTTTAATTTTCCCAGTCGCTTGTTTACTTCAAATGTAAGAAAGACATGAAATACCTTAAATAACCAGAAAATAACTATTTCCAAGTATAAGCAGTAAAGAAGATCCCTAATCAAACTACAATTTCCAGCTCCAATCTTTTTATCCTCAACTATCACCTTCTGTTCCAGAACAGCAATTTTTTGTTCCACAGGCTTTCATTGAGACAAACAGGACCCAGCAACCATCAGTGCAAAATTCTCAGAATAACATTAAAACAAACAGCCTGAGAGGATCCAACCATAAACCCAGTGGGAAATATGTCTTTGTGTTGAAACTCAGCAGAGACAAGCCAGTATTTTCATTTTTCCTTTCCCCATACAGAGCAGTGTCGAGCACAACTAACACAGCTCAAAGAGTTTCTCTCAAATCTTTCACAAGTCTGTATTTCCCTTAAGTTTTGCACCCTGGCACATTAAATCCAAGATCTTATTACATTATTTTGATGGCTTTGTCAAAGGCAAAATATGTAATACAGATCATTATAATTTTTCACTCAAATTAAACTTGTCTATTTTTTGCCAGCAGGGATCTGTATTTCTCTTGGATATCTACAAAAATGACAAACACTTTTGGTCACCATTATCTCACACAAATAGAAACTCTTCATTAACAACACATCACTGTTTTATTCACCTTTTCTAATTTAGCAGTGACCTTTTTATGATTTATTTAATGGGTCCTACAGTGACCTTGCATAGGAGTGGGTTTGGGTTTTGGGTTTGGGGTGTGGGGGTTTTTTTGTTTGGTTGGGTTGTTTTCAAAAAGAAAAGTGAAGGGCTCGTCTTCTGGGGGAAGGAGAGAGGTATTGTGCAAAGTGACAACACTCAGCTGATTTCAGAAGTCCAAGCCTAGCAGGCATTAAGATCAGTTTTTCCCTATCTCACATAAAAAAGCACCAACCCCAGATACTGCCAACACTAATGGCCTTAATTATCATCTCATAAAGATGAAACTTGGTGAACAAGCCCTTCTTTTCATTGAACAAATTCAGATGTTCCAGCCACTGCCCTAAATTTGTTGGTTGCTTTTCTTTCAGCTCCTGATTGTCTATTTGTTTGCTGTTTTCCCAATTTACCCTATCTACCACTTTTAAATATTGGCAAGACTTTGCATTTTCAGCTCCTTGAAACTTCCAAAAGGAATCCAACAGAATTCTTTCGACATTCTTGTTATAAAATTTTGCTAGTCCTCCTAATTTAACCTCATTAACATTAGTAACTGGTGTCTTACATCCTCACTAATTACTAAGAGAAAATACAGCATCTGGATACCTTCTAAAGAAGAGGAAGATTTGATAAATATTTTTGCTTTTTCTCACTGTGATTAAAATTCTAACTGTTCCACGGTAGTATAAGAGAAGTAAATAGTTTTAGGCTTTCATTTGTATTGATTTAAATAACTCCTCCCACTTTGCTCATTTATTTAGATGCAGGAAGCATAACCTATTAATTTCAAAAGGGCAAATAAAAGCTGGGTTGGCTGCCCAGACAAATAGAAATTCAACGTGGGTGATTATCTCAGGCAGATTTGTACATTTTCAATGAAAGTGTTACTACCTCCACAGAAAGCCAGCAGAACAGATGGTGCCCCTACACCTGCTCAAATGGAAATGACTTTAAATTGTCAGATCTTATAGCTGGATTCACTCACACAAAGAACTCGCTCAAGTGATGAGAAATAATCTTGCAGGACTATCTTGTACCTCCAGCACTCACTTACTCAGGGTGCCTTTTAGCAATCACAAGCGCAGGTCCCTGCAGGCTCCTCTTGCAGGCAGGTAAAACTGCAGCCAGCTGATAAGGGAAATGTCAGATATTCCAGCTCTTGGCCATTGCCAGAGAGCCCTGTGGAACCCTCCCCATGCAGGCAGCCAAAGGAAGGGGTTTGTAACCAACACCGCCTGCTTTGAGAAGCAAATTTTCCATTTTCTAACTGAGGTAACCAGCGGCGGAGCCGACCCTCCCATCGTCCTCTCACAGCACTGAGGTCATGGAACAAACTCATTTCCCAAACCACTGTTGAACAAATGCATTATGGACCTGGAACTTCCCAAATTTCTGATTAACAACTTCAAAGGGTATTTATTTCCAGACGCTAATCCTCGTTGTACCAGAGCATCTCTCATAAGACTTTCCCCAGCCACGTTTTCCAATTAAATTGCATTTTCTGGGCTTCTTGAAATAACAACAAAGAAGTGAAATAAAAAGCAAATAAAACTGGAAATAACATTTAAAGCATGTCAAACATTTTATTAAGCTTTTGAAAGGCAGTTATTGTATGCTAGATGTCAAGATGATAGCTGAAAGCATGTTTTTTAAAGTTTAATTCATCAAAGACTTCAATTTGACATGTGATAAAATAAAAATTACATATGAAAGTTACACTATGGCTATGTTGTTTCTAAGTTTGAAAAAAGGGAAAATCTCAATTCTGTTTTTTTTTTCTTTAATACATTCTTCAATTTCCATCCTCTTTGATGTTATCATCTTGAATGCTTGATATCTGATGGGCAAAGCCATTTCGTAGTTAAAAGAACACCATAATAAACAATAATAGAGAACCATTTCAGCAATATTTGACATCACTTCTGACTGCTGGCCCGACAGCATGAATCTTTTTCAGCAGAGGTATTGATTGGGTGTTATTACAATTGTGAATTCTTTGTGCTAATATTGAAATAGAGCAGAATTTATACTTTCATGAATGTACATGAGACTCCAGCTCTACTTTGATTATGTTAACTTAAACATTTCAGTCCTGGCTCAGATAAATAGATTTCATGTTTCTTCATGAGCAAGGTATGGATTTCTGGAATAATAAATATTCCAATGAATTACTCACAGACCTCCAGTGAGGTACCTTTGTATTATAATCAAAGCTAAGCCTTAAATGCAACCCTGAGGAGGTCATTTGGGCTATAGACACCTTAAGCTCTGATTCTATTTGCCTTGGCAACTTTTTTTTTTCTTCCCTGTTCAGTTTTTCTTGCAAAAAAATCAAATCTTTCCGAAGCAACACTCGTGTGTGTAACCCCAGGAGTTATAATTACACAAGTGCTCACTGGAAGCACCTTGGAAACGTGCTTCTGTCATTTTGAAACAGGAAATGGTGCTGTTCTTATTAGTATTTCCCAGAAAAAAAGGGAATTCTATCTAAATTTGGTTCTTTGGGTTGCAAGTGTGCTGAAGTCAGAAGCAAAATAAGATTTGTGCAAGGAATGCTCTTAACTGCTCCAGTTCAAGCAGTGGTGAAACACTTAAGTTTTATTTCACTCTATAAAATAAAATCTTTCCTCCCAGTGTGGATGCTTATAAAGCAGTTGATGTGTAATGCAGACAAACAGTAATTTTATGTTTGATTTGAACTCATGTAGCCGTTGAATTTAACTCATTTTATTGTGTTTAAAAAAATAAAAACAAACAAACCCCAACCAATCAAATAAACCCAAAAACAAAAAAACAAAAGGAACCTTTTAAAATGAGTAACAAAGGCAGCTGTTTGGCATGTCACTTTCTCACTCCATTTGTTATGACAGCACACCTTTATTATAACAGCATTTTATTTGTTATAGCAGGAAGTCTATAATGTTTGATATCAAGTGTTTGATTAGCTGGAATGGGAATTGATGATAGATAAAATGCAAGGATAAAGTGAATGTATTCCATGCAGCTGTCAAAAAAAGCATCTTGTATTTTCTAGAAAAGACAAAGAATAGACAAAACGTTTTCCCTTGCCCAAAACCGACTCTGAGGAAACTCAAGACTTTCTTAGAGAGCAGCAAAAACATTCTCTTTTCTGCTCTCTGTACCAGAAAGTTATCCTTGCAACAGTTATCCTTGTGGCCTTGAGAAAATATCTTTTAACCACCTTGATTACCCATTCTTAATTTTAAATTTACAGTCTGCTGGCCACCAAGGTCACCTCTCTGAGTACATTCTCCAGGCAGCAATAGTTACTCCACCTTTAGGTGAACTGGTTAAGAAAGAAGCAAGAGTTTCCCAAGAAAACCTGCTGGCATGCATAAAAGAAAGCTCTAGGCCAAAATTTGCAAGCAGTGGTGCAGTGCATGCTGTATTTGACTTGCACAAAGTAAATTCCAGCATCCCAGGATGGACATTTTTAGCAGCAGCACACTCTCCACTGGACTCCAGTGGTCCAGGAAAATTTCTCTGGATCAAGAAAACTTTCACCAAAAGATTTGTCCTGAATTTCCCTTTAAAATTGTAAGGTGAAAGTTTTGCCCTCAATGAGAGAAGTCATTCTACATACTGAAATAAAGGAACTTTTCACTGGTACACTTCACTTTCTTTCAATCTTCTCTTATTGTAAGTAGGAAAGATTCTGGGTGATAAATGCTGTGGTGAACAATACTTCAGTTTTGTTTTAAACATCTGAAAGATCTATTTTTTTCTCTCCAAGCTGTTTTAAGAAAAAGAATGGTGTTTTATTTGATTAAAGTAGGAAATCTCCCATTTGCATCACTATTTTCACAGCTTACATTATCAGGGTGATAATGAATAAGATTTAGCTGTTATTTACAGTAGAGCACATGAAATATTCAAAGTTAGTAGAGTCTAACTACATGCTAATAACGCATTCTTAAATAGATGTCTGAAATATCTATTTGCAAATGGGAAGAATTTTGCAAATTGAAGTGCTGCATTGTATCACCGACATCATCCCTCGCTCCTCCAGAGCCATGTCTCTGCAATTGCCCTTTCAGATAATCAGAATATATAACTGTCTTTCAGAATTCACCGCCACTTGTGTAATTTCAGCAAAGCAAAATATAAAGCCATTAGCCTTCCCTTGTTCCTTAAATCTCCCCAGCTTATTTCCATATTCAGTGCAGCCATTCTTTTGGCAGCGCTAAGATTACTCACTCGCCTTTCCTCTCGGAGCAAAACACAACAGTACAAATTGTTGAGGAAATGCAGCACAACGTTAGCTTGCAGAAAGGAATGATGCAGTTCTGGGTGAGGGAAATGGAGAGGATCCAGCTGAAGGCTGGGGAAGGTTTTTTTTCTGCTCACAGCCAGCCCAGAGCTGCTGCTCCAGCTGAGCAAAGGACAGCTGCCCTCACCCCACGTCACCACCCACACATGGGACTCACCCACACTGGGAGCTCAGCTCTGAGGCAAGGTCAGCCCTGGGACTGGTGTCTGTCACCAGGACTTGGCTCTGCAAAGTTCTGAACTGGGTCTGACCAGCTCTGGGACCTGGGCAGCTCGCCTGGCAAACAGGGGGAGGGGAAAGGTGTGAGCTCCAGCCACACACAGGAACCAGAAACCCAGGAGAAGAGAGGTCTGTCCGCTTGGTAACTAACTCCAGCAGCCAAGAGAAAGGTGCTAATGCAAAAATACATAAAGTACCAAGAGGAAATAGGAGAGAAGTCAGCAAAAGTGAGGGTTAGGCATCCCTGGAAGGCAGGAAGGCAGCTACTCCTCATGGGGATGCTGACTGCACAGCTCAGGCAGCCAGAGCCTCTGTCGCAGCGTTGAGCAGACCAGTGGTTTGCTAAAAAACAACTTGGTCCCAAGCCATTTACTGCACAAACCCCAAGACTGCACTATAAGTAGCATAATCCTCAGTCTGGGTCTCTGCATCTTTGGAAAGATGCCCCAAAGAGCTGAGAAACCTGAGGGGCTGGGGAGGGAAAGCCAAAAGCACAGCCAGTGCTGCTCCTGACACGCCCTGAATGCACCCAGAGCCACCTCACCTGCCACACACAAGATTAACACCTCTGCAATCATTACTTCAGGATTATTCAAGCTTCATGTACAGCTCAGTTAAACCAGAGGTAAATATTGTTCTCCATCCAAACCACACTAAACTTGCAACATATAAATCTGATGTACTTTTGCAAGGCTGACACCGAGGTTGGGACCAGGAAAGGCAACTGCTTACTCTGCTTGACCAGACAGGCAGAAGTCCCTTGTAACATGCAGCCATGTGTGGGAAATATTAAAGGTAAGATGGCTTTCAGAAAGCTGTGGAAGCAGTCCACAGAAATATAAAAGCAGAAGAATTTGGAATTAGCTGCAACTGCAAAGCTTGAAAATAGGAAAAGTTACAACAGTAGGGCAAACAAGGACATGAAATATTAGTCTGAGTCTTAGCTTTGGCCAGGATAGATCTTAAGACTGGAGAAAAATCTGCTTAGCAAGATAGTAGAAGGCTTTAAGGTTAATAATGGAATATTGTGTATTGTTAATAGAAAGCACACAAGCAAGCACTGTTTGAAGCAGGTGTGTGTGTGCTGTCAGTGACTGGCTGGAACAATTGTCTGTGAGCTTTAGCAATGTGCTATTGGCTGGAAAACTTTTAAAATGCCCTGTGACAAAGAGACCTTTGGCTGCTGCTGGCTGACTGTTGCCATCTCTCAATTGTCTCAAACCCTGTTATGAGGCTGATGACATGGACGAGCAAATGCAAGGCTTTAGGCCCACTCTGTTCCTACAGCTCAGGGGAGGGCAAATTGCTGTAGATACTTGAGAACTGGGGAGGATTTTGGAATAAAGCAGCAGGAAAAGTGTTTGTGGGGAAGGGCAATAACATTAATGTGGGCAAAGCTGGCATAAGTCATGTGGGAAACAAGGGGACACTGTGGGCACAGGCACCTTCCTCACACAGCCACAGACTCACATTCCTGCATCAATTGCACTGTCCAAAACCCATGCTGAGTGTCCTGACTGCTCGCCCTGAAGTCCTTGTCATGCCTAACTTTCCTTAGGAGAGTTCAATTTAATTCTACTCTTTAAGATATTTCTTGGCTGCTTCTTAATTTCGTTGGCATACAGCATCCGGGTTTTGCAGACAACAAAATGCACCTTGCACATTTTTCAGGCAAGAAGATGTAAATACAAACTTGCAGCATTAATTGTGTTTTTTCTCCTACTGTTTTTAATTAATTTGACCTTTGGGCCTATTTTTTGTCAATTCAGGATGCATATTGCAATCAGAAAAAAAGCTATGGTGCAAATATTCCATTCTGCAAGTCACTTGCTAAACAAGTAAGCAATAGAGGAAAATCTATAGCATGCAATTAGCATTATGCTTTCCAATTATTTTCTTTACTTCACAAAACTCATTAATAACTTTTAGGAGGTAAAATTGCAGCTAGGAACCCTCCTACACCTCAAGCGTATTATATTCTACCTTTGCCCAATAGAAATTCTTTTGATGTACTGGAAATCTTATTAATAGATTCACCAGAAAACAAGCATGTAAAGCTGGCAGAGGCAATTGCAAGAGGTAAAATGAATGTAAATGACAGATGAAAGAAAATTTCCATGCCGTTCAGATCAATATAAACAAAAGTGCTGCAGCAGCCACAGCACAGAGATGAAGGGGATTCATCAAACTTGTATTTCAGATTATTTGTCCTGCTCTAAATGCACCCTCTGTGTTTCGGAGCTGTGTTCTCTGTTACCCAATTAATACTACATTAAGATTCACCCCTGCAGGGGCTTTTTTCCTTCTGGTTCTGAAGAGAAGTTTCTCAGTGCACTCAGATCTGGGGGGAATGTAGAGCATAGCTTCTTGCTTCTAAAGATTGCCATTTGGAAGGTCTGTAATTGAAGCACTCAATAATTTCCCAAATACTTAAGCCAGAATTAATTATCCCTGCCATTATTGCAGGAGTATGGATCTTAGGCTGGGTATGATGAAGGGAATGTGTGATAGAACATTTTTATTGTGCTCAGAGCATGCAGTGGGTGTGCAAGGCACTTAAACCATCAGAAGCAACAAGGTCCTCTACTTCAATTATATCTCAGTATGATCTCCAGACATCTACAGAAGCAGATTTGCTCATTTTGTGCTCTTTTTTGTTGCTTAATTAAACACATTCAGCACCTTTACACCAGAGACTACTCATAATTTTTTTTTAAAGAATCCTATTTCATTTAAAATCATATTGATTCTTTGTGAAAAATTAGAGGAAAGCAAATGCTTATGGTTGAACATCTTGTGTTTGAACAGTTTGAAATGTGCTTTCACTAGGAGTCAGAAATCAAGGCACATAATGAACTTCAGCAACTCCCTTTAATGGAGTATATATTCTACAATTTTCTAGCAGTTTTATATGATGTTGAGGAGTCAAAAATATTGGTAGTTACTGTTATAGCTAATTGCCCAGGCTTCTTAAAAATCTCTTTATTCAGAAGTGGGGGAATGCTGGAGTTGAGCTCAGAAAGGGAGGAAGAGCTGCACTATTGGTTGTAGTTGATTCAGCAGCAGAAATACAAACTGTAATTTATAAGACATTTAGACATCTTGAGATCCATAACAAAGAAAATGCACAAGCAGGGTGTTTGCAACAGGGAAATCAAAACCACGAGGAAATGAAGCTCCAACTCAGACCTTTGCACAGGACACCATAAACTAAAGGAACTTTGATCTCTTTCTTGCACCTTGAAAAGAAAAAAAAAAATACAAAACCCCTTTTTTAAAAAATAAAAATCCCCACTTCCCGTCTGAAAATGCAATGCTTGAAAGTCCATGGAGTAATATCAAACTCTTGAAGTAGGCTCATTGTTTGAAAGAAGGCTGGCAGCATTGCTGGGGTTTCAAAGCAGCTCTTGGAGAAACCAGAAGCAAGACTGCAGCCTGAAGCACACCAGCTGCCTCCTCCCAGAAGTTCAAAAAGCTTGGGCTGTGTTGCTGTAGGTACCTGACACACAGACAGGGATGGGTTTGCTAGAGAACTGTCCTGTCACATCTCAAATGAACACAGTCCCAAACCAGCAGAGATTTCAGTCTGGGCTGGTGTGAAACAAAGGGGACCCAGAGCAGCACTTGGTCCCCCTCACCTTCATCTCTGGGGTTGCCTCAGCACCTGTTCATTTATAACAGAAATCATGGCTAAAGCTGAGGGTCTCTGATGGGAGATATCAGGCAGATGTGGCTGTAATTTCCCTAGTTGGGAGAAAATAATTTCCTTGTGGGTTCCATGCCCTCGTGCTGTCCCTCTGAAACCCAGCCAACACATTCCCTCTCTGCCTTGTTTACATCCCTGCCTCCAAAGAAATTCCCCATTTTTCCCCCACAGTTAAAGACTATAAATCCACCTTTGGTAGTGGCTACTGTCTAATTCCCAGCTGACTCTCCCAGGACTCACAGAGGGAAGAGAAGACAAACAAGAGATATCAAAGCCCCAATCAATAATTTTCCTGCCACTCCACGAGCATGTCACCCTATCAGCATAACTGTGCAAAGTTCCTTACCAGTGATGTACTCTCACACTTCCCAGGTAGACATTAGGCATTTTTACATCCCGTGGGTTTTGCATTTCAGTAAATTTCCTTCTCCCAGCAATACAAATGTACAACAACCCCCACCCCCAGACTGACAACAGATGTTAGAAATGTGAAAAGCAGCCTACAATGTAATAGTATTTTGCACATGTACATCGTTCTTTACTTGAATGGGCTTTAGAAATATGAATTCCATTTCAGAAGAAAAGAATAGAAAAGACAGTTGTTTAAAACAGCTCTCAAAGCAACAAATCAAAGCACAAATGGCTATGCCCTCTTGATTCTCATGACTGAAGGTTAGGCTGTGTCACTGGAAGAATCCAAAAATGAAATCAAGAGTCCTGGACAGAAGGGACACTGCTAGACAAGTTGCAATCACATCTCACATTCTCCATCTATCATGCTTTCCCAGAGAAAAAGCTATTCTCTCATAAAATATACCAAAGTAAATTATTTACATTTCAATAAACTATACCAGACTGCCCCAAACTGGGAATGATGCATGTGCATTTTGCAAAAATAAGGGACATAAATACAAGCACATACAACAGCACTTAAAACAATATCAACCCTGAAAGAAAGTGACTCAATAAAATGTTTTCTGAGTAATTTGGCCAATCCCAGCAGGTATCCACTGAGAGGTAACAGAGCCAGACGGATTAAAAAACACTATAAGCAACATCATCTAACTCTAAAGCTCTGTGAGCTAAGTGATAGAACAATAATGATCTTATCTGCTCTAACCAGACTGAAAACCTGGTGACTGCAGAAGATGTGTTCTGCTGTTGAATCCATCTGTGAGGAACAGACAACTTCATTAATGGAAATCTTCAAATCAGAGCTGGGGAACCCGTGGTTAAGGAAGGGATGCCTTGACAAGCAAAGTTCCTGCTGAAATGCTCTGCAGGTTCATGAAGCTTAAGATTGAGCCGTAGCAATTATCTGCTATCCCCTTTAAATGTGTCTTTTTGCTGTTCTGCAGCTGTGCTGACAGCAGTGCTCCCACCAGAGTCTGCCCCTCATTCCACTAGAGCAGTCTGAGCTTCAGGGGAGCCTGAAATCTGTCCTGTCCAACAACTCATCAGCTCTGCAGCACAATTCAGGACTTACATAAGAAGCATGGGTGCTCCTGTTAGCAAGTCAATCTTAAATCTGCTCAGGCTTTTAAAATGCTCCAAAGCAGCACCACCAAACCCTGACAGGTGTGTTACCTGCACACGGCAAACTCTATCCACACCTTTCCCCCAGCCTGGCCTCCTTCCAAATAATTGTTGGGTGAAAAGAGTGATAAAAGCCCCCCCTCCAAAAATCGAGATTCATAATCTAAAATATGGTAACAATGACCAGTTTGAAGATACACAAAACAGGGCTACAGCTTGACTCCCAAAAAGCTGCCACTGGCAAAACCAGATCAGAGAAACGAGGAGATTATTTAAAATTTTAATTTTCCCTTCACAAAGAAAACATTAGTAGAGAAATAGCCTGTGATTTCCTATATCGGCCTTAATGCAACTTGCATCAAAACATCAAAGCAAAGAGCATTAAACAGAAAATGACCAAAGCATTTTCCAAAAGACTCTCTAACCAAAGCCCTGCTACACAGCAGCATCCGAGAGCTTCCTCAGGAATGCTGTCACAGAAGTTCCACGAAGCTCCGTGACACTAAAAGAACTCTGAAATGTTTTATTGCCATTTATTTCAGAGACACAAGCAGAACAGCAGGGCTCTGCCCAGCTCCAGGGCCATACCAAATTTTTTTTTTCCAGTTGATTTCTGCAGTAGCAGAGGCAGGAGAGAAGGGAGCTGCACTCAGCGGGAGGCCAGAGGAGCTGCCTGGGGCAGGTATCAATAGGACATGGAGGGAAGAGCCTAATGGGGGATCAAACAGAAAAGCCCACATTTCCAACACCAGCCTGGAGGCAATCAAACAACAACACAGCCAAATCAATGCAAATCAAAATCAGCCACAAGGCATCACGTCCGCCCGGAAAGGTTGATTTTGTCCGAGCTTGCATCCCTGACAGCACTCTGCTACAGCTCCAGACACAAACACTCCCTCACCAGCAACTGGAGCCTTGAAAAACAGCAGCTCTGAAGGAGGGAACAGCAAATTTACCTCAGCAGATTGTGTGTTTAGTTTGAGTTATTGCCCAGGTAACCAGACATTCTGCCTAATCTCTAACACCAACCTGTGCAAAACCATCTGTAAACCCTTCCTCTTCCCACAGCAACAGGCCAAGAGCCCTCCCTGCCTCGTGGATAAGAGGATGGTGGCAAAGAACTAATTCCCCTCCCAGTGCTTGCAAGAGGCTGCTGTGGAGTCACACTGCTGGGGATGATTTTCTCAACAGGCTCCTGAAAACCACATTAGCTCTCACACCAGCCTTTCCTCAATTATGTCATGTTCTTTTTCATCTCGCCACGAGCAGCACATGGATGAACCAAGCTCTTCGGCCATTTTAAAGCCTTTAAACAACCAAAAGTAATCCCCTCAAGAGAGCAAACTGAACAAAACTAAACAAAAAACTACAAACCCAAACCAAACAAAACCAAAAGAGAACTTCGACCAAACTCCTTTTTTAAATTGTTTATTTGTTTTTTTTCTGGGATTACTTCTGGGAATATTTAGTGATGTCATAACTAATTTCAAAACAGGAACTAGACTAGATCAAGCTAATTCCTAGACAGCTGAAAACACTGTGCCCTCAGACTTGTACTGTTTTGCTCATCCAAAATAATGATATCATTAGATAGTTTGGCTTCTAAACTATTTTAAGAAGACTCTTGATAATACCCATAAAAAAGAACAAACTAATTTGATTTTCTCATAGGTTCAGTGAACAAAAAATATTGAAACCCAATGTGATTTTGGACCTATTTTCCATTACAGTTGGTAGACATCTCACAGATTAATGCAAGAAAGCAAACAGATATTTTTCCTTTTTTATATTTAAGGGAAATTTGCAAGAGGCTAAGCTGATTAAAAATACCACAGTAAAACCACAGAAGGTCAAATTCTGCTGTCAGTGCAGGCTGTTCCTGTCCCACAGGACAAAACAGAGACACCCAGACAGGGACAAAAAGCATTAATCTCCCTCCTTTGCCTTCCTTCAAGGAGTGCCCCTGACCTGGAATATCTGTGGGACTTGTTACCTGCCAGGGCAGCCTAAAGTAGATTTTCTAGATTTTTCTCTCTCACGGGTCTGTTTTGAAGCTCAGAAATCCAGCACAGCCCCTGCCAAGTGCTGCCCAAGCTCCCGCCTGCACTCGAAGGGAGTGTGTTTGCAGAAAAAGCTGAATTTAGACCAGTTTGGAGAAGGGAGAGAGAAGCAGGCAATTAACTCCAGCAATGGGAAGTTGTCCAGTCAATGTCTCCTCAGTGCCAGCTAACATCTGACAAAAGGTTCCCACTGAGATGCCCCCACCAGAGGCAGAAAGTTCAATTTTTGCGACTTATAGCTCAAAGTGTAATGATTTGTGTTATCTCAGCCAGCTCAAAACTTGAGTCAAACAATCAATGACAGTTTTCCCATCCAGGAAAATAAAGCATGGGACATCCAGGGTGGTTTGGGGTGGGTGGTTCTTTCTTTGCTCTGCTTGTTTGGTTGGTTTTTAAGTTCAGCAGAATGGAAATTCAGGAGGGCACTGAGCCCCCATGGGTCACACAGGAGCCCCCAGGTTCCTTTGTCCACAGCACCTGGGTTACACCTGGACGTATTTTTGAGTCATTCCATCAAAGCCAAGCCTATTCCCTGAATTTTCCTGAGAGTAGAAAGGGTGTGAAAGAAGGTGAGTGCACATCAAGGACGACTGTAGCAGAAAAAAGAAAATATCTTGTGCCTAAACTATGTGCATGTATTCACCACTGAGCAATTAGATTATTTTTGTTAAGGAGGAAAAAAAAAAAAAAAAAAAAAA
>VXBB01022671.1:39166-55991 GCA_013399915.1 Illadopsis cleaveri
ACTGCAGTTACAACTCACTGGAGCTCGTTAGTATCCCTGTTTAACAGGAAATTAATTTGAACTGTGACAACAGCACCTATAATGGCAATTTCAGTCAAAAGGAAGTACTGAATCCTGAGCAGACAATGCTCAGCATGAGGGGCATCAAATATATTCAGTGCTTAACCTCACATGAACAGCCAGATAATTCTGCTTGAATGAGAAATGAACACTGGGAAACAATACTGGATCTCCACGGTGGCTGAATTAAAAAGCAGAATCAGAGCACTGGGAGCATTCATTTCTTCAATGATTCGAGTCCCTTTTGGTCATGGGCCATCAGATTCTACATGGGCACTACAGGCACATCCACACAGNNNNGGTGTGTTGGAAGAAAATAGATAAGAGGTCACAAACATCAAGGAAAAAAGGGAATCCTGCCTCATTTTACACAGAACATTGTCTGTTCTCATTGTCAAACTCACACTTTGCAGTGATGCTCTTATAGATATGGATAGGTGGAACCTGGTTTTCCAAAACCACAAGTTTTTAAAAGTCAGACAGGTATCTGATCAGGAAAAGAGTTATCTGGACTAAATTCATGACTGCTTCTTCAGTAATTAATGATTTATTAGACATTAAATCACATGGAAGAGTTTGGCAATGCCTATCACCAGGCCAAGGATGATATGAATAAATTTGCACATAGCCTCAGGGATATTGTGCAATGAGGGCAGGAGGACAAACAGAATCAACACTGGCTACAGAAGGGGAAACCTTTTCCCAGTAAAATAAAGAAACAAGGGAGGGAGACACAAGCCCCTACTGCAGGCAGTAAAAATAGACAGGCTACGATCATGGATATAGAACCAACTTTCTAAGAATTCATTTTCTTTTATTGGCCATCCTTGTCAGTGTTCTGCCCTGCTAAATTCTGATTTGGCTAGTTACCTGAATCTTAGAAAATCAGGAAATACTATGCCAAATGCAATCCAAATTATTCCTGTGTCCAGTATCAGCTGAAGAGTGCACTCAGGAACAGCACTTTAACACTGTTTACAACTTAGCTAACTGAGCTAACAGCATTTATAGAAAAAAGCAAACGTACAAAAATCCCACTAAAATGCACGCATCTGGGGTCAATGATGCTTGAACTGTCTGAAATCTGAAATTTTCACAGGCACTGTGGAAAAACCACTGGTGGTTTGTTTTAATACTTGGAATGTCAGCATTTCCTGGCCCATCAGAATGGCAGCTGTAGGGGAAGCAGTGGATTTATGTCTGCAGTCCCAGGGGAGTAGCAGTGATAAGGGCACACACAGAGCAGTAAATTTTGTGTGGACCTTAAGCATTCAGCTGACTCATCACAGTCCATTCTCTCTTATTACAGGGGGGAAATTCACCATGAAGTGTCCAAAGCAGTGAAATACACGGAATTTTCTTAATAAAACCAACAGCACTCCTCGGGCACAAGGCTGTCTCCAGGCTCACACAAGACAGAAACAGTAGAGAGGGGACATTTTTAAGCCAATCAGTGCAAGAATTTCACTCTAGGAGCTGAAGATTCAGCTTTCTGATACACCCTGAATTGATACTAGCTAAAGACTGACTGTGTTTATGTGTATATACATATAATAATACATATATAAAACATCAGTGGAGCCTGTTTAATGTGAATTTCACAATATTGGTACAAGTCTGAGTTTTTTCTTTTAATGACTGAGGAATGAGATAACCACACACCAACCACAGTAGCTTTGAATTCAAATGAAAACTGATATCCCCATTTGCCTGAGATATTCCCACATTCCAACACACATTGGTAAAAATAAATACAATTTTGTAGGGGGTCCAGGTGAAAAAGAAAAAAAAAAACAGTTTCAGGTGGTTTATTAATGTATTTTTTGCTTCTCTTCAAATCTACAAACAAATCTGGTGGATGTCATTTAGAAAAAGTAAGCTATTATAAAAGAGCAAATGAAATGAAGAGAAAAATAGCATTTCTTGCCCTAGGCATGAAACAGTGCCCTTGAATTATGTGTTACAATCAATTCCTAAGCTTACACTATAGATAACATCTTTTAGTGATGTCTCATCAAGCAAATTAGATCTGATCAGTGAAATACTGTAAGTTAGCTGGAATTGATGAAAATAATAATGCACTTGCTTTACTGAGCCCCCACTGCCCAAAGTATTAACTCCTTTAGAGACCAATCACTGCTCTAAACCCTGACCCACAGACAACAGAATTTAACAAAGTCTGTGGGGATTTGCAGTTAAGACAGAATAGAATTCTGCATTAATCAAGTGCTCTAATTAAAATCTGGAGTGGTAGGAAGTGGCTTCTCTTTATTAGACAACAGCATTTAGGGAAAAGAAAAGAATCCCAGCACAGATACGAGTCAGGTTTAGGCAGGGTGAAAACTTAATGGGCAGTGCTGTTGGGCATCCCATCATTCTGCCAGGCAGCACACAGAAAAGGTATATAAACCTACAGGAGTCAACTTCAAAAGTTTTACTTGAACATAGTTTTTAGGCAGAAATCAGCTCCATTTAAGAATTAAACCCTCACTATTGATGTCACTACGCCAGGCTTTAAATAAGTTTTAATGAAAGAGCATTCAACAGATTGCAAACCAGAACAGAGAATCACAGAGTTGTTTGGGTTGGAAAGGACCTTACAGATAATTTATTTTTTAACCCTCTGCCATGGGCAGGGACACTTTCCACCATCCCAGGTTGCTCCAAGCCCCAGTGTCCAACCTGACCTTGGGCACCTCCAGGGATCCAGGGGCAGCCCCAAATTCTCTGGGGACCCTGTGCCAGAGCCTGCCCACACTCTAAGTATTTCTTCCTGATATCTAATCTAAATATCAGAGCTTCAAGCCCAATTCCAGGATTTAAAATGTTTACCTTGCTTTATTTTCAGAATGAGGTGTTTAAAGCTACACTCTATATATTTTGGAAAACCCACTTGTCCTGGTGAGGCAGATGGGATCAGCAAGTGACTGACACTAAGAAAAATTAGGTCCAGCTTAGGTTCCTTACTTAGGAACCTAAATCTTGTGATTTAATTTGTACACCTAATTTGATGTATCTGCTTTTATATATTCTGGCTTTCACTTACTTAGAAGTCAGAGTTCCCACTGATAAATCACAGAAATATCACTGCTGCTCAACCAATTTGGGACGGCTTAATGGAGTAAAAAGGTGGTTTTTAAACTAAGCTGTGCTTTTCCTGGAACATGCCTATTGTGTCTCTGCCTTGTAAAGACAAGAGAGCATTAACATCTACCTGCAGAATAGGATAAACCATATTTATATTACCCAAGTATTTGAAAGAATAACTTGACAAAAAATTATTTGCAACTAATTAATTTTTTATTTCAGTGACTCCAAACTAAACAAGTCACAGGAGTCTGATTGAAAAATAAAAATTAAAAAGGATAATGATTAATCTACAGCCTGTTTTCATAGGCATTAAGCACTTTAATGCTGATAATGGGATTTCTTTAAAAGAAAAAAAAAAGCAATCCAAATTGCACCTCGCCTCCAGGTCAAGGTAAAGCAGTTCTATGCATAAAGTAAATTAAGTTCTAGTGCATCAAAGATGCACAGAAAGAGCAGTTTGATTTCTGCTTTGCTTTGCTATTCAGATTATCTCCCACGGACTATTTCCCCCATGGATCAAAGGGTGGCTGTTTGCTAGGAGCACTGACATGGAAAAATATCTCTGGTTGTATTTACAGCCCAGAGAGCCCCTGTGCAGGCTCTGTCAAGCCAGAGCACAGGCACACTGCACACAACAGTGTGCTCCAGATGCATCAGCCCCACCTTCAGCCACAAAAACCTGCAGAACTCTCTGTGGAGCTTGGCCAGGGTGTTTGAGAAGGGCAGTGTGTTGGAGGTTTGAGCATGAATGGGACGGGGCCACTGGGAGATGTTCCTCAAACTTTTATTGCAGCATCAGCCTCATAACAGGGTTTGGACAATTGAAAGATGGCAACAGGTCACGTCTGCCAGCAGCAGCCAAAGATCTCTTTGTCACAGGGCATTTAAAAAGTTTTCCAGCCAATAGCACATTGCTAAAGCTCACAGACAATTGTTCCAGCCAGTCACTGACAGCACACACACACCTGCTTCAAACAGTGCTTGCTTGTGTGCTTCCTATTAACAATACACAATATTCCATTATTAAGCTTAAAACCTTCTACTACCTTGCTAAGCAGATTTTTCTCCAGTCTTAAGATCTATCCTGGCCAAACCTAAGACACAGACTGTTGTTTCATGTCCTTGTTTGCCCTACTGTTGTAACTTTTCCTGTTTTTCAAGCTTTGCAGTTGCAGCTCATTCCAAGTTCTTCAGCTCTTTCTGTTCCTGGGGCCTGCTTCCACAGCTTTCTGAAAGCCTCCTTACCTTTAATATTTCCCACAGAGAGCAGAACCAGTGGGTCTTTGGCTGGGTTCAGGAGTGTCTGAGATTTGGGCTGGCCTGAGAGCTAAGCAGAGAACGACAACAGATGTTGGGTTTGCACAGATGTTGGGTTTGCACAGATGCTGGGTCTCACATCTCAGCTCTGTGGGTCTTGGACAGAAACCCCAGGGTATTCCTGAAGGCAAAACCTCCCCTCACCATCACTGGACAGCCACAGCCTGTCCCAGTTTCCTTCTGTGAGTAACAAAGAGGAGCACACGCTCACCCACTGCTCTGTGCTCCCACCCTGAGCAGCAGCACTAATTGTCTGTGCTCCAGCTCACACGGATTGCAGGCTTGCCCCAATCCCCTTCCTGCAAAACTCCATCTAACACAGGCTGGAATGCAGAGCAGTGCAATTCCACTGGACAGAGAGACTTGGCAGTGCCCCAGAACCAGCCAGGCATGGAGCAAACAAGCAGCCTGCAATTTGCTGATGCAGTGATGGAGGCACCAGCAAAAGATCCTCACAGATTAGCAGGCAATCAGGATGTAGAGGTTTCTCCTTTGCCAATTTCTCCTTCTCAAAATGAATGCAGTGGTCTGAGTGTATACTAGAATTATTTCTCTGCTCCTCCATATTAGACAACAGCGTTTAGGGAAAAGAAAAGAATCCCAGCACAGGCACAGGTCAGGTTTAGGCAGAGTGAAAACTGTGGTCACAAGGGCTAATAAGGAAAAAAAAACCCACCCCAACAAACAGGGGGGATCCAGCCTCCCTGGATAAAGTGAGCTTTTCAACCAGCACTGAAGGAACATGTTGTGTGCAATGCTGAAACACGAGATGACATTTTAAAAGGCCTCAAACCCAACCAGCAAATCGAGTGCTGCATCTGCTTGCAAGCACAGAGCAGAGGCTTGGGCCCTCACCTAAATGCAGATTAACAGCACATGCAGCTGCTGGAAAATATGAACACAAAGGGCAGAGAGAGTGAAGAGAGAAAAGAATGATTTGTGGTGCCTGTGTTTTATTCATCTGGCTGGATTAGCAATGGGACAGGATGGTTTTCCTGTCAGTGATCATGCATTTCAACATCCAAACTTTATTTTCTCTCCTTGAATATCTATTTTCAGGCATAATTTTGGAGAAAACTTGTACTATCTGCATTTGAAGACAGTTACTCAAATGCTGAATGAGAAAGTGACTCTGCTGCATGGCACCAAGTAAACAAGGTTGGAAAAACTACTACAATGTGCTTTGAACTTCCAGTAACCAGGCTTGTGATGTTGATCTTCACATTAAAAGCCCCAGCAATAGCCAGACTTCTCATTGCTCTCCCTCAAAAAGAAAAATCAAGTCCTAAAGACATCAGATACTCAGAGGAGCTAAACCTGCATTGCTATTCCATCTGACCTCGAGGAGCCAAATGAGTTTGTATATGAGATTCATCTGAGATCAACACAAACAGGTTTCAAAGCACAACACACTGGAAGGGCTCAAACTGAGATGCACTTATGGCCTGACCTGTTCATACATGTCAAGAAATGACACTTTGTCTGCAGTTACCCACAGCAAATCACAGAAAAAGGTTTCCAAGATCAGTAGTTGTGGAAGAATCAGAAAACTGCTTTTCAAAACAGTTTCATTTTTACCGAGTCAAATTATTCCTTCTGCAAATCAAGTTTTTGAAAGCATTTTGTGCAAATATAATAGGTTAAAGTGAAGGTATATGTCAATTAAGCTGAAGTACTTGTTTGCTTTTCTAACTTAAAAAAAAATAGTTAATTTATACAATAAATCCTAAACACATTACCACAACAAAAAGAGAAAACTTTTACCTCTTCTATTTGAGAGTTCTCAAAAGTTTAAAAATCCCCAATTTTTAAAACATTTATTCCATCTTGATATATCCCTCTGGGAAAAACTTGATACAAAGAGACCAAATTTATTCCCTGAAATTTCCACATCATAGAACTTGATCATACACAATATATTCACCGTAGGTCCAGCATTCCCAAACCACCAAATCTGCAACCCTCCAAGGCACAGGCAGGAGCTGCTCAGCAATTTGGGAACACTCAGAGCCTCATGGATTTCCTATAAAAGCACAGATTCCTGCCCAGCACACCCAGAGCTGCTCCACTCATTTATATTGGTCTGAAACACTATCAGGGGCTGCCATATGTCAGATAATTATTCAGAGAGAAATAAATCTGGCCCACCCATGGAAAAAGGGGAGCACAGGATAATTGAAGGCTGCTTGTAAAACACACAGTGACATGACACGACCTGGAAACACAAAACCCAGCTATTGGCATTCAGTGATTTTTATTTGCGTGGCTGCATAATCTTCTTCTTATACAAAAGGTCTTGCCCTGATGTTAACATTTGGTTATGCAGAAATTTAAACAAAGCAAAGACAAACTCTCCTCCCCAGTCTTTGGCTAAACTGTGGGCTGGGATCAGAGTTGGCTACAAAGGAGAAGCAGTCAAATGAGAGGTTGGCCAGAGAAGCTGCACCATCCCCGAGGGTGTCCAAGGCCAGGCTGGACCCTCTGAGCCACCTGGGACAGTGGGAGGTGTCCCTGCCCATGGCATGGGGTCAGAATGAGATGGTCTTCAGGGTCCCATCCCAGCCCAACCATGATTCCGTATTAAATTGTCTTTACTCAAAAGCCCTGAGGGTGCTCCAGAGAGACTGAGACATTCCAGCTCCATCTCGTGCCGTCCCCACATCAGACACTGCTGCTTTTTCTAGCAAATTCCCTGCAGTTGCTGAATTCTGGGGGAAAAAAAAAAGAAATAGCAGATGGTTCAAAAGTAATGTTAGCTCCATGTGAAAAATGAACTTTTTGACAAATATTGCTAATATCTAGCATAGGGTTGATAGATATTCTCATTAACTCCACTCAGACAGATTGGCAATAAAACCTTCCATGCTGCAGTCAGAAAAATGCAAAAGTGTCTTCATTTTTCCCTGCCATTAAAAAATGTGAGGAAAACAGGAGAAAAGAATCTGCAAGATAAAGGTTAAAGCCAATCTTGTAGGAGCCAAGATAATTTTAGGTTCTGAATTGCAGGAGTATCTGATCAGGCATTATTATTTCCTACATTCTGGAGGACAATGGAACTATGATCAGTGCAAATAAATATTTTGCTCTGCATGGTGGTTAAAAGCTGGAAATCAACTGCCAGGCTTACTTTTCCCCTCTGAATTGTGAAATGTTGTGCATGGGTTCAAAGCTCCTCACAATCAAAGGCAGGAACACGGAGATGACTGCCAAGTCCCTGTGCCTGTTACTAAGCAAATATTTTATGACAAAACAGAAAATAATCAAGGCGGTTGCAGGGAAGAAGGAAACATGTTTAATAACACGGTGGTGAAAGGATGGGATGGAAAGTGTATCAGAAAACTCCCACGCCTACAGACATTTGGAATTCTGAATGGAAGCCTCTACAAGATTATCTGGCATTAAGCAAAAGCCAGGCATGTTTGGGTTGTTTTATGGAGCTGGTGGGATAAAGAGTGAGGGTGGGGAGATGCTGGACCCACAACTCAGCCTGGCTCTGTGTGACTATTGATGCTAAAATTAAGGACATCTGTCAGCCAAAACATAGCACACATTTACCATTTCCACTGACAATTCTTAATACTTTGGTATTTCTCCCAAAGAACAATGACAGCTCTTCTCATGTCCTCTGCTTCCCAGCACAGAGAAAGTGATGGGCCATTTTCACCTTCCTACCCCCTACATGAAATAAAGGATGAAAAAGCTAGAATGTTTGGACATGAACTTTGGGGCCCAAGTGGAAGTATATCAAAAGATTTCTGAATTTAAACAAAACAGAGATTTTTCAGTGTGTCATGAGCCTTAAGAAAAAAAAAAAAAATCAAGGCCAAAACCAAAACCATTAACCAATCCAAGCTTTTCCTTTTAATTTCTAAACAAAAACCTTGGACACAAGATAGATATAATCTCATTCAAGAATACCTTTTACAATCTATGACATGCTTGCCTATCACAGGTAAATTTTTAGGTAAGACAAGTAGAATTGAACTAGAACTAAATTTTCTCAGCAGCTAAATGTTTAGCATACTTAAAACTGAAAAGTAACAGAGCAGATCTGATATCACAAGAAGAGCACAAAATTCCAATTTAGAATTCACTGAAAGAGAGAGGACAAGGAGGGTCCAATCTTTCTAATACTTCCCAGCTTGAGAGACTGGGATGAAAGATGGTTTGGGAGTTGAAAAAGCACTTGGTTAATTATGCTGAGAGTAAGAAATATCTTTTTCTTTTTTTTTGGGGTTGTTGTTTAAATGCTGTCTGAGCTTTTAATGGATATAAAATTCTGAATATTGTTATTGTTTGCTTTCCCCCTATTTCAATCTTCTGAAACGTTCCTGGAGGAAATCTCCAAGCTGTAAGCAAACCTTTAATGGACATGTTAATACAAATTATACAGATGGGCAAGCTAAAGATTTATTAGGAACTCCAACTGCTAAATTTCCTTTGAAGTGCTCGTATTCAGCACATCCCCACTATAAACCCAGAGGTGAAGCGATAAATTCTGTAAATTGAAAACAGTGACACACTAAGCTCGCAGTTATTTAAATAGTTGCTCAAGGGATTGAGGGCAGAAATTGATTAGTTTATGGAAGGAAGTTTTTGTGCTGGGGGATCACAGGGAACCTGCTGCAGCTGGAACACACCTTGTCCCCTGTCACCGTGTGGCAGTGACCAGCAGAGCTGCCCAGAGCCACCCTTCCTCCTCAAACTCAACTGTTTCCTTCCAACACAAACCACATCTCCTTTCAATTGCTGCCACAATTTTGATTTCTCCTTGAGGTTGAGAATCAGATGCTTTGTTGCTTGTAAATAGCAAACATGAAAGAATAATTATTAATGCAATTATCAAACTTATCACGGATGTCAAAAAAAAAAAAACAACAACTCTTCAATAAAACCTACTTTACGAGATTAAAGCTTTCCAAGAGACCCAGAGACATTTACATGTTTTGATCTGGGAAGGAATGTAAAAATCACCCTAATGACAGCAAATCACATCAGGCTTGAGCAGCTCACTGCTCCTAACAAGGAAGTATTGGAAGGAAGCAAAATTCCAGAGTCCCAAAGAGAAGGAACTCCAGGAATCCGGGACAAAACACTGAAAGAGAAATTTTGTGAAATTTGTCTTTTCTGAAAGACAAACTTGTCGACACAAAATTGACTTTGCTGCTGCGACCTGTTCTCCACAGAAGTGACCATCTCTCTTTCTGGCTCACGGGGACCATGGGTGGATTCATGTCCTCTCTTTCTGCAAGAAACCCTCCAAGGGCTGATGAGAATGCATGAAAAATCAGTCCAAGCACTGCTCTGAAACCCAGAGTGCAGAAGGTAGAGGGAAAGGACTGAAAGGAGAATCAATCCTGAAAAGTAAAGGAACATAAAATGACTGTAGACAGAAGGATGAGCAAGCACTGACATGGAGGGACCACAGGAAAGCAAAAGAAATAGGAGGAAAGTACTGGAAAAGAAAAATTGAAGAGAGTAACAGAACATAAACTAATTACTTAGGTTTATTTTTCCTAGGATCTTAGCTGCCAAAACGTTGCCTCCACTTGCTTTGTTCTATCAGACTCCAGAAGACATGTAATTAAATCCCTGCTTGACTAAATAACCCAAACTTCCCTCTTTTCAAATGGTTATTGGTTTCCCAACATACCTAATATTAACGAAGACATTGACTGATTGAAGTGTTTGGCCAGGTCATTATTCCTGATATTACAGTATTTTAAAAAATACATCTAGAGTATAAAAAACTATTTACAAGCAATTAATGTCTTATTTCACATTAAATATAGTATTAAATTAAACTGCATGAATATGCAATGCAATATAATTTGCCGCCACTTCAGAAATTCCGTAATAGGTAATTTCTGTGAAAGAGTTATTTCAATCATTACTTATTAAATAATATTCACCAATTACTGACAGAAATAACGTGAAAGTCTTAGCTGTTAAAAAGTGTATCTTTCTTTGAAGGATATTCCTTATGTAAAAGGGCATGGTGAGGAGAAGATGTGGCTAATTAAAAACCCCTGCACGAGCACACACACGGACACACACAAAAAAATACACTTGTCTGCTAAAATGAGTTTAGTTTCTGGCATTATCAAAACTTCCTCTGAGTGTATTCATCTGTAGGTGGTTCAGTTTTTCCCAGTTTTTCACCGGGCTCCCATGCATACAACCACTCAAATGCACATTCACACGTTTAACCTCAAGGTAGACTGCACTTAAATCCTTTTTATTCCAAGGTGTGGAAAAGTAACAGCTCAGAACTGTAACTCCATGGAATAATGAAGTAAAAGCTGTTGCTCTTATTACTGTCATTAAACTATCATGACTGCCCAGAGTAATTTAAATTTTTTTTTTCCATTTTCATTTGGCCCGTAAAATTTAAGAAGAAGAACGAAATCTTTCTTATTTTATCAGTGAAGGAAAGCTTTCAGGCAATGTATTTTTGAAATAAATCACTTAGATAAACACACACATGCCAGAAGTAGATTCGTTGAGACAGAGGAGGAGACGGAACAAAACAAAAGGCAGAACAGAAATGAAGTTGCTCCTTCTAAAGAGTTCAAAGGACTGATGAAGTCAAACTTGCTGTAGGTAATGTTTTCATTTCCCACTTCTCCCTTTGTGCTTTCTACCACCACTGTGGCCCTGCTGCTAACTTTGATCAAATTATTTTCTCGCTCCTCTGCCTATACATTCAGTCAGGAAGGGAAAAGGACTTGCAAAAATCACCCTTAGCAAACCCCATGAAATATTTTAATGCAGTAAGTTGAGTCTGAGCTCCTCTGCTCCTTCACGACTGCAGGTACCTGGTACAAGGATTAGTTTGTCAGGAATGCAGAGGAGCTGATTATGGAGGAGAAAAGGAAAAAAAAAAATGGACAGCTGTGGAGAATCACGGTGTAATGACAGAAGAATCCCATCAGAAAATGACTTAGGATTCTGTTATCACAAGGTGTAAGTAGTGTAAACTTTGAGGTATAAGATAAAGTATAGATGTTTTGCTCCAACATGAATCTCCATCTGGGCTGTTCACTGACATTAAACAGACATTTCTATTTTACAGGAGACTATGACTGCCTGATAAGAGAGACATGACCTTTCCTTTTCCTCTCTCTTTCCCTCAACAAAAATGGTCTACTTCAAAATGTCATGGAAGTATAAGAACTTAATCTCAAATCTGTCACAGGACCAATAGATTCATTGCCAATGCAGTCTTTTTTTTTCTTTTTTTCTTGCCCATTCTTAATGTGTGGTAAGCAGCAACTCAGGCTTTGCTTTTCTAACCAACAATCAAAATAAATTCAACCATCCATGTCAATCCTTCCCTCACATGCATGCCATAAACTATTTGCTTTGAAGAACTATGTGAGATCGTGTTTTGGGTGAGATGATTTAATCTTTAAAATATCCTTTTTTGTTTTACTTTAGAACACATCAAAAAGTAACAAATCCTTCTCAGGAGTGGTCCTGAAACCCTTCAAAATTTAGCAAAACCTCTAGTTTAAACCTCATAAATGGGTAGGGCTGGAAGGTCTGAAAAGTCACTGTCCACTGACCCACTCTCAATGACAACCAGTATTTTGGTGAGGTCTTACTTATAGAGCAAAATTTAATGAATTACACTTTAATTATCCAAGTGAATAGTCCAGAAAGATACATCTACTTTTTCTCATGATTTTTAAATACCTTTTTTCTTAGTATAGAAATCATTTAAATTCATTTTACAGAGAAAGTGAACATATAAAGGGCATATAAAGAAGAGATAATTAATTTGATTCTCCAGTCAGCTTTTCTTTTTTGCCAATGGTACTATTAAGGCAAGCAGAATTCTTTGCTTCCATTTCCCAGTAAGCCTTGATTAAAATATAGCTATAATACATGTCTTTTAATTGACTTTGGGTGATGTAGAAATGTGGCATTATAACAGATATTAACTGTTCAAGAGAGATCAATGGATTATCTAAAATGTTAAGGGCATAAGTTACAGTGAAGACTCAATCTTACAATGAATTTGATGTCCTCTGCCTCAACCCAGGTGGCCTTGGCTTCCACTGACTTTAAAAAAAGGTTGAGAAAACACAGTCCTTTGCCAAATTGCATCTCTAATGCACACAATCTAACCCAGACCTGTGAGGCAGCAGTGAGTTCAAGGGCACAGCTGTTGAAGTTGATGTCTTTATGGCAAATTTTTAACACCATTTTACTCAGTGCCTTGCAAAATCTTGTTTAATTACTAAGTGTTTCAGTAAAGTCAGAAGAAGTTAAAAAGAATGTCATGTAATTTTTGTCGTAATTTTAATGTGGTTAGAAATTCTGTTGGAATTTCATTTCAGAAAAAAACCAAAACAAAACAAACCTTCAAAGCCCAGGCTTGGAATCAAACTTAAATGTGCTCTGACTAACAAGATCATGTAGTGACAGGACAAGGGGGATCACCTCAAACTGAAAGAGAGCAGGTTTAGATGAGATATCAAGAAGAAATCATTTATTTTGAGGGTGGGCAGGCCCTGGCACAGGGGGCCCAGAGCAGCTGTGGCTGCCCCTGGATCCCTGGCAGTGCCCAAGGCCAGGTTGGACATTGGGGCTTGGAGCAGTCTGGGACAGTGGAAGGTATCCCTGCCCTGGCAGGGGGTGGAACCAGGTATTTAAGGTCCCTTCCAGCCCAAATCATTCTGTGATTCCATGATTCTGTGATGTTAGTGGGAGCAAAATCATCCAAAGGGCTCTGCACCTCGGCTGAGGCTGCAAGCCAGAAGAGACAGCGCGCCGAGGGCTGAGAGCGCCGCAGCAAATGATAAATTAACAGCTGCTATTTAGCAGGCTGTGAATTATTTGCATGTATTTCTGAAGCCTCCTGACACAACACTGTGTAGGCTGCAGCATGGGTGAAGTTCTGGACAGGCAGCATTGCAATGGAGCTGCAGAGTACATGGGGAAATACACGGGGAAGCTTTACGAGGCAGTAAAACATTGTTATGCCGTGCAAAGCACCCAACTTTTAAAAAAGCCCAGCTTTATTTATGTGCCATACTGCAAATTCAATTACAGGATTGAAAATTAGCTACAGGTTTTCTGCTTAAAAGTGCTTGTACTCATTTTAGTGTGGACTTCTTTCTGTCTCCATGCCTAAATTATTCCATTAAACACAGGAACATGGTGACAATCTTCTGCAGCTGCAAATTCTGCTCGGTGCTCTCCTAAATGTGGGCTGGTCAAATTAATCCAGCACATAGCTCATCTCCTCTGAAACATCAGTATTTCATTTGCCGTTAACTTTATGGAAAAAAAAAAAAAAAAAAAGTCAAAGCAAGAAGAGGCAGCTCTCTACAGAAAGGTGCCTGGGAGGGTTCAGCAGGCAGGGTTCAGCTACAATTGTACCATGCAGGAGCACCAGCACTGCCTGGCAAGTGTCTGAAGGAACACCTAGAGGTATTATCTCTGAGTAGTGTTACATATTTCCATTTAAAAATTCGAAAGCAGAGTTTTTCACCCATTCTTTCTCCTTCATGGTGTGCCCTGAAAACTGTTACGGTTTCACCTCAACAGCAATGTAAAATTAGCAAGAAAGGAATTTTACAGTAGCAATACTTTAAAAATCCACATTGGAACAACAAAATAAGGCAAGCACTGAGGTGGATGAAATGTCTGTTTTCTATAACTTGCAAGTGGACATTCAGAGTGTGGACATTCCCAAAATCATCATATTTTGGGAAAACTTTGGTACATTTTTATGAGTTAACAACATCTCAAACTCTGCAGCCAGTTTCCTCAGTCAGATTTATCCATTTTCTCTGGTCTAGCTCTCTGTGCCATCCCAGAACAGATTTTGCTGCAAAGACTTGTTAAAAAAAAAAAACCACAAAAAACCAACCAAACAAACAAACAAACAAACAACAACAACAACAAAAACAACAAAAAAACCCCCAACAAACATAAAAAAACCCCAAACCAAACCAAACCAACCAACCACCAAAAAAACCCAAACGACCAAAAAGGCCCCAAAACAACAACAACAAATAGATAAACATGCTAACAAAGCTGTCATTGTATGTATTACAAACTAAGCTTGTAATGGGATTATTCTTTGGAAAATTTGTTAAAGGAATGAAGTTCCTGGTGCAGCAAGCTTAGAGAAAAAATAATGAATTCACAGATGTTCACCTTAATGAACAACAGATTGAGAAGATATTATTAAATTCAAAAGAAAAAGTTTGCATATGTTGTCAAAATTAGGTTTTGATCCCTACAAGCATTGTGCTATTGTGAATAATCAATTAATAATTGATTAAAGGCTTCCTCCAAATTTATAATTTTGGAACATTTCATTATTTATTTAATTTCTCCTGAGAACTCAATAGATCAACGTGTGAACAAGTTACTCTTGGACACCTTAATATCTAGAATCCATTTCTGACAGAAAAAATCCCATTAAAGTGATTAAGAAGCTGCCATATTGTTAAGGCTACACAATACCAACCTTCCTGGCACAAGCATCCTCTTTCTGGAAGGTTTTCCCACCTTGTCTGTGCTGTGTAACAGCTGCTCTAGGAATCAGATCTCTCAACATGGGAAGGAGGATGGATTTGGGCTGCACCAGCCCTGGGTCTGCTGCAGGAGCCACTCCAGGAGCCAAAGGTGGGAAGGCAGGGAGGGAACCATGGACAGTTCCCACCCCTCACACGAACCCCAACCCTGGGAAAAGGCATCCAGCCCAGAGGCATTCAGGAAATTAAAACAGTGTCACACACACAACTGAAGTTTATGGTTTCTCATTTCAGGAATGAAAGCTCACTACAGATCTGTTCCTACAGAGCTGCTCTGCATTCAGTGCTGACGCAACGAAATCAGGGTTGGGAGAAAACCTCTCCTAAATACAGGAGGAATTTTACCATTTCCATTACATTACACTGCAGTGTGGACTTTGGGCCAGTCCTTTATGCAGTGCCATATCAAATTAACAGCAGCAAACATCATGGAGCTTAACGAGCTCCCTGTGGATGGCAGGGAGACGCCTGCTGGCTCCTGCCTGCTGACAAGGAAAAATGCCTTGGACGGGAGAAACTTGTGTAATTTCACTGGATTACAAAGCAAGCTGCAATTTGAAAGCTGTGAAAAGTCACAAGAAATCTTGCTTTGAAATATTCTTCCACTGCCTACTTCTGTTGGCAGCCACAATATGAAATATTCCCTCATTTATCCCCAAGAGTTCAAGTCCCAAACTTGAGCAGGGAGCATGGAGCAAAATGCAAAGGGAAGAGCAGTGGCTGCTCGGGGTCCCACTCAATTTCCACACAGCTGGACACCCTCTGCAATAAAGCAGAAGATAAAATTTCCAGATAAATACCCCCTGCAGTGCTCCAGCATCTCTAACTCAGCAGTAGAGGCTCAGATCAAATTGGCAGCAAATTGGATTGGGACAGTCAGGAATGGCTCTCCACAGCCTCCTGCCCCAACCCTCTCCTGGAGGATGCTCCTCTGCAACCCTTGGCAAGGTCAGCCAACAGCCTCCCTGTCAGTGGCTTAAGGGAAACAGTTTTTGTATTCTTCACCAAATTAAGCCTGTAGAAAGATGCTTCAGGAGTGCCTGGAGCCTTTGTTGGGCAGGTGAATAACTCCATCATTACAGCTCAGTGCAGAGCAAATCACAAACCAACACCCAAAGGGTTTAGTCCCTGGAATAAAAAATCCTGTTGGGCACATGGCTTCTTAAAAGCCCTTCTTCTAGTGCCATCTAATTTTTTTTTTTTAATTTATTTTTTTAATTTCTTGGCAAAAAAACCAAAGTGAAATCAATTTCAGACATACATTGCAAATACATGGAATATACAAATAATAGTATATATTGGGTAGGAACTGAATGTCTCTTCAATGCAAACACAACCTGTGCCTACAGGAATCTTAACAGAATGTAAACAGTATTTTGGGAGAAGTTACCTCATCACTGTTACCTCAATAGCTCTCAGAGGCTGTGAAAGGATGTTTGTGATTTATAGCAAGCTATAATATAAAGTGAATTTATGGCACCATAAAACCAGCCGAAATCTCCACACAAAATCAACACCATCTTGCCAGGACTTACGTAAGTAGCAGAGCTTATTTTCCAAGAAATAAGAATTAATTTTTATATTGGTTCTCTTTCACTGAAATACTAGATTTTTCAAAGGACAATATAACCCTAAAATAATTTCCAGGTTTACATTAGATGAGTTGTTTTTTTAATGCCAATCATTTGACTTGGAGCTGTAGAGGCTCATCCAGAACATTTCACAAAAGCATTCCTCACATTTAAAAAAAAAAAAAAAAAATCCAACTAAAGGCATAATTTAACAAACCTCTCATATCTAAA
>VXBB01022671.1:90551-103217 GCA_013399915.1 Illadopsis cleaveri
ACATATGGATAGATTCATTCTCATTTCACTGGAAAACCAGAACTTTCACATCAGCAATGTTGCCAGGAGTTAACTTGCACTCAAAACAGAGAATCAGATTGCAAGCCCCAAATGCTACACATATCATTGCTCTCTGAAATAATTACAAAAACACAGGGAGTGACATTCACAGAGGCTTGAAAACTGAAGACAACACGCCCAGCAGCAGGCTTTTCAGGGTTTGCAGCTGGGTTTTCCTTCCCACTCCTAAGAACACTGGAATGGGGCACCAGCTCTCAGGAACCTGCAGGCTCAGGGACATTTTGTCTCCCAGGCACAATTAATTCCAAAGAGCTCACACGATGCAGAGTGATGTGGATTTGCCACAAAGGAAAACAATTTCCTGTGCTGCTCAATAGCTGAGTGAAGAGTGGAGAAGTGGGGAGATTTTATTGGAAATATACGGGATATAAACCTTGCTGCTCTGGGGTGTTTATTTCAGTGCCTCTGCACAACCATTCAAGGCAGCAGGAGAGGTGCTAAAGCCATTGTGTTGGAAAATAATTTGATTCGTGGCACTTGATATGGAATCAAGTCCCAATGTGACAAATCAAGCTTTAGACACTGCATCAAAAGCTAAAAATCGTCAAGAATGTACTGGGAAGCACAGATTCCACCTTGCTGGGCAGCAGTGGAAGTCCCATGCTAAGGACATGATGTTTCAGGCAAGAGAGGAGTGTGTTGACTGAGGGACTCCACATTTTTGGCATTAGCTCCTCAATAAACTTCATTTCAGGAGAGGCAGCTAGAGATCATCCCAAAATGAAGATTGAAGAAAACTCTTGGTTATTGGGAGCCACAAGACACCACATCCTGCTTGATGTGATTTAAGATTTGCCTTGAAACCTTTCTCCTCTCTCCCTCAAAGAATTCCCTCCACACACCACCACTCAAGTTTAAGCCAGAATCATCCAACTAGTTCAATTATCCCAAATATTTCAAGCTTCTACTGCAGTTACAGAAGTTTCACTTCTTACTCTAGGTCTCAACTCAATGTACAAAGCCATTTTTTTTTTCTCAGGCTCCTCCTCATCCCCTCCTGCTCCTTTCCAGAAGACACTTGTAGGAAGACAACTCTTTACAGGCCTCCTTTGGACCCATACCTGGAATCACCATGTTGGTCAGCAAGTTCTCATGAGGGAAAAATAAAAATATTTCTCTAAGATGATGTGATTCAGTTGTTCTTGCAGACAAAGCTCAGCTGACTCCACGAATCATTTTCTTGATGATGGGCATGCACACCGTGCCTTGTCCTCAAGAATGGGACAACGTCCTGGATGACCAGAACACTACAACAGGCTCAGAGCTAAACACAGGCAATAAACCCATTTCAATATTTAAGTTAAGCACTCGGTTTAGACTCTAACAGATTCTTTCATACCCTGCCTTCTTTGATCCCAAGTATCCTCTAGCTACTAACCTTGAAGGTAGCACATAGATTAAATTCCCAATGATACACTTATTTAAGTTGCTGTTAGCAATGTGTTATCGTGTGACACTCGAGCCTATGAATTCTTTCAGTTGTCAATGACAGCTCAGTGATAAACCTCCCTCTCAGCCATAACACCCCCCTGATGCACCTTATTCTCCCATTTGCTTTTATGTTTAACAAAATGTCACACAGATACAAATAAACAGGAATATATTGCATCAAATGTTCCTCACGGTAACATTTCCTTAACAGACAATGACACAGACAGATAGATTTGTTTCTTTGGAAAATACAAGCAGATTTCAATGAACTGCCTTGTTCATCTCCAAGTGTAGGCTCCCAGAAAAACTGCAGACAGAGGTCCCTTCTCCCCCTGTGTTTCCAGCTCAATAATAATGCATATATTCATATTCTAAAAGTGTTTTTTCAAAAGCCATTTTGACTGCTTTTCATTTTAAGCAGTTTGTTTTTCCTCCTGAACTTTCTGATCATAAGGGTTAAAGAATTGGGAGGTTTTTCTAAACCTGGTCTCCAGAACTTCACAGAAAGCATGCAGAAGCTCTATTAATTAAGGTAACTGCTGCAGAAAAGTGTGTTATGCTGCATCAGCATCATGTAGCTGACCCAAAAAAAAAAAGCTGTTTGTTAAGCCATCTAAGCTCCCTGTAAATTGCAGCAAGAAAAGCTTGTGTTGGATCACATTTAAGACACAAGTTTAAGTATACTTTTCTTCTCCTTGAAAAAAACAAGTTTAAGGGGGAAAAAAAAAGTTCATAAAATCTTGGAAAAAAAAAAGAAAGAATATCAATATTCCGTAGCTCACGACACACGTAGTCAGTACTGTGGGAAGCGCTGCAATGAATGTGTGAGACTCCTGGTTCTTTTCTGTTAAGAATAATGCTGAGGATTCTTTAAAAAACAAACAAACAAAACAACAACAAAACCAAACCNTCTGCTACCAAGATCAGGAAACTTCAACAATCAAGACACCTTAGCCCAGGTTACAATAAATACTTTCTTGGGACAAATCCATGAAGCCTACACAAGAGATTTTTATGTAGCAGAAAGGAAATACTCTGCATGCAGAAATTATTTATTTCAACTGGCAATTTATTAAAGAGGGCCAATCAGGCCATTTATTGCTTACTATTCCTCAACCCAGGCAGAGAATGTAAGTGGTCATCTTCATGTTCAGCACACAAACTCAGGCATGCCAGATATCTCCAATCCCACCAGGAAAACTCCCAAATTCCCAGTGGCTTTAACCTGAAGCCTCCTCTGTGCACCCAGAAAAGTCTGTCCTTTGGGAACAACCCTGAACAAGCAGAGATATCCCTGCCCCACTTCCAGATGAATCTTAAGGCTGCTTAAGGAAGTCTGCTATGCCTCATTTGTCATGCTGTCCAGCCCCTGAGATCAAAGTGACAGCACACCTTCCCAAAGGTTTTAAGAATATGAGCCTATTACAGCATGGAAATGTTTAGGCATTACAGAGGGAAGTACAACAGAAAAAAACCCCTCCCAACTAAATAAAGCAACTTATAAATGAATCATTCAGCAGTATTCATACTCTGATACCTCTTCCCAGAGACTTCTCTCCCTCTGGAATACCCACAGACACACAATTGCATGAAAAGAGAGAGCTTTATAATTTCAAACAGCTCTTATTAAAAGCACGCATAAAACTAATAAACCTATTTCCTTTGTAATTTTAATACTTCCAAAACACATCTACATTTCAATTCCTCCCATCCATTACTGCTGTGAGAGGAGATGAGCAGCAGGAATGTTTTCCAGCTGGCACTCCAGTTACTCAAGAGGCATTCCAACAGCCCAGAACCCTAAGGTTCCACACAGAAAGGATCACACACAGCAAATTGAGTTTGCAGCCTCAGAGAAGCCTTGTCCACCCTCCTGATGCTCCTGCAGATCTGCTGCACCACCTGTATCTCAAGCTACCCACTGCTGCCCAACTCTTGTGCTGCTTGTGGCATCCACCTCTGTCCCCAAGCCTTTTTGACACACAGGACTGGAAGAAAGTCTCTGGATTCACTGGCCCTGAAATTTTTCCAACACCTTTAACTCCCAGAACAGCACTGCAACGAGCCCCACTGCCCACGTTCTGCTCTCACTGGGAAAAAAAAAAAAAACAAACAAAAAAAAAAAAAAAAAACCAAAAAAAACAACCCCAAAAAACCTATAAAACAGCAAGGACACCTTAATCCAGCATTTAAACACTACAACAAAAAAGTGGGACTAAACATGTTTTGCTAAAGAAGCAGCATAGCCAGGAATCAAACTAGGTATTGGTTGCTGGAGGCTCCCCAGGTTGTAGGGAATCCTATACACAAGAAGAAAAACCCCAAAACCAAAACCCCAAGGCCCAAAGCATTCTTCTTCTTTTAAGTAAAGTGCACACAGAGAACCTAATTTAAAAGGAAAAAGGCTCCACTTAACACCCAGGAAATAAGAATGTGCATCTCAAACTCACGCAAAGAAATGCTGGTAGACCTAAAATAACAAGAAATTATTTAACAAAAATAAATCAGGGTATTGAATGTATTGAAAGGACTGTCAAAGTTTGTTCATTTATTTGACATCAGTGCCCAGAGAGCAGCCACATGGGTGACTGGAAGAAGAGATGCATATGGAAAGAAATACACTGGTTCCAGCCCATGAACAGGACTGCAAACATGCTGCTACTCACTCATGCTTACCAAAACACTCCTCTTACACAGCAGCAAACCTAAGAAAGAAAAAAAAAAATCCACCAAGATCTGAATTTACAGTAAAAGCCCAATTATGGGGACAAAATCACTTTTGGAAAGTCCTCTGGGCTTCCAGCTCTTAAAGCACTGGGACAAACTGATGGCTTCAGAATTCATCATTCCACTCAGAAATATTACAACTTCCTCAGTGATAAATAATTTGTGTTTGGTTGTTAGGGCTGGGGTAGGCCATGATTTTATGTGTCTTTTGGGGACAGTGGGAGAAGACTTTTTGATATTATTTTTAAAGTATCCCATTCATTGCCAGTCCCAAACACTTCATATTTCACATTTTGCTGTTCCCCACTCAGTGCTAAGCTTGGAGATACAACATGACACTTCCAATTTTTCTATTATCAAATCCATGAGTGGGTGCAGGCCATTTGTAAGGACACTGATTATTGGCTCCCCTCTACCACCAAAAAAACACATTACTAAATTAAAACCATTGCAAAACCTCTGAAGCTCTGTGACACAACACTTGTCACAGAGAACTGTTTCCTTTGCTATGTAACTGTCCCATAATCATGGCTCTCTATAGAAATTAAACCAAATGTTCTCACAGGGACAGGAACAAGCTGCTTTTTGAACATGTAGGTGCAATACTGGTTCTTGCCAGGGATAAAATCCCATCCTTCCTGGGGTGGTCTGTTTCGAAAACTTCAGCTGGTGGAAGATTTGTGCATTCAAAGGAATTTACAGGAAGGTTATTTTGGGCTGGAAGTGGAGTGAAGCAGAGAAGCTGTGCAGATACAAGTCATATGGAGGAGTGAAATTTTTAATGCCTAGTCAAGATCCAGAGTTTTCCAAATACAGCAGAAAATGTTTAAACATTAACAGGCAGACATCTGAAACAAATGGTGTTGGATAAAACCTCCCTTGACTGCAAGTACTTGAACAATTTCCAGATAGGGAACATACTCATGTAATCAGTTTGGAAGTGCAGATTCCAGCCTTGCAGAATACAGGTCCCTCAGCAATCTCTGGGTTTTGCCTTTGCAGTCAGAGTTTGCCCAGAGTCCAACAGAGCTATTTGGGAGGAGAGTGGTGCTCAGTCAGAGTAAAGGCAAAATTCAAACATCCCCCTTTCACTGGTCAAGATGGAAAAGTTACTTCAACTGCATTAATATCCATGAGTGGCTGATTTTTTTTTACAAAAAAAAATATTATAATGCCCAGCACACTGTTTTGTCAGTACTTTGCAATTTATGTGACAGAATAAAATTAATCTAACGGTTTGCTCTTTTCCCTAAGACACGGGCATATGCCAAGTCAGAATTAAGCCAGTGCAGTAACCTAAATACTGCCTAAATGAAATGTTTTAACAGCATCAGGAACAAGATGCCTCTTACAAAGTCGGTGCATCTGTCCTGCCTGAAACTTAGAGACATCACTGCAGTTTCTCTGTCCTCCTACAGCAGGTAGATGCAGATAAACAACATTTCAGCTTTTTGAGTTGCCATTTTACAGAAAGGTTTAACACTGAAATGCCTGCTGGAGCCCAAGCTGGAGGTATCTGCATTTCAGGAAAGCATTGGGGCTGCTACTGTCAATGCAGCCACCTCCATGTAAAATGCATTCCAACATTTTACACCTACCAAGGTGTGCTGGAGGCACTCATCCACTGCAACTGAAGTTTTGACTATTTGATGTGTCAGTAGAAACCAATGACACAATGTCTAATTCAGTGAGGGGGGGGGAATAAAAACGAAATTTCAGTTATTTGGTGTTAATAATTATGCTAGAAAGTATTTAAACTACAAAGAGAAATGTTACTATAAGATTAATATGTGACACCCAAATCCATAATATACACCTATGTGAGACAGTCTAGCCAGAGAATTTGCATGTTGGAAATTGCCAAGGCAGGCAGGATGTAATGCCTGATGAGAGCTGACAGGCAAGGGATTAACGAGAACAGAGACAAGTAATTCCACCCTAGGTTTTACCTGTAACTGACACAGGTAGAAGTATTTAATGAATTATTCCAAAGAGATGAGGAGAGTGACAGAGCCCTCCACCTGTCTCACATCAGCCCAGGCACTGTGTGATAGCTCCTGGCACTGGTGGCACCCTGGATAAATCCTGGATGGAATTGCTGCCTCACTCACATACAGGCAGGAATTAGCTTTAAGCAGGTGAAATGCAAACTGACTTTACAGGGGGATCTTGATACTGAACAGGGATACAAACCCATCTACCAACACGACTTTGCATTACATGGTTATACTTCTTTTTTTGGGACAATGGAGAGACAATTAAGTGACTTGTTCAGGAACCCAGAACAATCCCCTGACAAGGAGTCCCAGCACTCTGACTTGCTGGAATTATGCTTTCCATGGAGGATCACCCTCTCATTCCTTTGGCTCTCTGTATGCCTTACTGAATATTCAATTTGTGATTCACGGGACTACAGTGGGGTTTAGTTTGCCTCTGGATCAGAGATAAAATTTCTGAATAGAGCTTTGTGGCTTGGAGTGTTTAGTTTTCCTGTAACATCATTACTGAGTTAGCTACACACATCCTAGGACATCAATCCCAGATATCCTGCCAAAGATCAGATGAGATCCAAAGGACTGCATTCATTAGCTGCCAAAAAAATGCTGGGGGGAAGGGATAGAAAATTGCCTACATCTGTGATAGTGGGAAAAAGAAATACCACGCAGTTGAATATGAAAATACAAGCAAATATTTACACAAGTTAAAAATGAGTGTGGCAAACCAGATTTTATTTTCAAAACACAAATAAATTTCTGAATGTTGGAGAGACTGGATTTTTGAACAAAGACTCATAAAAGCACTAAAGGAATATTTTCACTTGATATTTAGGTAACATTTCCATTTGCTTACTTTTGTACTTTGTTCTTATAGCACTCTCCCAGGAAGAATGGAAGCCGTCTTTCTTGATTGTTCCATTGTAGTGCCTGAATATCCTGTATTCTCTACAGATGGAGCTGTACATTAACAGAGCTGAGTTTGTACAAACAGCTCAATCAATGTAACACAGGGATTAATCATCACATGCCTGATTTCCCATAAATGCTGGGGAGAAAAAACGGGGGCTGGCAAGGAGATCCTTTTCTGCCCTCACAGGAGTTACATGTTTTTCAACCCCTTAAGATGCTTTGGCCTTCAATGGAGTAGAAAACATTTAATCTTTTTACTGGTTGCTCCCCCACCTAAGTCTCCTGAAAGCAGCATGAGAGGAGCTGGGGCACTCACCAGCTTCCTGGCATTGACTGTGCTCGTGTTCATTGTGCACGTTGCACACGCACAGACACACACACACATTCCCCTTTACTCCAAAGATGTTTTATTTTCCAGCTTTCCTCTCAAAGGCAGCATTTCATTGCTGTGCCTGCCTGTGCTGCCTCTCCAGCAGCTGCTTAGTGCATCCTGCTTAGGAACTGCAGCCCCTGGTGCACCAGGAATTGGGATTTCACCAAAGCTGGGCATTAAAGCAATGTACATTAAGGTCTTTATCTCCCTGAGAGATTAATTATTCAAATTAATATTCAATAGTGGGTTTCCTTTCCGTTCTGTGTGTCTTTGCAGGGTTAATCTGAGACATGTAACTTCAACAATAACACAGTTACTGGAACTGGGAATTGAAGCTCAACAGTGCCAATAAATGCAAAGAATCCAGTTCCATTTCCTATACAATATTAACTAGTGCAATCTTATCTTTTTTAAATATCCTTCTGACTGACCCTTCACAACACCCCTAATTCTTCCCACTCTCCCTCACACCTAGTTACTTTCCCTTTTTTTTTTTTTTTTTTTTTTTTTTTTTTTTTTTTTTTTTTTTTTTTTTTTTTTTGTACAAGCCCAATAAATTTCCCACTACAGAAAGAGGATGGAACTTGTAGTCTTGCTAAGCTCTAAAAATCTGCCTAGTTAAATTCTGGCTTCCTATTTTACAAATCACCTTGGGCAATCCCAAGTAGCCACTTAGCAGAATAAAACTATAACTATTACCTTTATAAACAGATATGATGCACCCAATCCTTTTTCCTCTATTAAAGTGATTTAACAAAATGTTGGAGGAAATAAAATTTCCCTTGTTTGGAGCCGTAAGTGCATCTTGCACTCCTGAAAAGTTTGCTCCCCTTGGACCATGGAACACAGAAGAGATCTGAAGGATCTGCCCTCTGATGACCACACACTCTACTCCAGCCACTTGACTTGAGCCTTCTAAATTCACCAGGAAGTTTGGAGTCTGAAAAGCAGCATCTTGTATAGACACAGCAAAATAACTCAATCCTTTCTGTATATTATTTCACAAAAACAACAGTGTGTGGTTTTTTGTGTGTTATTCATTGCTCTTGTTTGTGTGATATTCATTGCTCTCTTCTACAACGCCCTTGCTCTGAGAAAATTGAAACTTCTATTAATTAAGAAAAGTTCATTAGTTCAACAGATTCATTAACCTTTGTTGGGGAATGTACACTGAGCACCAAATTAATCAGCATTCTGAAATCAAGTCACAATTTATCTATCTCTCTCTGTATTATTCTTTAAAAATATTTTTCGATAGAGGTGTTCACAAACCCATCTTACATCATTTTGGGAATTCTTATTTCCTATTTTAATTCCCCAGTGGTTAGCTCTCACCTCAAAATACTTTTTTTTTTACCTTATTTAAGCAAAAGACTAATTTGAGAAACCACCTGGGACTCCAGACCTGTTTTCAGACATTATTAATTCAGAAGTATTAGGCTGTGCCCTCCGCTGACTCCAGCAGTGCCCGCTGAAGAAATGCTCTTTCCACCAAATTAGCCCAATTCCCACTGATGAGCCCCTCCAGATCCGTGTGGTTCTTAATCACTTTCTGCCAAATTAATTCATTTATTTTGAGCTCAGCTTACACCTATCAGGTCTTTACCAAACAGCTTCATTTTCCTTGGCAGGGCACAGCAGAGGCTGTGATGACTCCAGACCCTGGTTTTGCCCTGGTTCTTTTTGGCTATGGACAAATCCCAAAAAGCTGCATCACATCGAGGTGCTGCCTGAGGCTGCCCACACATCCCTCAGGTCTCTTATTTATATTTGTTTCTACGGACTCCACCAGATGGTAATAGTCCTGACTGACCTCTTTTTTTTGCCATTTCAACTTAGTTCATTACTCAAAAAGATGTGAAAATAACCTTATTTTGACTCTATTAAACTCTTACATTGGTATGTTATTTGATTTTTTTTCTTTTTTTTTTTTCATAAAAATAGGGGGGGGATTTACCTAAAACAAGGTGAAAGATCACAACAAGGTTAAAGGTCTGGAAGTTGAAAGTTACATAAGGGAGTGAAATTTCATATANACTCAATCCAAGCTGTCATTTAGCCATTACTGTTTACTAACTTTTCCCAACATTTCACTAAATCTTGCCTGGTGAAAACTGCTCCACTGGCTTAATTCCATAATCTCACCTATGCCATTAACAACTAGAAACTAATTAGCAGTAGTAAAGCCAGTGAAGACTGCTATAGGTAAGTTTCTTTCTCCTTCAGGTAGTGAAGAAGGAACTTGATGTGAAAATTTCATAGAAACACAGGTTGGTTATCCCCATCTAAAAGCTGGAAACAATTCATGGAGTTGCTACCCAGAAGCTTCAACTAGCAATCCCTACTTCACCAGTCTGTGAGAAATTCTGATGCAATGCAAAGAGATGTATTAGTTTAAAATGTTGGGAGGTAGTTCACTGTTTGATATGGATGACTGGATTTCTGTCACAAGGTTTGTCTTTTCCTGCCAAGTTTAAATTATTGTTAACTGTAATGTTGTATCAACATGGGGCAGGACTCAGATGCAGGATTCTGTCAAACCAACCCCTCAGAGACAAAAAACAATTTCCTGACTGCACACACACGGGCTCAAGGTGAGCTTAGGAGAAACCTGGTGCTTCAGAAGAGCAAGAAGAGGAGTCCTGGCCAAAGTGCAGTCAGAAAACCCCCAGTGTCCACAGGCTGGAAATGCCAGGACCTGCATCACTCTCTGCTATCACAAAATGTGACATTGGTCTGTTCTGCTGGTCATCTCCCCCAGAACCAGTGACCCCACGGTGAAAGTCACCAGTGTGACCAAGTCTTGCTGTTAAATGAACACAAATATCACATCTCCCCTTCTCCTGCCCCTTTTGCTTTTGAATCTACAGAGCAATCCAGACAGACTTCATTCTTTCCTCCTTAGGGAAGTCAGACTCTATTGCATGTGCTCTCTCTTAATAGAAATATTGGAGATCACATCCCCAGAGAATCTTGAAATCTTGCAGTTAAATGGAAAGAATACACTTGACCATAGATCTCAGTCTGATGGAGATACACTTCATGCAAGTAATATAAATAAAATATTAATTCTAAGGTAATGGGAAAAGTGCCTTCCTAACTTTTCTTTCAATTTTAAAAAGGTTGAGACTCTCTTAGCTCAAGAGGAAAATTCCAGCAAGTTTTGAATTTTCATAAAAGAAGTAAAAGACTTTAAAAAAAAAAAAAATAGCTCTTGTCTGGTCCTCAAAGGTATTCAGGCATTTTACCTCTCTCCTAAAATTAGCAGTCACGCAATTCTGAAAATGCATCTGAAATATGGATCCTTACCAATTTAAATGAGGATTTTGCACACCCTCCCCAAACTAGATGTAGAGCTTAAATTTTGAATAATGCAAATACACTAAACATATGAAACTCCCAGACAGCTCGTGTGGATGGCTGGGTACACCCATCTCCATGCAAATTTTGATTACTAGTCGACAGTTGGGAGCGTTTTGGGGAGACACACTGTTTATATTTGTGCTGTTATAGACCTGAAGCCGACTCCATTGAGGTCATGCTCCAAGGCAGAATTGTACCAGGCAGAGCTTAAATCAAGAGGGTGTCCCAAATTTGCTGATAAATCACAAGTGCCCCATCAGCCCAAATGCTGGGCTGCAGGGATCTTTCTGCTTCAAACAGCCCCTCAGAATTAATTCACCTTGCCTTCAGGAGCTTCCCTCACATGCTTACAGCACTGGGCATGGGTTTAGGAAGAGGAAAACTTCATTCTCATCCTCCCACAGTCCTGGGCACTTTGCCTGACAAAGTATCCAGTGAAGGGGAAGTGCAGCTTCATTTCTGACTGGTTGCATTAAGCTAATACTTTATAAAACTGAGTTAATGGCTTGATATTCCTCATACAGTCTCTATTGTAGCCCTGGTTCATGCCTGACATGTTTTGGTTTCCTGAAATTCCTTTCCCAGGGAATTTTCTGTAAACAAGAGACATGTTTTGGTAACTGTAAACTTGGTTTACATTTTTTCCCTAGGAGGAACTTCTTGATGTCCCTCTGCTCTGACCAATGTGATTGAAGAGATTTGTCTTTGTTTCACCAATCAAATTGGTCTGTGTAGAATAGTATAAAAGAGAGACACATCCCAACAATAAAGGAGTCATTTTCAGCCTTCTGAAGTCAGAGTCTTTGTGTTTTTGTGGTGTACAACAGCATCAGTCTCTATAGTAAAAAAGGCCCCAAAAACCAAAAAACAAAGAGACCCCAAAAAAACAACAAAAAACCCCAACGAACCAACCAACCAACAGAACATAAAGAACCCCAAAACAAAACCAAGAAAAAAACCCAGCCCTATCAAATCAATGATAAGTAATTTTTAAATCACAGAACTCAACAGTCTGTTCCACGGGATGTGCCCCTCTGGCAGGATCAGAGACACCCCACACAGCCTCCCTTGACCCCAAAATGTTCCTTCTGCCTGAATGGCAAAAGGGCCTCGAAACCAAAGAAGCTTCCCAGCCTCCATCACCTTTATCTTATGGGAACCTCTGCAGTGAGCAAGGGAAAAGTGAAGGTCAACAAAAATACTCAGGAAAACTCCAGTCCTGGGAAGATTCTCACACCTAGCACAGGGCTGGGGCTCCCAGCTGCCACAACAGTCATGGCCAAATAAATAAAACCACTCTGTGTTGTAGCAGTCTTCAGGTAAGCAATGACACTAATTGGGCAAGGGAGCTCCCCTCTGATACTTGAATTGCAGCACACATTAAAAAAGAATGCTAATGAGATTCTAATAAGATACCACATTTGCCAGCCCATGCCACCTTTGTTACAGAGTGAAAAAAGCTCTGCAGAGTGGAACTGCGGAGTCCAAAACACAATAAGAGAGAGATACTGAGACACTTCTACCCTTCTACTACTGAAATTATGTCCCCACACTATTTAAAGAATAACAATGACAATATTTTGCTCAATAGAGGATTGCACAGAGCAGCAAGGAAAATAAGGCAGAGGTTGTCAGTAAAGTCAAAATTTACAATCTGTAACATCGCCATGACTTGACATACGAATTACTTTTATTGGAAATGTTGTATATTCTCCACAGATTGCACCTATATTGCAAAAAAAAAAAAACCTCTAGCAAAAATAAGACAACTGCCACGTTAGAGCA
>VXBB01022671.1:116366-128091 GCA_013399915.1 Illadopsis cleaveri
AAAAAAAAAGAAGTTCAGATGTTTCCAAGTCACAACACTTGTAAATCCAGAAATAGAAAGAATGAAACAGATCATAAAGCATCCTCACTTTTACTTGAATAGACAGAGCTTGATGTGTTAGGCACGTGTATGAAAGCAGTTAAAGAAAAAACAATCAGCATTCCAAAGATCCATAAGCCTTGTTCTCACTGAGACCTGAATGCCTCAAGCACCACCTCCCAGGCAGGCTGCTCAACAGGGAAACCAAATCAGCACAGATAAAACACAAGAATCCACTGTGGATGCCAAAGGTTTCATGGATCTTGGACTTGATGAGAGCAGAGAACTTCTCCAACCTAACCGATTCTGTGAAATGATCCTCAGTATCCAAAAATAAAACTTGAGAAGGAGAAAATTTTAACATGCACACTACAGAAATCAGGTTTTCTTATAGGGAAATCACTATAGGAATTCAGAGAGTAAAATATAAGTATGAAATATTACCAGATAAACAACACGGTACTAAAAATGTCCCCACAGTGCAAATACTTTGGTGATAAGTAATTAATTAATCTAGTAGTAGCACTTCAGATTAGGATATTGCCCTGAAAACCTTTAACTTAAAATAAGCACCTAGAACTGATCTTGTCCATGGCAATGACTGACTCTGGGCTCCCTGGCAGAGGAAGTTTCCACAAGTGGCAACCTGAGAATTTATGTGAGTCTTTGCTGAAGAGTGAAGAGGAATTTAGAATAAAATCCTGAGGGAGAGCAGCAGCACAAAGAGAGGGCATGACAAATAAAGCAAAGTGCAATGTCTGCCTCGGTTCATGGTTTACACCATCTGTACTGCAGATAAATAGTGAAATTCAGGGCATTACAAAGTACTGTGAAAATTTATGGATTTCAAAACAAAGCAGTAGAATATGCATCTTTTCAGGGATGATGAATTCTGCTGCAAACACCAACCACTGTCAGACTGTTTGCAACATTAATTCTTTTCTGCGTCTGGGAAACTTGTAGTATCTGTTAGAGTTAGAAAAACAGCGTGATGCACAACAATTAATTGTGGTATTTGGGAAACCATAAAGGCATTTCAAAACAAAGCCAAAATGTAAAGTTTTGCTGATCATTTTCCAAACTGCAGATGCTGATCTGCAGCACCAACACCTACTGGCTGGACCCTGGCATCCTTTTCTAGTGGCATTTTCCCTAATTTAGCTGAGTAAACAACTCAACTTGAACCAGTTTGTAAAATTCCAGCAAAATCCAGTTTGTACTCATAACAGCATGGAAGCATGCTGAAGTTCATCCATAGAAGGAATTATATACACTGAAAAACTGCCTTCCTTCTTCAAGGCAGAGTTAGCTGCTAACCAAAAACATTTTGTTTTCTAAGAAAAGACAAATACTGTATGATAAAATTCTATTTTAAGCTTACTTTGAGTTAGCACTTGGATTCTGCTGTTCATCTGCATCCTTCAGTTCCAAGCAGACAGAATGGAGGCTGGATACAGCATTTCAGAGACAGCTGAGTACAGGCCACCATCTTTTTGAGACTCCCTGTAACTTGTCTCCAGCTGAGGCACAAACTTGTGCAACAGGAGAGTGACAGAGGCAGGCTCACCCAGAGGGACAGAAATGCCTGGAACTCCTGTGGCCTGAAAATCAGTAACTGCTCCTGCCTTCCAGAAATATGAAATGAGACAACACAAGGGAAAAAAAGAAGAGATCTGGAGGAAGATCTCATTTGTTGAACTGATTATGAGAGGGCACATCTGTGTTCCTGCACATTTCACAGGCACTTGGGTGCAGATCAGGCAGGGGAGCCTTGTGGCCAGGCTGGACTCTGACATTCCCAGCTCAGCATTGCAATCTGCAATCAAAAGCTGTCAGAATAGGAAAAGTCTCCAAGGCACATTTTATTTTTCACTACTTCTCCAGTTTGAAATCCCTTTTAGTTGAAGAAAACCAATAAAATCTTAGCAAGAAGCCTCATGCATCTTTGCTACCCAGTGAAATCATGAGGAGTGAAAAATGTCCATTTTAAAGGGAATGCTACCCTAAACTACAAGGACTCAAAGTGGAACAGCAGCACCTGCATTTTCTGAGAGGGTTCCTGTCTCCTTGCAGAAAATAAAACCCAGTGCAAATGCTGACTCTGATAATCTCCTCCTGTCATTTATTGGATTCTTTCTGAAAGGCAGATGGAGAGAGCAGTGGTGTTAATCTCATTTGGGATTGAATGAGTCCATAATACCCATTACCTTATGGGCACTGGGGCACCAAGTTGGAGAGTATCTGCTTTATATGCAACAATTTCCAGCCAAAAAATTAATCAGACCATAAAACATCCTTCAAGAAAAAAAAAACTGATTTCGCAGATGAGGAGCTGCCTGAGAGGGTGAGCAACCTGGCAACCCAGAGCCACCATCTCCACTACAGACACAAAACAATAATCATATAACTTAATGGACTGGTGAAACCCCACATTTCTGTTAACTAAATTCAGGCAAAATCTCTTTTTAACACTGAAGATGTGTGAGAGAGAGTTTGGGTGTGCATTGGGAGCCTTAATGGCATTTATGAATCATTTGTCCCCTGACACTGGGTTTCAGCCTCCATCCTCTGTCACCAACAGTAAAATATTGAGTGTTACAGAATCACAACTGGAGTGAACCTCTGCAGGTGAAGGGCTCACAAGGCATTTAGTGCCTCCTTCTGTTATTGCCTGGGACAAGACTTTATGGCTGTCTTTGGTATCCAAAATGAAAAAATTGTGTTTCTCACTTATCAGGAATTAGGACATAATGTTCTTACTAAACACAGGAAAAGTTTACGCTCTAAAAAAAAGCCAACTAACCAACAAAAAACACAACACCCCCCTAAGAAAAAATTGTTACAAGTTTCCTAAAAACAGTCTGGGAAAGAAAACATCAGGAGACCAACTAAGAGTTGAAAACCCAAAACTTCCAAAAGGTTTCCCTCAAACAGTCTCCATCCAAAGATCCGCATGGAAGCCAATACCACTTTTAAGATTTAAAACACAACACCAGAGAGACTTTTTTTTATGCTCATGTTTTCCAAGGGCTTTTCAAGCTGCTCTTCTCACTCCCAGGTGCATAAATCCCTAACGCTGCCAGAGCAGAGAAGAGGATGGATCTGTTCCTGTGCACAGCTCCTGCCTCCCTTACCAGCTCACTGCCACTGACAGCCAGGTGGACACAGGAAAAACGACACCTCAATCAATCACAGCTCCTTTATGTTTCCCATTTGAAGATTTATGCAAGTTGAGCACAGCTCACAGCGAGTTACAGTCCAATGGCACTTAATGATTTTTGATACTCGGAGCTTTCTCCTAAATAAGGAGGATGTTTCTGCTCCCTTGCCAAAAGGGGGTGATGGCAGAGAAATACTGTGGGGAGGAAAGCCATTCTGAGCATCCCCATGGATAACTGAGCACCTCACAGGTCTCATCTCCATTTTCTGAAAGCAGAAAGCCCGTGTGATTTACTCAGACACTGGCAGGGCTCCGTGCATCTCCAAAGATGAAGGAGTAGCTGTCTACCTGCCCTTGTTAAACAATGTCATTGGATGTTTCACTGCTGAGTGCCCATCTCCTGCAGCTCAGCGTGAGGGAAAAGGAGAATAAATGCCCTGGCTGCTCTGAGCAGCACAGCTCCCTCACTGCAGCCCCAGCCCAAGGCACACTGATGTTATTTTGGGGTTTCCTGTTTGCAGGCACACCGGGCTGAGGGTCCAGGGGATGCTCTACAGCTGAGCTCCCTGCTCCCCCTACCAATTCTTTCCTCTTTGCACCATTGTTCGAGTCTGTGATAGCAACACTGACATGTCAGAAGCAAGAGGAAAGGAAAGATTTAACGGTGTGAGCCAAAGGAATTAGGCAGATGTAGGAATAGGGTAAAAAGCTGGTCTGTCATTTCTTCTAAGTGCAGCTAACAAGCAATCTGTGAGTCCCCACATGAAACTGTTTTGACAATGAGAAGCTCCTTTAACACAGCATTCTATTTTGAGGGTGAAAAATAATGTTATAACAAGGAATTTATCCCATGAGAACCAGTAGTGAAAATATGTAAATAATCCAATAACAGATAGATTTGATAGACAAGTAAAATCTTTTACTAACCAACAGAATAATTAACAAGAAAGCTATTAACCAATTAGAAGTTGCCCTCGAGGTTTGTAAAAACTGTAAGAAAGAGAGCATGCAGCCATAATAAAGGAGCTTTCTGAACTTTCATGGTGTCACTGTGTCGTGACCATCCCAACAACAGGCAGATGACAACATCGCTGCCACGGTGGACAAAAAAGGAAAAGCTATTCCACAAGGCAAATGACTCAGAAACAATTTAAATATTTCAAGGAGGACTTGGAGCCTTTGCTGTGGAGTGATTTTGCATGGAGCAGTTGTGGTGTTTGGGCTGTGGGGGCACAGGGAGCAGTGTGACAGGGATGAGATCCAGCCCCAGGAGTGCTGCTGGACTCATCTGCCTGGGTTGGCCTCAGTGCTGGTGATTAACTCGTGAGGGAAATCTCCATTGGCCCAAATTGAGAGGTTATTTTATCATGGAATCACGAGCCAGCCTGGAAAACAGACAGATAAACTTAAATGGAATGGGAATTATATTCTGCTTTTGTAATAGTCTCCCCTGCTGAAATCAATAGCAAATTCAGTGCTCAGGGCTCTGAGAGCCTGCTTCTTTTTGTCCTTATTTTCTCTGAGTGACTTCTCAGCTACATCAGCACCTCACCTCCGCTGCCATGCACTATGGCAAAACAGGATCTTGAAAAAATATTTTATATATACGTAAAGCCTGTCTGAAATCCTACTAGGTTAATACAAATAGAGTTCTTCCTGTCGGCCAGGTAATGTCAGCAACCCTGCTCTGCTGCAGAGTAAGTCTGGATTTAATTAGAATTAAGATTTTATTTGCAAACATCTTGTAATTACCTTTTTTATTTTACAGTTGAATACTCCCAGTGGCCTACTAGAGGCTGATATACTGGTTTATACATGGCAAGTTGGTGGTGTTCTATTCCATATTAACTGGAACCAGGGGAAACTTCCAACAGACAAGAAATTGTCAATGCCCCTTTCCACTGAGTCACCTTCCAGAACTGCACCCTGATTTCTGGACACATTATTTGTTCAGGAGGTCGGGAATAATTAGTGTGCTTTCTTTTCTCTTCAGGTTCTTAATAAAACGTTATTTCATTCCTGCAGATACTCAGATCACTCCAAAACAACTGTCTGCCTCCAGCTGGCTTGAAGCTTTGGGAGGCCTCCATTTGAAGAGATAAAGCATCATTTAAGACAAAAAAATTAAGGCTGGAGCGCTCAAAAACAGTTCAGATATTTATGTAGGCAATTCTAATTGCATTTAGAATCCCCAGACCTTCCACTCTGATCTGGTCTTTTATTACTGTGTTTTTTGTTTTTTTTAATTTTATCAAGTCTTTTGTGTTAGCTCTCAGATTACCATTTAAGTTCCATTAAATAAGAAATATATTTGAAGAATATTTGAATTTACTAAGGCATCAAATAAAATGGGAATATTTTAAGCACACAGATGCTAAAATACTGAATATAACCTGGGTTATAGAATAGACTGCATAAATCTGTTTAGGTGGCTAGTTTCTATTGAAGACACCAAACCAGCAACAGAGATTTGTTTTCATTCTGCCTTTGACTGGTTTTGAGTCCTAAAGGCTCAAGCTGTGACTTAAGCAAACAGAGCACCCCAGGACTCCATGAACAATAATTCAATATCCATGAACTGCAGGAACAAAATACGCATAGAATTCTTATTAATTGCTTCTCTTCAAACATTTAACCACAGTTGCTAATATTTATTCTTAATTTAAAACACTCTTTTTATAATTTTTAAAAAAAACCAGCAAAAAACAACAACCTGTTTTAATTTTAAATGCTTTTAAAGCCAAGATCAAACCACAAGCCATATTGCAATATATCTCACTTGTCAATAAAATGAGTGCCTAAATAAGTACCTTCAAGCATATTTATCAGAAGTGGAGCAGCAAATGTGGTTGGATTACATTTATTATTGGCTGCTTTTTGCCTGTGAGCAGGAGGTGAGGGGAACAAGGTGAATTGCCAGCTCCCCTAATAAGACATCTCTGTCAGAGGGTGCTTGGAGACTTTTCTCTCCAGAAATGCTCAGGGGAAGGCCTGGCTGCAGGTTAGGGCTCAAAACTGATGAAAAGAGCAAGGAGTGCTGCACATGGCTGTGCCTGCACCGCCAGGCATTTGGGGGGAACAAGAATTACACGACTTGATTTACTTTACAAAAACTGATTAGTAAAACCCCCTGTGGATTTCTTAACTATACTATGGAGGGATATAAGATTAGTGGAGCAATTCCCATCATCAAACGTATTTACTGCTAAAATATTGGATTAGTGATGTTGTTATCCACTGTTTCAAGATTATAAAGTGATTCTTTAAAATTGAGCAAAAAATAAAACCCTACACTCTATCATTTGTAATTAGATTTGAGTCTGAGTGGTTTTGCCTATCCAGAAAAAGTAATATTGCAAAAAAAACCCCAAAAACCACAAAACCAAAAAAAACCAAAAAAACCCAGACTGTGTTCTGCACACAAATAAAGGCAAAATAAAACTATATATTCAGAAGAATCCTCTTCTGCTTTTGAGACACAAATGGTTGTATTTGGCCTGATCTTGTTGCTTGTGATGCCCAGTGCTGTGGAATGCCCCACCTTTACACCAGGTGGTAATAAAGCCTTGCTGGTGTGAGATGCAGTTTAACACACATGAGTGTCTTCAGACACTTGACCCTCCTAGAGAATTTTGAGGAGAGGGTCATCATTGTCTCAGTTTCCACTGACAGTGTGAACTGTGTAACAGGAAGAGCATGAGGAGAGGGGATAAATTAACGTGTTCATTAAGGTAATTATGCTACTTTTCGGCCAGGAAGATTAATGCAGCTGTATCCTGGCTTTGTAGCCATTATCTTCAGTGACTAAAAGCACTTAGAGTTCTCACAACTGATAAACAAATAAAAAGCTGCAGCACTAACATCACCTTCTCACATCTTATCCCGTTGAACACCTCTAGGAACCACTTGCATGGAGCGTTTCAGGGAGACATATAATAGATGGTGATGTAGGAGTCATCAAAAAGAAAATTAAATCAGAAATATTCTGCAACTGAAGAGTGGGAGTTTTGTTGTACCTGTCATGCTGGCAAACCTCTCTATTTGCCACTACTGCAGTTTTAACTTCAGCATTGTTCCTTTTCAGTAAGAAAATGGTAAATCCCTGCTGTCTCTCTCTAGATTCATCTTCCCAGTAATGACAGAATCCTAGAGGTTTTAAGGTTGGAGGAGACGTGGTGGTTCCACCATTTCCCTGGGTAGCTGAATTCCAGTGTTTTCAGTGAAGAAGTTTTTCCCTGCCATCTCATCTGAATCCCTGCACACCTTTAGGCCATTTCCTCTCACCCTGCCAGTTGTTACCTGGGAGAAGAGACCAACCTCCAGCTTGCCAAAGTCTGGAGGGAACAACTTGTTCTTGATTCAGAGCCATGGTGATCAATATTATTTTGTGTCACTGCCACACAAAAATCAGCACCAGCAACCTCAACAATTCAAACAATCAGAGATTACTTTGATTGTAAATTGTCCTGTTCATAATGGACTGTAAATTTAGAGGCTATAAATGCAAAATCTTAACCGCAGTAGCTGTGAGCAGCCTTGACAGGGTTTATCAGCTAAATGTTTAATCAGGCAAAGCAGCAAAAAAACCCCCATAACCACAGGAATACATGGTATTTAGCATTTACATAAAGCTTGTAAACCAATGACAAGTCTATTTGGGCAACTACTCCCACACGTGTTCCTTATCTGCAAAGGTCTTGTCCCAAATTTATCGGAACGAGTCTCTTGTACTTTATTTTCCAGGCAGTAATATCAATTTCCATTCACTGAGTTCACAGGAAAAAAAAAAAAATGCAGAAAAGTACAAGTTAAAAGGCACGGCCATAAAAACATAATTCCTACAATGTCAATGTCATACTGCTCTGTGAACTTAATCAGCCACAGCCAAAAAACCCTAAAAAAACATGACTGTAAAACCAAGAACAAAAACCTCCACCACAAAGAAGAAGAAATGAGCCTGACAAAGAACTACAGCCCTTATTTTCTTGTCTAATTGCAGAGCTGTTTCGAAATTCCCAGCAAAACCTGGCTGCTTCCAAGACCCAGCCTTGAGCAAAGAGGGCAAGAGGGATCCATGGCAGCACAAATCCCTCCCCGGGCACAGAAATCCCTGCTCCTTGTTTCCCAGCCTGGAACCTCTGTGTGAAATTGCCCTGCTGCTAATGGGTACCAGCTTCTCCCCTGCTGCTGTCAGGGGCCAGATGTGGCTCTTTCTGCCTCGCTGCCCTTTGGCCCTGCACACAAACCCTGCTCTGGGCTGCTCTGCTCCCTCTCTGCTGACACAACTCCTCCCACAGCAGCTCTCAGCAGCCCGAGCACACGAAATGACTTTTTTTTTTTAATTGTTATTATTGAGTAGACACCAGAAGTGAGNCCCAATAAAACAAACATGGAAATTAATATACAGTCTTCCTTAACACAGAATGGATTAAAATGTTTTGGTCTTTGTAGCTGCTTGAGCAAATTGTTTATTATAAATGTTTTGTGTGCAGGATTTCAGAGCCATTTTTGGGTCTNGAGTAGACACCAGAAGTGAGTCCCTCCCTTGTGTGTGGTGTGAGGGATTCACAAAACTTTCATTGACACCTTTTTGTACAGAGGAATTGGCTTTGCTCGTGGTTCATTCCAGCAGCTTTTAAATACATTTCTCCTCCTTTTAGAGCTGGGAACCATTTGCTTTATGAGCACCATTTGGATCATTTGCCTGTTGCTCATAAAATAGACAAAGCTTTTATCCATGCCATGAATTTTTACTCACTTCATACAAAATACCTAAGGAGGGATTTGCAGTGGCCAGAATTACATCCATGAAAGAATTAACAACTAATTTAATTTTCTGCTACAATAATGGTTCCAGCAGCTTTTGATTTTGTTGATTACATTTCTTCTCTCCAAGAAAAAAAAGAAGGATATTAGTGTTAGCTTCTTTGTATGCATTTGTTTTAGAAAACATACTCTTTTTTTGATAAAAAATAAATAGGAACGACAAAAACATTTTATGAATTTTAATCTTTGTGGTTATTAAGTAAAGCTGTGGCAAATGCAGCTTTCAGAAGCCATCAAGCAACATGGTGATGGTCTGTATGCTCAGCAAGAGCAAGGATTCCCATCAGCACTAGGACAGTGCAGCAGATTATTTATTTGATAGGGCTCCTGGCAGCAGCCACACAAACCACTGAGGAAAAGCGGCTGCAGAATTCACCCCTGTCACCCACATCCACACACCAGTGCCCCACTAAATGACAATCACAGATCAAGCTGCTTCAACAATTCCCTCTCTCAATTGGGAAGTCAAAATCCTCTCAAAGAACTCAAACCCAGCCCCAGCCCTGAGCTCCTGGTGGGGAAATGCTGAGGGTGAGAAAATAAGAGGAGCCCACCAATAAACTATGACCATCTGATGTAGAAATGAAGTGGTGGATGTTTGTTATTTTGAGATGGAAGTTTGGGAGATCAACCTTTGGCTTTGTGAGGACTTAACCAAGAATGAAGCAATAATTAATCATGCAAAAAACCCAATAAAACAAACATGGAAATTAATATACAGTCTTCCTTAACACAGAATGGATTAAAATGTTTTGGTCTTTGTAGCTGCTTGAGCAAATTGTTTATTATAAATGTTTTGTGTGCAGGATTTCAGAGCCATTTTTGGGTCTGAAACTCAGCTCTCCCAAAATGCTCCATCAGCTCCACAGGAGCTGCTGGAACCAGACACCTCCCTGAGGTTTGTTCCTGCACGTGAAGGGTTAAGGGCTGCTGGTAGCAGAGGAGCACAGCGAGCCCCCGCAGGACTGCACATAACCATCATCGATTACAGACACAGATCGATGGGGCTCAGCTGCTGTGATTAGCAGCTGCCTGCGTGGAGGGTGTGGGGGGTTTGGCCATGCAGGGGCTGGGAACAGGACACAGACTGCACCTGGGAGCCTTTTCCTTGGGAAAGAGAGCAAATCCTGAGAGCAGCAGCTGAGGGACTTCCCTGCCTATTCCTACTCCAAATGTTTGCAGTCCTGATGCATTGATCTGTATTGCTGAGTTATTGTAGAAATTTTGCAAATTTTATTTTTTTTAAGCACATATCAAGCTCAAGCTGAAGGGAAGACAATGCTGGCATCTCTTCCTCAGAAAAGAAACCAAAAAACCTCAGACTTCAGCTCAAGGCTTGCAGATTTACAGATGGATGTCTGGTCTCTGCAGGCACCAACATAAACACCATGTATCTGAGAGTGCAGGGATGAATTTATCAGTTGAGAGCTTCTATATTTTAATCAGCTGTATAGGCTGTCCCATGGAAGCCTGCACAGCCAACATTTGCACCAAATAAAAGGAAATGCAATCAAGCTTGCACAGGTGTGAGGGTTTTTTTGTTTTGTTTCGTTTTGTTTTTCTTTTCTACTTCTCAATTCCCACACTGTATTTGCCACAAGATTTTGGTGGTAAAGAGGCCTCTAGAACAAACCTAACTTCTAGGATTTCATTTTTCACTGCTTTCTTTTGTTCCCTCACATCACCTCTGAAGCCACAGTGCAGTACACTGATACACAGGGAATAATCAGCAAAAATGGCTCTGAAATCTTGCACATGAAACATTTAGAGTAAACAATTTGTTCAAGCAACTACAAAAACCAAAACACTGAAACCCATTCTGTGTTAAGGAAGACTGAATATTAATTTCCATGTTTCTTTATTGCTTTTTTTTTGCATGATTAATTATTGCTTCATTCTTGGTTAAGTCCTCACAAAGCCAAAGGTTGATCTCCCAAACTTCCATCTCAAAATAACAAACATCCACCACTTCATCTCTACACCAGATGCTCACAGTTTATTGGCACACCAATAAAACTACCAAAGTAGTTCTGTTCTGTAGAGTTATTGTAGAAATTTTGCAAAATTTTTTTCAGCACATATGAAGCTCAGGCTGAAGGAAAGACAATGCTGGCATTTCTTGCTCAGAAACAAAAACCCTCAGACTTCAACTCAAAGGGCACCACCAATATTCTGGGCAGCCCAAAACCAAAGCATTTTGTTCTACAATTCTGTCACATTGACTTGTGATAGAAGAGCCACAGAGCAACCTGTTGCAACATTTCTTTGCAGATTATTTCCATGAATACTCACAGAAACCACCACTAGGGAAAAGAAGTGATCAGAAGAGTTGTTCCAGCCTACCTGTGGCTGAGTCCAGGGCTCCAAGGTTGTTTCTTTCAAAGGAGTTTGTGGCCTTCCCACTTCTTTTGTGTGCTTTTGGGAGAGAAAAAGGTGTGTCAATGATATGTTCAGTCAGCATTCAGCATTCATTTCCCTTGAGGGAATAAAGCAGGTACAAATTCCATACAATAATGTATTGATGCATCAGGACTGCACACATTTGGAGTAGGGGTAGGTAACCCTTTTTTTTCCCCCCCCAGCTAAATAATTTTATAAAGTTGCTGTATCTTTCAAGGCATGGGGGTACACACCTTCATCTGAGCATATAGATAAAAAAATTCAGCCAAAAGAATTAAATTTTTTGCCACCAGAGTAAGC